>CM059428.1:170649218-171102837 GCA_030390025.1 Squalus acanthias | reverse complement strand
AATTTGACACCAAGCCACATAAGGAGATATTAGGACAGGTGACCATAAGTTTGGTCAAAGAGGTAGGTTTTAAGGAGCGTCTTAAAGGAGGAGAGAGAGGTAGAGAGGCAGAGAGGTTTAGGGATGGAGTTCTAGCGCTGAAGGCACGGACGCCACTGGTGGAGTGATTAAAATTGGGGATCGCAGCCAGAACCCCCCTCCCCCGATCATGGCCACGCCTCCCCCGATCATGGCCACGCCTCCCCCGATCATGGCCACGCCTCCCCCGATCATGGCCACGCATCCCCCGACCGTGGCCACGCCTCCCCTGATCGTGGCCACGCCTCCCCCAATCATGGCCACGCCTCCCCCGATCGTGGCCACGCCTCCCCCGATCGTGGCCACACCTCCCCCAATCATGGCCACGCCTCCCCCGATCATGGCCACACCTGCCCCCGATCATGGCCACACCTCCCCCCGATCATGGCCACACCTCCCCCGATCGTGGCCACGCCTCCCCTGATCGTGGCCACGCCTCCCCCGACCGTGGCCACGCCTCCCCCGACCGTGGCCACGCCTCCCCCGATCGTGGCCACACCTCCCCCGATCGTGGCCACACCTCCCCCGATAGTGGCCACACCGCCCCCGATCGTGGCCACACCTCCCCCGATCATGGCCACGCCTCCCCCGATCGTGGCCACACCTCCCCCGATCATGGCCACACCTCCCCCGATAGTGGCCACACCTCCACCGATCGTGGCCACACCTCCCCCGATCGTGGCCACGCCTCCCCCGATTGTGGTAGTATCCCTCCCGCCCTCTGATCACAAAGACCTCTCACTAACTGATGGGGGCTGATCCCACGGGTCCCCAGCTGCGGCCTCCTGCCGCTTGTTTGTGTCGGCTGTTGGGCAGGAGTCTGCAGCAGGTTAATTAAATGAGGCCCGTGCTTCCCGGCACCCTCCCGCCTCCCCAGTGATATCGGGGCCATTATGTCTGTGATATTCATTGGCATTCTTGTCCATTTAAATCCTTCCTCCTTCCTCTGCACATGGGGACAATTTTTACAAAGTGGTTTCAGCGTTTCTACACCACAAAATGTACAGACCAGCATCTGCCGTGAGTTTGCGTTTTGACTTTGAAGGCGAGATCTCACCCCCAGCATTGATTGTTGGTGCTACCAGCTTACCCGGGCAGGAGGCACCCATGGTGGGTATTCACCCACCTGATAATCCGGGACAAAGTTAACAGTCACTTGGACAAGTGTGCATTAATTAAGGAAAGCCAGCACGGATTTGTTAAAGGCAAATCGTGTTTAACCAACTTGATCGAGTTTTTTGATGAGGGCAATGTGGTTGACGAGGTGTACATGGACTTCCAAAAGGCGTTTGATAAAGTGCCACATAATAGGCTTGCCAGCAAAGTTGAAGCCCATGGAGTAAAAGGGACAGTGGCAGCATGGATACAAAATTGGCGAAGTGACTGGAAACAGAGAGTAGTGGTGAACGATTGTTTTTCGGACTGGAGGAAGGTATACAGTGGTGTTCCCCAAGGGTCGGTACTAGGACAACTGCTTTTCTTGATATATATTAATGACTTGGACGTGGGTGTACAGGACACAATTTCAGAATTTGCAGATGACAAAACTTGGAAGTATAGTGAACAGTGAGGAGGAGAGTGATAGACTTCAGGAAGACAGACAGGCTGGTGAAATGGGTGGACACGTGGCAGATGAAATTTAACGCAGAAAAGTGCAAGGTGATACATTTTGGTTGGAAGAACGAGGAGAGGCAATATAAACTAAAGGGTACAATCCTAAAGGGGGTGCATGAACAGAGAGACCTGGGGGTATATGTGCACAAATCGTTGAAGGTGACAGGGCAGGTTGAGAAAGCGGTTAAAAAGGCTTACGGGATCCTGAGCTTCATACATAGAGGCATAGAGTACAAAAGCAAGGAAGTTATGATGAACCTTTATAAAACACTGGTTCGGCCACAACTGGACTTTTGTGTCTAGTTCTGGGAACGCACTTTAGGAAGGATGTGAAGGCCTTAGAGAGGGTGCAGAAAAGATTTACAAGAATGATTCCAGGGATGAGGGACTTCAGTTACGTGGATAGACTGGAGAAACTGGGGTTGTTCTCCTTCGAGCAGAGAAGGTTGAGAGGCGATTTGATAGAGGTGTTCAAAATCATGAGGGGTCGAGACAGAGTAGATAGAGAAACTGTTCCCATTGGTGGAAGGGTCAAGAACCAGAGGACACAGATTTAAGGTGATTGACAAAAGAACCAAAGGCAACATGAGGAAAAGCTTTTTTACGCAGCGAGTGGTTGTGATCTGGAATGCACTGCCTGAAAGGGCGGTGGAGGCAGATTCAATCATGGCTTTCAAAAGGGAGTTGGATAAGTACCTGAAAGAAAAAGATTTGCATGGCTACGGGGAAAGGGCAGGGGAGTGGGACTAGCTGAAGTGCTCTTGCAGAGAGCCGGCATGGGCTCGACGGGCCGAATGGCCTCCTTCTGTGCTGTAACCATTCTATGATTCTGTGATTCTATGACTGGGTGACCAAGCGTGTTCAGCCTTCACTTCCTGACCCATGTTGAACACACCGCTCCCACAAGACCTGGGAATGGACGTGGAAGAAGACGACCCACCTTGAAGAAGCTACCAACACTTCCAGTTTCCATTTCCATGAGCACTGTCGGAGGTGCCGTCTTTCGGATGAGACGTTTAAACCGAGGCCCCGCCTGCTCTCTCAGGTGGATGTAAAAGATCCCTTGGCACTATTTCGAAGAGCAGGGGAGTTATCCCCAGTGTCCTGGCCAATATTTATCCCTCAACCAACATCACTAAAAACAGATTATCCGGTCATTATCACATTGCTGTTGGTGGGAGCTTGCTGTGCGCAAATTGGCTGCGCATTTCCCAAATTACAACAGTGACTACACTTCAACTAGTACTTCATTGGCTGTGAAGTGCTTTGGGACATCCTGAGGTTGTGAAAGGCGCTATAGAAATGCACGTCTTTCTTTTCTTTTTCTTTCTTCAGCTATCTCGGCACAACACTTCGACTCAGTTTGCTGCAAGCAAGTCAGACTCCAGTAAACCCCGTTATGTTTACTTCAAAGGGAGCTTGCTGTGCACCTGCTACCCGTGTATACGGTCCCCCAGAATAGAAACAATAGGTGATGCAGTATGTGAGCCAACATCCAACATGTCAGCTGACAGCTGAAATTGAGGTTAATTTGAGATGCTATTTTTTGGTCGCCTTTTGGTTGGCTTTACAGCACATGTCTCAAATACTGCAAGAACACTGCCTTTTCCTAGAAAGCTTTAGTTCCGACTAACTGGACTTGTCCATCTGCATACGCAGCTGTGAATAGAGCCGAGTTAGATTTTGGATCCAGTCTCTCCCATGTGATGCTGTTCAAGGCTGAGCAACAATGGCTGCTGGACAGGAGATCAGAAGGGACATTGAGGAAGTGATTGTTGGCAGGACTGGTGAGGCTTTTTAAGAAGGAACCTTGGCAAAGTAATTCCCCCAAGCCTTCTCCAACTTGACCCATGCCACGGGGCTTGGCTTCTGCCACACTATTCATCTGCCACGCTATTTCTTCTTGCAGCAGGTTCCACGTACTGGGGAATGAGCTGTAGCCTTTCCAAAAAATATGCCATGCTTTGAATAGAGGAGCACAAAATCCAGGCTGACACTCCAGTGCAGTGCTGAAAGGAGTGCTGCACTGTCGGAGGTGCCGTCTTTCGGATGAGACGTTAACCCGAGGCCCCATCTGCCTTCTAAGGTGGATGCAAGAGATCCCACCGCCACTATTCAAAGAAGATCAGGGGAGTTGTCCTGGCCAACACTGATATGTCAGTCAACATCACTACATCAGATTATCTGGTCATTATCTCACTGCTGATTGTGGGATCTTGCTGTGTTCAAATTGCCTGCTGTGTTTCCTACATTACAACAGTGACTACACTTACAGCCAATGAAGTATTTTTTGAAGTGTGGTCACTGTTGCGATGTAGGAAACGCGGCAGCCAATTTAGGCACAGCAAGATCCCACAAACAGCACTGTGATACTGACCAGATAATTTGTTGTAGTGATGCTGATTGAAGGATAAATATTGGCCGGGACACCGGGGATAATTCCCCCTGCTCTTCTTCGAAATAGTGGCCGTGCGATCTTTTACGTCCAACCTGAGAGGGCAGACGGGGCCTCGGTTTAACGTCTCATCCGAAAGACGGCACCTCTGACAGTGCAGCACTCCCTCGGCGCTGCACTGGGAGTGTCAGCCTAGATTTCTGTGCTCAAGTCTCTGGAGTGGGGATATAGCAAATAATAATTTTTTTTAAAATCACCCTGGCAGTTTGTGCGGTATGTTGTCCCTTTAACAAACCTCGCTGGCGGGTGTTCAGCTCCTGTCTCCTCAACACCACGAATTGGGTAAAGCGCCGATTTCAAGGCGTTTTGCGAACATCACCCGCCCACTGCGCCGATTGGAGGGAGCCAACTTCACTACCATCAGGCTGGCTCAATTGGACGCATCGCCGATTTGACAGCTGGTTGGAGGGAGGGCTGCTGTCCCCTTTAGTGATTTCAAGACGGTCCTGCTTTGCACATCTATCATTGTGTCTTTTTTTTGGAAGGGGGGTGGGGAGAGACTGGTGGAGGAGCGGTGTTGCACTAACTGTATAATTTATACATTTTCTGTCATTGCACTGAGAGACGTGACTTGACTACTTGTGTCTATTCCCCCCCCCCTCCCCTCTCTCCTCTCTCTCCCCTGTGTTCTACCGCAGCCAGCTCCAGGTGAAGAATCGGTGAGCAGCTCGCTGGAAATACGACCAAAAGACGGTGGGTGAATTTGGGCGTCAGGAAAGTTTCTCTCTCGCTCTTTCTCTTTCTCGCTGTGTTTTCCGCGGACAGAAATAAAGATTGAATTTAGAAGAGGGAGGGGAGGGGAGGTAAAGAAAGAGGCTCCCGCCTATAAATGCAAGTCTGGGGTCAGTTTCGGTGGCTTTGAAACTGACACTCTTGGTGTGTGTGACATTGATGGAAAGTTGGACGCGCTTGTGTGAATGGACCGAGAGCGGGAAAGGCTGCAGTGGCCGCCGCTGGGTTGATCGGCGCAAGGCTGAGTTTCCACCACCGCCCCCTTCTCGCCTCCTCCTCCCTTATCTTAATAAACGCTTGTATGCATTTTTATTTATTTATTGTTTCCGACAATGCAAGCGTTTACGTGTTTGCAATGCTGATATATTTCTGGAGATCTGTGTATTTGATCAAGACTGCGCGCTTGTTGTATCAGTTCTAGGAAATGCACCCGCACTGCTACTGAAAGGTAACTTGTTTATTATTTGTTTTAAAAAAAGCTTCGCTTGGGTGCAATTTTAATGTTATCGACCAGTATTGATACAAATGTCTACATAGTCTGTCTCTTCCCCCCCCCCCGCCACCCCTCAAACAGATACCGCATGCAAAAAACTGGGATTGCGAGCTGATGCGCTGAGTCAGAAAGCAGACAATTCCCTGGTTGGTTTTTTTAAACAGTTTTTATTTATTGCTATTTCCAGCCGGGGGTGGAGGAATTAGCACATTACTTTAATGAAGAGCACATTTTTTTCTCTTCCCTCCCCCCCCCCCCCACCCCCTGTGATTTCCATCATTGCCAAAATTCTCACGTTTAACCTTTTCGAAGGCTTTTGGGAATCGAATTTTATATTGAGTTTGAAAGTGATTTAGTTAAATCCGAAACCAGTGTCTTAAATCTTAAATCTACCTAGGTATGAGGGGCGAGTTGGCTAAGGTAGATTGGGAAACTACATTTAAAACGTATGACGATAGACAAGCAATGGCCAGCATTTAAAGAATTAATACATAACTTACATCAAATATACATTCCTTTAAGGCACAAAAACCCCACAGGAAAAGTGGCCCAACCGTGGCTAACAAGAGAAGTTAAAGATAGTATTAGATCAAAGGAAGAGGCTTATAATGTTGCCAAAAAGAGTAATAAGCCTGAGGATTGGGAGGATTTTAGAATTCAGCAAAGGAGCACCAAGAAATTGATAAAGAAAGGGAAAATAGAATAGAGAGTAAACTAGCGAGAGACATAAAAACAGACTGTAAAAGCTTCTATAGGTATGTAAAAAGGAAAGATTAGCGAAAGTAAATGTGGGTCCCTTACAGGCTGAGACAGGAGAAATTATAATGGGGAATAAGGAAATGGCTGGGAAATTAAACAAATACTTTGTGTCTGTCTTCACGGAAGAAGACGCAAAAAACTTCCCGGAAATAGTGGAGAACCAAAGGTCTAGCGAGAATAAGAAACTGAAAGAAATTAGTATTAGTAAAAAAATAGTACTGGAGAAATTAATGGGACTGAAAGCCGATAAATCCCCTGGACCTGATGGCCTACATCCTAGGGTTTTGAAAGAGGTGGCTATAGAGATAGTGGATGCATTGGTTGTCATTTTCCAAAATTCCATCGATTCTAGAACGGTTCCCGCAGATTGGAAGGTAGCAAATGTAACCCCACTATTTAAGAAAGGAGGGAGAGAGAAAACGGGGAACTACAGGCCAGTTAGCCTGACATCAGTAGTAGGGAAAATGCTAGAATTTATCATTAAGGACATGGTAACAGGGCACTTAGAAAATAATAATAGGATTGGGCAGAGTCAACAAGGATTTATGAAAGAGAAATCGTGTTTGATGAATCTGTTAGAGTTTTTTGAGGTTGTAACTAGCAGAATAGATAAGCGGGAACCAGTGGATGTGGTGTATTTGGATTTTCAGAAGGCATTCGATAAGGTGCCACACAAGAGGTTATTAAACAAAATTAGGGCTCATGGGATTGGGGGTAATATACTAGCATGGATTGAGGATTGGCTAACAGACAGAAAACAGAGAGTAGGAATAAACGGGTCATTTTCAGGTTGGCGGGCTGTAACTAGTGGGGTACCGCAAGGATCAGTGCTTAGGGCCTCAGCTATTCTCAATCTACGTCAATGATTTGGATGAGGGGACCAAATGTAATATATCCAAGTTTGCTGATGATACAAAGCTGGGTGGGAATGTAAGTTGTGAGGAGGATGCAAAGAGGCTTCAAGGAGATATAGACAAGCTATGTGACTGGGCAAGAACATGGCAAATAGAATATAATATGGAGAAATGTGAAGTTATCAACTTTGGTAGGAAAAATAGAAAAGCAGAGTCTTTTTTAAATGGTGAGTGATTGGGAAATGTTGGTGTTCAGAGGGACCTGGGTGTCCTTGTACACGAATCACTGAAAGTTAACATGCAGGTACAACAAGCAATTGAGAAAGCAAATGGTATGTTGACCTTTATTACAAGAGGATTTGAGTATAAGAGTAAAGACGTCTTACTGCAATTCTATAGGGCCCTGGTGAGTCCACACCTGGAGTATTGTGTACAGTTTTGGTCTCCTTACCCAAGGAAGGATATACTTGCCATAGAGTGAGTGCAACGAAGATTCACCAGACTGATTCCTGGGATGGGGGTATTGTCCTATGAGGAGAGATTGAGTAGACTAGGCTTATATTCTCTAGAGTTTAGAAGAATGAGAGGTGATCTCATTGAAACATACTAAATTCTTACAGGGCTTGACAGGGTAGATGCAGGGAGGATGTTCCCCCTGGCTGGGGAGTCTAGAACCAGGGGTCACAGTCTCAGAATAAGGGGTCAACCATTTCGGACTGAGATGAGGAGAAATTTCTTCACTCAGAGGGTGGTGAATCTTTGGAATTCTCTACCCCAGAGGGCTGTGGAGGCTCAGTCGTTGAGTATATTCAAGACCGTGATCGATAGATTTTTGGATATTAAGGAATCAAGGGATATGGGGATAGTGCAGGAAAGTGGAGATGAGGTAGAAGATCAGCCATGATCTTATTGAATGGTGGAGCAGGCTCGAGGGGCCGAATGGCCTACTCCTGCTCCTATTTCTTATGTTCTTATGAATTGGTGGGAAGTGTAACTACTTCAAGATGAGAAATGTGAATAGGAATTCGCAGGCCAGTTGGTAATTGAGCATTTGTCATTTTCAGGAACTGGCTGTGGGGTGAAATTCCACCGCAAGAATGTGCGGTTACCTCTTTGAAGCTGCTTGAGTTTTATAATTGAGATGTGGTTGATTGTGTGTGTGAGGAAGACAGCACACAGCCCCATAATAATACACTCATTAACATCACTGGAAGGTCCACTCTCTGCGCTGTTGCCAGCTCTGACTAAATGTGACCGACGCAGCGATCTATCAAACTCGCCGTGCTATGGAATACAAGGCTTTGCTTAGAACTTGCAATTGGCATTAATAGCCAAGAGTCTCGACACTTAAGAGGAAAACTTGCATTTATAAAGAATTAGGTGATCAAGTAGGGAAAAAAAGTCTGCATTTTCCTAATCAACGAACGAACAGATGATCTGGTCATTATCAGATTGCTGTTTGTGGGAGCTTGCTGTGGGCAATTTGGCTGCCGCGTTTCCCACATTACAACAGCGAGTACACTTCAACAAGTACTTCATTGGCTGTAAAGCACTGTGGGACGACCTGAGGTCGTGAAAGGCGCTGTATATAAATGCAAATTCTTTCCTGTCCTTTCTCTTTTGCTTTATATTCAGTGTTGGTACAATTCCGATTCCCTCGGGTTTACAACTACCAGACATGGCAGTGCGCTGTTTAAATGGCAAATGTTGATGTTTAAAGCTTCCATCTGCATCTTCAACCAACAGGGATGCTGCATTGAATTCAAGATGAGGTAGATGCTCTGAGGGGGTGATTTTGGTGTTTGCGTCCCCTCCCCCTTCTCCTCCATGGTGGACCTCCCCAACTGTTGTTGCCGTTCCTCCTCAGTCGCATCTGTCGACTCCACCTCCGGAGGTTTCACAGCACTAACTAAATCAATAGCAAAATACTGCGGATGCTGGAAATCTGAAATAACAACAGAAAGTGCTGGACACACTCAGCACGTCAGGCAGCATCGAAGAGAGGAGAAACAGAGTCAACGTTTCGGGGTCGAACCCTTCGTCAGAACTGGAAAAAGGTTAGGGAGGAGAGATTTTTAAGCAGGGGCAGGGAGGAGGGGAGAAAGGAGCAAAGGAAAGGTCTGTGATGGGATGGAAGGCAGGAGAGATTGACTGACAAAAGGGATGATGGTGCAAGGCAAAAGGAGATGGTAATGGGACAAGTTAAGAAACAAAAGATGACTCTAGATGATGTGTGAATGATGATGGAGGCAACATTAACAGCTACCATGTGAGGAAACGAGAGGAAAAAAACTACAGGGGCCAATTTATAGTCTAAATCCCCGCTCGCATACCTTGGGGTGAAAGTGGAGTGCCACCTGTTGACTTTCTTCTGTCCCAGTTTTTGATCAGAGTGTCTATTGCCACCACTGTCAGCCAATGAATTAGAAGTGAGGTGGGACTGATGGTTGGACTCGCAGCAGCAGAGTGTATTTTACAGCAAACAAAGTCTGTTTAAACAGCGCACTGCAGCAAACAGTCTACAGAGTCTATTTTAAAGAGTCTCTACAAACTATAGCAAATGGAACGAGTGACTGAGACGACAGCACCGTCTCCTGATTAAAGCAGGGTACTTTCTCCAGAAAAATGCCACGAGTGGAGGATAGTTACATAAAAAACTATGTGCATAAAATCAACCCCAGTCACTTACAGCAGTGCAGTCTAATCTTGGCTTGTTCCCCTTCCTTTTCTGAGAAGTCGCACAACACCAGGTTATAGTCCAACAGTTTTATTTGAAATCACAAGCTTTCGGAGCTGCTGCTCCTTCGTCAGGTGAAGTGAAGGAATACGAATCGGCAAAGCATATATAGACAGAGAACAATGCCTGTGTAGTGTACAATGTCAGACGACTACAGTTAATGTTTCTGACTGCCTTTTATCACACCTCGGCAGAGAAACAATCAGGTCAGTCAGGAAGGCATTATATCAAAGACATAGCAAGATACAACTAAGACAATGAGGTGGGGTCACAGGGGGTCTAATGTGTCAAATGCAGTCTGTATGGAAAACCATAAACTTTAAACTTTTTACTTTTCTGAGCTAGCATCCGTGGCCCTGCTTACAGAATTTGTGGTTCTGTTTGTCAGTTTCCTTTTAAGGTTTTTGGAAACCTCAAAAAGGTTTCTCCGAGGCCACGTTGACTTCATTATTCCCAGTTTCCCCCCCCCCCCCTAGATCAGATACCTTCTCAGTATCAGTTCAGTTGCTCTCATCAATGCTCTCGCCCAGGCCAGGATATCTCTACTGTAGCAAGGTGACCAGAATTATCCATGAGTAGTCCAGGTGGTGCTGAACTAGTGCCCGATATAAGCTCCCTCTATCCTCCTGTGTCAGCCATGGCTCAGTGGTAACACTCTCACCTCTGAGATCAAGAAGGTCATAGGTTCATAGTCCCACTCCAGAGATTTCGGCACATAATCTAGGCTCACACTCCCAAAGGAACACTGAACTGTTAGAGGTGAGGGCTTTTGGATTATCCATTAAACCAAAGCAGGTGGAAGTAAAAGATCCCACGCCACTATTTTGAAGAAGAGCAGGGGAGTTCTCCTCGGTGTCCTGGCCAATATTTGTCCCTCAACCAACATCACTAAACCAGATTATCTGATCATTATTACAACAACAACTTGCATTTATATAGCGCCTTTAACATAGTAAAATATCCCAAGGTGCTTCACCGGAGTGTTATCAAACAAAATTTGACACCAAGCCACACAAGGAGATATTAGGGCGGAAAGCTTGGTCAAAGAGGTAGATTTTAAGGAGCGTCTTAAAGGAGGAAAGAGAGGTAAAGGAGGAAAGAGAGGTAGAGAGGTGTAAATCAAACTGGACCACAGTAAATAATAATCCTAAAAGGACTAAGAGTGTTAAAAAAAACAAGCCTGAAGGCTTTGTGTCTTAATACGAGGAGCATTCGTAATAAGGTGGATGAATTAGCTGCACAAATGGATGTAAACGGATATGATATAATTGGGATTACGGAGACATGGCTCCAGGGTGACCAAGGCAAGGAATTCAACATCCAGGGGTATTCAATATTCAGGAAGGACAGGCAAAAAGGAAAAGGAGGTGGGGTAGCATTGCTGGTTAAAGAGGAGATTAACACAATAGTAAGGAAGGATATTCGCTCTGATGATGTGGAATCTGTATGGGTAGAGCTGAGAAATACCAAGGGGCAGAAAACATTAGTGGGAGTTGTATACAGACCCCCAAACAGTAATGCTGAGGTTGGGGATGGCATTAAACGGGAAATTAGAGACGTGTGCAATAAGGGCACAGCAGCCATCATGGGTGACTTCAATCTACATATAGATTGGGCTAACCAAATTAGTAACAATACTGAAGAGGAGGAATTTCTAGAGTGTATACAAGATGGTGTCCTGGACCAATATGTCGAGGAACCAACTAGAGATCAGGCCATCTTAGATTGGGTATTATGTAATGAGAAAGGATTAATTAGCAATCTTGTTGTGCGAGGCCCCTTGGGGAGGAGCGATCATAATATGATAGAATTCTGCATTAAGATGGAGAGTGAAGTAGTTGACTCCGAGACTGCGGTCCTGAATTTAAATAAAGGAAACTACGATGGTATGAGGCGCGACTTGGCTAGGATGGATTGGGTAGCGTTACTTAAAGGGTTGACGGTGGATAGGCAATGGCAAACATTTAAAGATCGCATGGATGAACTACAGAATTTGTTCATCCCTGTTTGGCATAAAAATAAAACAAAAAAGGTGACTCAACCGTGGCTAACAAGGGAAATTAGGGATAGCATAAGATCCAAGGAGAGGACATATAAATTGGCCAGAAAAAGCAGCAAACCTGAGGATTGGGAGCAGTTTAGGATTCAGCAAAGGAGGACAAAGGGATTAATTAAGAGGGGGGAAATAGAATATGAGAGTAAGCTTGCAGGGAACATAAAAACTGACTGTAAAAGCTTCTATAGATATGTGAAGAGAAAAGGATTGGTGAAGTCAAGCATAGGTCCCTTGCAGTCAGAATCAGGGGAATTTCTAATGGGGAACAAAGAAATGGCAGATCAATTAAATACATACTTTGGTTCTGTCTTCACAAAGGAGGACACAAATAACCTCCCAGAGATGTCGGGGAACATAGGGTCAAATGAGAGGGAGGAATTGAATGAATTTGTATTTGTAGGGAAATGGTGTTAGGGAAATTGACAGGATTGAAGGCCGATAAATCCCCAGGGCTTGATAATCTACATCCTAGGGTACTTAAGGAAGTGGCCCTAGAAATAGTAGATGCATTGCTGGTCATCTTCCAAGATTCTATAGACTCTGGAACAGTTCCCATGGATTGGAGGGTAGCTAATGTAGCCCCACTATCTAAAAAAGGTGGTAGAGAGAAAACAGGGAATTATAGATCGGTAAGCCTGACATCGGTACTGGGGAAAATGCTGGAGTCCATTATAAAAGATGTAATAGCAGAGCACTTGGAAAACAGTGACAGGATCGGACAAAGTCAACATGGATTTACAAAAGGTAAATCATGCTTGACTAATCTACTGGAATTTTTTGAGGATGTAACTGGTAGAATAGATAAGGGAGAATCAGTGGATGTGGCGTATTTGGACTTTCAGAAGGCTTTTGATAAGGTCCCGCATAAGAGATTGGCGTCCAAAGTTAAAGCACATGGGATTGGGGGTAAGGTACTGACTTGGGTAGAGAACTGGTTGGCAGACATGAAGCAAAGAGTTGGAATAAACGGGTCTTTTTCCGAGTGGCAGGCAGTGACTAGTGGGGTACCGCAGGGATTGCTGCTAGGACCCCAGCTATTCACAATGGCCCAGAAATTGATCTCGCTCTGTTCCCGCGGGGGTAAGGCTTCCCCGCGATCTCTCACTCCGCGTTGGCTTTTTCAGATCCAGCTCGCACGAACTTGATGTTCCAGACATCAGCTGGGCAGTGCTCGCGTATCCCACCGGCGTAGTGAATTCGTGCGAGCTGTGGGATCACGTGACTCAGTTAGAGCCAATGGCAGCACACCATCTTCCATTCATAAGTTTCACATACGTGCTGTGAAATCTATGAATCTTACACCCCCCCCAAAATAACAGCTAAACCTCAATTAAATTTAAAAAAAAACATCACATTAATAAAATAAGTATAGTTAAATAAATTAACCATTTTAAATAAAAAATTAAATTTTTGAAAAAATTTAAAATCTTTTAAAAAGTTATAAAAATAAACTTACCTGTCTTTAAAGTCTCTAAAAAAGATATACCTGTTAAAAAAAATTCAAAAAAATACTTAATTCACTACTTACCTTGTTAAAAGTGGGTCTTACTCCTCCTTTTTCCATTTCTAAAATCTTCCGTCCTTACCTGCGCGTCCAAAGCACGAAGTGCACAGCGCGCGCGCAGCCTGTAGCGCGCACGCGATGCACCGAGGAACCGCCCCCTTTTCCAAAGACCAAGTGCCGGTTTTCAGCGCATGCGCAGGGCATGCAGAAAACCGGCAATTGGAGAGAGAATACGCGAGAGTACGCAGTGCGTACTCTCGCGCAGCGGGATGAATTTTTGGCCCAATATATATTAATCTAGACGAGGGAACGAGATGTAATATCTCCAAGTTTGCAGACGACACAAAGCTGGGTGGGTGTGTGTGCTGTGAGGAGGATGCAGAGAAACTCCAGTATGATTTGGACAGGTTGGGTGATTGGGCAGATGCATGGCAGATGCAGTATAATGTGGATAAATGCGTGTTATCCACTTTGGTGGCAAAAACAGGAAGACAGATTATTATCTGCACGGCAATAGATTGGGAAAAGGGGAAGTGCAACGAGACCTGGGTGTCCTTGTGCACCAGTCGCTGAAGGTAAGTATGCAGGTGCAGCAGGTGGTTAAGAAGGCAAATGGTATGTTGGCCTTCATCGCGAGAGGATTCGAGTACAGGAGCAAGGATGTCTTGCTGCAGTTGTACAGGGCCTTGGTGAGATCACACCTTGAGTATTGTGTGCAGTTTTGGTCAGCCTTATCTGAGAAAGATGTTCTTGCCATGGAGGGACTGCAGCTGAAGATTCACCAGACTGATATCTGGGATGGCAGGAATGACGTATGAAGAGAGATTGCGTCGATTAGGCTTATATTCTCTAGAGTTTAGAAGAATGAGAGGGGATCTCATTGAAACTTATAAAATTCTAACAGGACTAGACAGACTGGATGCAGGAAGGATGTTCTCGATGGCGGGGGAGTCCAGAACTTAGAGGTCACAATCTAAGGATAAGGGGTAAGCCATTTAGGACTGAGATGAGGAGGAATTTCTTCACCCAGAGAGTGGTGAATCTGTGGAATTCTCTACCACAGAAGGCAGTTGAGGCCAATTCATTAAATATATTCAAGAAGGAGTTCGATATATTTCTTAAGGCTAAGGGACCAAGGGATATGGGGTGAAAGCAGGGACAGGGTACTGAATTTGGATGATCAGCCATGATCGCATTGAATGGCGGAGCAGGCTCGAGGGGCCGAATGGCCGACTCCTGCTCCTATCTTCTATGTTTCTATGTTTAGGGAGGGAATTCCTGAGCTTAGGGCAATTAAAATCGGGGATGCTCAAGATGCCAGAATTGGACGAGCTTGGAGGGTTGTGGGGCTGGAGGTGATTACAGAGATAGGGAGGGGCGAGGCCATGAAGGGATTAAATTATCACATTGCTGTTAGTGGGAGCTTGCTGTGCACAAATTGGCTGCCACACTTCCTACATTACAACAGTGACTGCACTTCAAAAGTACTTCCTTGGCTATTACTTCAAACGTCCAGTCACTATTGTTGTGTAGGCAAATGAGGCAATTTACAATCAGCAAATTAATGAATGACCAGAAAGTCTATTTCTCATGATGTTTTGTTGAGGAATGAATTTTGGCGAGGGCACTGTGAGACCTCCTTGCCCTTCTCCAAATAGTGCCATGGGACCTTTTTACATCTGCATGATAAGGCCTTGCCGTAACATCTCACCTGAAAGATGGCACCTCTGACAATACAGCACTCCCTCAGCACGGCATTGAAATTTAGTAGGATCTATAAATCGAATAATTCAATCCTAACATCATATCAAAAAAACATCTCTTAAAATCACTAGGCACTGAGTTTTCATGGCTACTGAAGCCAAAAAACACCAGGTCCAAGAAATGATATCCCTCTTGGGACAAAATGTATTGGACAGATTCCCAATAGGATATGAGCAGTTTTTATGGGTAAGTTTGAAGACTTTGTTGTGAATGATGCAAGTGTTTCTTGTGTTATAACTAGAATTTTTCGGAGTATACAGCTACATGGCTGATAAAATAAAATGGGCGCTCAAACATGTCAGAAAGCTTAAATAACAACAGAAAGTGCTGGAAGCACTCAGCAGGTCAGGCAGCATCGAGGAGAGAGAAACAGAGTCAAGGTTTCGGGTCGAGGACCCTTCGTCAGAACTGGGAAAGGTTAGCGAAGTCTGAAAGCTTGTTTGCTGCGAGTTGGGTTGTTCGGTGCTCGTTGCTGCTTCATGAATGGTGGCTTTGAGGAAAACAAAGAGACTCGATTGGTTTGTTTCACGCTAGTTGTTAACTGGTAGCCTTTTCTATCAATCTTCTGAATGGAGATAGTTTCTAGAGATATGAAATGGAGCCTCTTCCAGAAACTCTATAAAACCAGTGGCCACACCTGAGAATAACCATCATTCCCGCTATTGTTTTTAAAAAGGATGCGCAATGTGTAGCGGGGAATTATACAACATTATATAATATGAGTAACTGGAGGCACGGCATGTGGTAAGTGCAGCATACTTGGGAGGAAC
The DNA here is from genome assembly GCA_030390025.1 of Squalus acanthias. Classification (NCBI taxonomy): domain Eukaryota; kingdom Metazoa; phylum Chordata; class Chondrichthyes; order Squaliformes; family Squalidae; genus Squalus; species Squalus acanthias. The sequence goes on along the minus strand of CM059428.1, from coordinate 171,087,021 downwards.
AGGTGACTTTGGGCCTATGTGGTTTTCCTCACTTCATGTCTGTGTTTATTGTAGACTAATTGATGGAGATTGATTGCTGTGGTTAGTCAACAACTCCCATTATCGTTATATCGTGCGACTACCAGGATGGTAAAAGGTGAACGAGATGGACCTTGGTCATTATTCCTCTAGCAATTCTCACGTTCCGAACATCTGGAGTGAGAAAATTGCTTCCTCGTTACAATTGGAAAATTGTACCCAGTGAGCATCTAAATTCCCAACGTGTGATTCTGGCCAAGAGCGCTCTCCACCAGCAGCACAAGGGCAGAAAATTACCCCTGGAGTTTGAGTGACAATCAGCAACAGTGGTATTGATTTCATAAGAACAAAAGAAATAGGAGCAGGGGTGTCCCATTTGGCCCCTCGAGCCTGCTCCGCCATTCAATAAGATCATGGCTGATCTTCTACCTCAACTCCACCTTCCTGAACTATCCCCATATCCCTTGATTCCCTTAATATTCAAAAATCTATCGATCTCTGTCTTGAATATACTCAACGACTGAGCCTCCACAGCCCTCTGGGGTAGAGAATTCCAAAGATTCACCACCCTCTGATTGAAAAAATCTCTCCTCATCTCAGTCCTAAATGGCCGACCCCTTATTCTGAGACTGTGACCCCTGGTTCTAGACTCCCCAGCCAGGGGAAACATCCTCCCTGCATCTACCCTGTCAAGCCCTGTAAGAATTTTGTATGTTTCAATGAGATCACCTCTCATTCTTCTAAACTCCAGAGACTATAGGCCTAGTCTACTCAATCTCTCAAACAGGACAATCCCCCCCCATCCCAGGAACCAGTCTGGTGAACCTTCATTGCACTCCCTCTATGGCAAGTATATCCTTCCTTAGGTAAGGAGACCAATGCTTTGTATTTAAAGGTTAGTCATTTATTCTCTTGTATGTATTGGTCCTTTTGATTTCATAATTTAATAGAGGTGAATTAAAGATTAGGCAAGGCTGGACAAATATCAGTCAGCTGCCCTGTGTGTGTGTGTGTGTGTGTGTGTACCACTTTTACCAGGAGCTTTGCATCTATTAATCAGTGATGCTTAACTGGGACTAGCCTCTCTAACTGGACCATCCAGTTGAGTGAGCCAGCAATGGAGAAACTCATGAGATTTGTAATCCGGACCAAGCAATTGGAAGTGAGAATCCCAATCCGGGAACGGCGTGCCCTGACATCAGTCAATTGTTGTGTACACATGCTTGGGAGCAGTGCAATCCACGAGCGTATATTTGGGAGATAAACTGATGTGTCCATGCGCACAACTAGTTTTAGGTCAGTCACGTGGGTTCTGTTATAATGGGGTGTGCACAGTCAGAAGGATTGCCGGTTTAGACGGCAGCTATTCACAGGGTTATTTATTTCGTATTCCACGGGCAGGTCTTTTTCCATAAGGGAAAATAAATGACTCGAAAGAGACCTGCAGTTGTCGACGACAGTTACAACAACTTGCATTTGTATAGCGCCTTTAACGCAGCTTCACAGGAGCGTAATCAGACAGAAATTGACACTGAGCCACGTAAGGAGATATTGGGACAGGTGAAAGAGGTAGGTTTTAAGGAGCGTCTTAAAGGAGGAGAGAGAGGTTTAGGGAGGGAATTGCAGACCTTGGACTGCTAATGGTGGGGCGATGGAAATCAGGGATGCGCAAGAGACCAGAATCCGAGGAGCACAGAGTTCTCAGGTTTGTCGGGCTGGCCAGATCAAAGTAAATCTGAATCACGCTGATAGTCTGCCTGTTGCATATTCCCAGCGTGTTAAGCTCAATGGCATATCCTTCATCGACATATGGTATCTCAGATGGTGGCCAGATAAGAACAGATGCTACTCGTCACCAATTCGTTTGGCCAGACAGACACAGACACACACGCAGACGCACACGCAGACGCACACACACACACAGACACAGACACACACACACAGACAGATGCACAGACACACACGCGCACACACACAGACACACGCACACACAGACACACGCACACAGACACGCACACACACAGGCACACGCACACACACAGGCACACGCACACACACAGACGCACACACATACGCAGACACACACACAGACACAGATAGACAGACAGACATACACAGACACACACACACACACACACACACACAGATGCACACACGCACACAGACATACACACACAGACAGATACACACACAGACGCACACACACACTAACATCAGTATTAGGGAAAATGCTAGAGTCTGTTATAAAGGATGTGATAACAGGACACTTGGAAAATATCAACGGGATTGGACAAAGTCAACATGGATTTATGAAAGGGAAATTGTGTTTGACAAACCTACTGGAGTTTTTTAAGGATGTAACTGGTAGATTAGATAAGGGAGAACCAGTGGATGTGGTGTATTTGGATTTTCAGAAGGCCTTTGATAAAGTCCCACATAAGAGGTTAGTGTGCAAAATTAAAGCACATGGGATTGGGGGTAATATACTGGCATGGATTGAAAATTGGTTAACAGACAGGAAACAGAGAGTAGGAATAAATGGGTCTTTTTCGGGGTGGCAGGTGGTGACTAGTGGGGTAGCGCAGGGATCAGGGCTTGGGCCCCAGCTATTCACAATATATATCAATGATTTGGATGAGGGAACCAAATGTAATATTTCCAAGTTTGCTGATGACACGAAACTAGGTGGGATTGTGAGTTGTGAGGAGGATGCAAAGAGGCTTCAAGGCGATTTAGACAAGTTGAGTGAGTGGGAAAATACAGGAAACTCTTTATTAACCGGCACCCAAATATCTGGAAATCTCTCTTAACCGGCAAAATTCTTGAGTAGGTAACCGGGGTTTTCCTTCATCTCTCGTTTAAAATTAACTTTAAAAAACACCCCGAGGCGTTTGCCTTGTATCGGAGCGTGTAGATTGGGAGGGGAATGTGCAGCCCGGGTAGGCAGCGGACACGACAGATGGTCAGCTGGCGGTCCCCGGGGAGACGGAGCTCCGAATGCAGGCGCATGTCAATGTGTACGGGACTGTCGTACGTTGGGAGATATAACTCTCCGTTATCCGGACTTTTTGATTAACCGGCACCACGCCGGTCCCGTCGGTGCCGGTTAATAAAGAGTTTCCTGTACATGGCAGATGTAGTATAACGTGGATAAATGTGAAGTTATCCACTTCGGTAGGAAAAACAGAAAGGTAGAGCATTATTTAAATGGTGCTAGATTGGGAAATGCTGATGTACAAAGGGACCTGGGAGTCCTTGTACACCAGTCACTGAAAGCAAACATTCAGGTGCAGCAAGCAGTTAGGAAGGCATATGGTATGTTGGCCTTCATTGCAAGAGGATTTGAGTACAGGAGCAAGGATGTCTTACTACAGTTATACAGGGCCTTGGTGAGACCACACCTGGAGTGCTGTGTGCTGTTTTGGTCTCCTTACCTAAGAAAGGATATACTTGCCATAGAGGGAGTGCAGCGAAGGTTCACCAGACTGATTCCTGGGATGGCAGGACTGTCATATGAGGAGAGATTGGGTCGACTAGGCCTGTATTCACTAGAGTTTAGAAGAATGAGAGGGGATCTCATTGAAACGTATAAAATTCTGACAGGGCTAGACAGACTGGATGCAGGGAGGATGTTTCCCCTGGCTGGGGGCTCTAGAACGAGTGGTCACCGTCTCAGGATATGGGGTAGGCCATTTAGGACTGAGATGAGGAGAAATTTCTTCACTCAGAGGGTGGTGAACCTGTGGAATTCTCTACCACACAAGGCTGTGGAGGCAAAGTCATTGAATATATTTACATAGATACATAGATACATAGAAGATAGGAGCAGGAGTAGGCCATCCGGCCCTTCGAGCCTGCTCCGCCATTTAATGAGATCATGGCTGATCCTCCAATTCAGTATCCCGTCCCCGCCTTCTCTCCGTAACCCTTAACCCCTTTTGCCTGTAGAAATATATCTAATTCCCTCTTAAATATATTTAATGAGCTGGCGTACACTGCCCTCTGTGGCAATGAGTTCCACAGGTTCACCACCCTCTGAGTGAAGAAATTCCCCCTCATTTCTGTCCTAAATGGTTTAGCCCTTATCCTTAAATTATGTCCTCTAGTTCTGTTCTCACCCGCCAAGGGAAACATTCCTTCTGCATCTAGTCTGTCTAGACCTGTCAGAATTTTATACACTTCTATGAGGTCCCCTCTCAATCTTCTAAACTCCAGTGTGTACATCCCTAAACTACATAGTCTCTCCTCATAGGTCAATCCCGCCATTCCTGGTATCAGCCTGGTGAATCGCCGCTGCACCCCCTCCATGGCAAGAACATCTTTCCTCAGATGAGGCGACCAAAACTGTACACAGTACTCGAGGTGTGGTCTCACCAGTGCCCTGTACAGCTGCAGCAAGGTATCCCTGTTCCTGTATTCCAACCCTTTTGCTATGAAGGCCAGCATACCGTTTGCCTTCTTGACCGCCTGTTGCACCTGCATGCTCGCCTTCAGTGACTGGTGTACAAGAACACCCAGGTCTCTCTGTACTTCCCCCTCTCCCAATTTATTGCCATTTAAATAATAATTTGCCCTCCCGTTCCTGCACCCAAGGTGGATAACTTCGCACTTGTCCACATTATAGTGCATCTGCCATTTATCCGCCCAATCACCCAGTCTGTCCAAATCGCTCTGGAGCTTCCTGGTCTCCTCCTCTGAGCCCACCCCCCCTCCTAGTTTAGTGTCGTCTGCAAATTTGGAAATGCTGCATCCGACTCCCTGATCCAGGTCATTAATGTAAATTGTGAACAGCTGGGGACCCAGGACAGATCCCTGTGGTACCCCACTTGTTACTGCCTGCCATTCAGAAAATGAGCCGTTTATTCCAACTCTCTGTTTTCTATCTGACAGCCAGTTCTCTATCCACGTCAATACTTTCCCCTTTATCCCATGAGCTTCAATTTTCCATGCTAATCTTTTATGTGGGACCTTGTCGAAGGCCTTTTGGAAGTCCAGGTACACCACATCTACTGGCTCTCCCCCATCTATTTTACCAGTTACTCCCTCAAAAAATTCCAATAGATTAGTCAAGCACGATTTACCCTTTGTAAATCCACGTTGACTCTGTCCTATCCTGTCCCCATTTGCTAAGTGCTCCGCTATTTCATCCTTAATGATGGACTCCAGCATTTTGCCCACAACTGATGTAAGGCTTACAGGTCTGTAATTACCTGCTTTTTCCCTACCCCCCTTTTTGAATAGTGGGGTAACGTTAGCTACCCTCCAATCCATGGGCACTGTTCCCGAGTCTAATGAATTCTGAAAAATCATACTTAGTGCATTCGCTATCTCTAGGGCCACCTCCTTCAGTACCCTAGGATGCATGTTCTCAGGCCCTGGGGATTTGTCCGCCTTCAATCCCTTTAGCTTCCTTAACACCATATCCTTAGAGATATTGATTTGCGTCAGTTCCTCCTTTGCCAATGTCCCTATTTTTCCCGATATCCCAGGGAGGTTTTTTGTGTCTTCCTTCGTAAAGACTGACCCAAAGTATGCATTTATTTGGTCTGCCATTTCCTTATTTCCCGTTATATATTCCCCCGTATCTGACTGCAATGGACCAACTTTGGTTTTCACCAGTCTTTTCCTCTTGATATACTTATAAAAGCTTTTGGAGTTAGTTATTATATTTTCCGCCAGCTTGCTTTCGTAAGCTATTTTGCCCCTCTTGATTAAGCCCTTTGTCCTCCTTTGCTCTATCTTAAACTGTTCCCAATCTTCCGCTCTGGCGCTTTTTTTGGCTATTTTATACGCCCTATCTTTGGATTTTATGCTGTCTCTAATTTCCCCTGTTATCCACGGTTGAGTCACCTTTTTAGATTTCCTTTTATGCCAGATTGGTATAAACAATTTTTGCAATTTTGTCATTCTATCTTTAAATGCTTGCCATTGTTTATCTACCTCCAGTCCTCCCAGGAACGTTGTCCAATCAGACCTACTCAGTTCCCGTCTAATGGCATCATAATTCCCCTTGTTTAAATTCAGGACCTTAGTCTCTGAGTCAATTTCTTCGCTCTCCATTTCGAGTGAGAAATCGATCATGTTATGATCGCTCTGACCCAAGGGTCCCCGTACAACAAGATTACTAATTAGTCCCTTCTCATTGCACAGTACCCAGTCCAATATAGCCTGTTCCCGAGTTGGTTCCTCGACATATTGATCCAGATAACCATCCCTTAAACACTCAAGGAATTCCTCCTCCTCATTATTTTTACTGATTAGGCTAGTCCAATCTATATGTAAGTTAAAGTCACCTATGATGACAGCTGTGCTCTTATTGCACGCTTCTCTAATTTCCCTCGTGATGCCCTCCCCAACCTCTATTTTACTATTTGGAGGCCTATATACCACTCCTATTAATGTTTTTCGCCCCTCGCTATTTCTTAGCTCCACCCATATAGATTCTGTATTAACTGAGTTAATATCCTTCCTTTCAATTGCATTTATCCCCTCTTTTACCAGCTAGACAGACTGGATGCAGGGAGGATGTTTCCCCTGGCTGGGGGCTCTAGAACGAGGGGTCACAGTCTCAGGATACGGGGTAGGACATTTAGGACTGAGATGAGGAGAAATTTCTTCACTCAGAGGGTGGTGAACCTGTGGAATTCTCTACCACAGAAGGCTGTGGAGGCCAAGTCACTGAATATGTTTAAGAAGGAGATAGATAGATTTCTAGACACAAAAGGCATCAAGGGGTATGGGGAGAGAGCGGGAATATGGTATTGAGATAGAGGATCAGCCATGACCGTGTTGAATGGCGGAGCAGGCTGGAAGGGCTGAATGGCCTACTCCTGCTCCTATTTTTCTATGTTTCACACACAGATAGACACACAGACAGACACACACACACACACACACACACACACACACACACACACACAGATAGACACACACACAGACAGATACACACACACAGACACACACCTATTTACTTTAGAGCAGCGTAGACTTAGAGGTGGCCTGATAGAGGTCTATAAAATAATTGAAGGGCTGGATAGCATGCCTATTGATAGATTATTCCAGTTTAACAGATTGGGGAGGACCAGGGGACATGAGTTTAAACAGTGTAAGAGTAGGAGTAGATTGGATGTTGGGCAGTTCTTCTTCTCCCAGAGAGTAGTGAGTCTCTGGAATACAATGCCGGCTGGTGTGGTGGGTGCTGATTCTCTGCATTGTCTTCCAGAGGGAGCTGGACCGGTTCCTGACTGGGGCAGAGATGGCATCATAGAGAAGGTAACTGTCTTCATAGATAACACTTGGTCCGTGTGATCTGCTGGACTGGTTTCCATCACCCGAGGGGGTCGGAGAGGAATTTTCCCGAGTACGTTTACTGTTATTGGCCCTGGGTTTTTTCCTGTTGTTTTGCTTCTCCCAGGAGATTACATGGGTATGGGAGTGGGTGTCGAGGTGGGGGGAGCGAGGAGGAGGTTTTTAACCAGGGTGGCCCGGCCAGCGTGGTGTGGGGCAGGCTTGATGGACCTGCTGGTCTTTTCCTGACTATCAATTTTGTCTGTTCCTAAAGTGTCGACTTGATGATTTACGAGGTAGATTTGGATTTCTAAAAAAGCTTTTGATAAGTGCCCAGTTAGAGACTGTGCTAAAATGAGGTTCCATGACCTTGAGGGGGTTATTGCAAGGTTAATCACAATTTGGCTAAGGGACCATTTGCAGGCGGTGGTTTTAAGAAGGGTGGCTGCCTAGTTGGGTTTGTGCTGGATCACAACCTGTTATGGTTATTAACCATCTGAAGCAGGGCATAGATAGTACGGTTATTAAGTTCGGGAATGATACGAACTTGTGCCGTAGAGGCAGGATCTCGGAAGAAGGAAATTGATTGGAACTAGATCTGGACAGGTTGGACAAGTGGGCACAAGATTAGGACATGTCCTTCATATTAGAAACATTGTGCAGTTAGATGCGCGGAATTTGGGGATGGGGTATAACGTGGGATAGGACGGGAGAGAAACTTGTAAGTGATCATTGACTGCTCCCTAAATGTTCGAGTCCAGTGTCAGCTGGGTGCAGCCAAAGCAGACAGTGTCCTGGTCTATTGAAACAACAGAAAACGCTGGAAAAACTCAGCAGGCCAGGCAACATCCGTGGAGAGAGAAACAGAGTTAACGTTTCAGGTCGAAACCCTTCGTCAGAACTGAGAAAAAAGCAGGAAATGAAACAGATAAAAAAGCAAGGGGGAGGCTGGGGGGAGGAATAAAAGAACAAAAGGGGTGGTCTATGGTAAGTAGAGACATTAAGAGATGCTCAAGGCAAGACAGGATGGTAATAGGACAGGTTAAGAAACAAAAGGTGGCTCAGAAGTGTGAAGTGTGAAATGCTGGCAGAATGAGAGACAGCTGCCGTGGGGGGAGAGAGAGAGAAAAAAAGGGAAAAGGCACAAACCAAAAGGGTGGATAAAATGTGTATATATATAAATATATGTGTGGTAGGGGCCGAGGTTATGATCTGAAATTGTTGGAATCGTATTAGTGTCCTGGTCTATATTGCCTAGACTGTTCAGTATAAAACTAGGACCATGATAATAGGGTTATATAAATCTTTGGTGAGACCTCATCTAGAGTCATGTGTACCCTTTGGTTTCATCACCTCAAGGAGAACATTCTGGTTCAAGAGAAAGGCAATGAGGGCAATCCCTCTGGATACAGACTGAATGCCTTGAGTTTGGATTCCCTGGAGAGGCGCAGACCAGCGAGAAGCGGGGCAAGCACATGGCCTAATGGTTGTTTCTCATTCTAACTATATAACAGAACGCAAGGTGACCCTTTGGCCTGTTTATGTGTCAGCTGCGGCTCAGTGTGTAGCACTCTCAACTCCGAGTCAGAATGTTGTGGGTTCAATTCCCACTCCAGAGGCTTGAGCACAAAATCTAGGCTGACACTCCCAGTGCAGTGCTGAAGGAGCGCTGCACTGTCGGAGGTGCCGTCTTTCGGATGAGAAGTTAAGCTGAGGCTCTGTCTACCCTCTCAAGTGTCCGTAAAAGATCCCCCCCGGCGCTATTTCGATCAAGAGCAGGCGAGTTCTCCTGGGCCAATATTTATCCCTCAACCAACATCACTAAAAACGAACGATCTGGCCATCATCACATTGCTGTTTGTGGGAGCTTGCTGTGTGAAAATTGGCTGCCGTGTTTCATCACAACAGTGGCTACGCTTCCAAAGCACTCCATTGGCTGTAAAGCGATTTTGGACGTCCTGAGGTCGTGAAAGGCGCCATCTGAATGCAAGTTCTTTCTTTATTTGGCCTGATCCTTTCAGAATACTGTTGGGCCTGTTGGAGAGTTGACAGTTAATGATCAAAACTGAACTATAGTAACCATAACTGGTCACCGGACCAGCAGGTTGTCTGGGAAACACGAGGAGAGATGAAGCATGGAACAGGAACAAAGGGGTCCTGTTCCATCCTAGATATCTGCTTATCAGCTGGAATGCAAGGGTGGGCTGGCGAGAACGGACATCGCCCGTGAGCAACTAATGAAAAACTGTCGTCCATAGTATAGAGGCAGTGTAATCATAAGTTAGGAGGAATCTCAAGGGATTTGACAATCCGAAGGTCTGTTTATGCATGGAGTACCCGTTTGTGATAAACAGCCAGTGTATTAAAAGGGGTGATGTTTGCCGGGCTAAGCCAGGTGGCTGGAAGAAGAGGAACCCGAATTGCTACCCTATGGACTGATCACCTATACTGTGTGAGTAAGTCTGTTCCGTACACTCGACTGCCTCATGCTAACACGAAGCGTGTTGCCAGAACCACAGAGCGAAGGAGGTTGACTCAACAACTATCAACCCGACCATCTTTCCATGACAGCATCCAGCCGTTTCTTCAATGAGTCCAGTGCCCCTGCCTGTGACCACCCCTCCTGGCTAACCCAGACCACCTGTTCACCACCCTTGTGTGTAAGAAAAGACTCGGCAGGATTTAACGTGGGGGAGGATCTCCCACTCTCGGTGCTGCAGGTGTGTGTCGCCAGTGCGCGTTTGAAAAGTTGCGGCCCCCTTTGCGATTGTGTTGCGTATTTACAAAAATGGAGAAAAGGCCACTGGAATGTTGACTTTTATCTCGAGGGGGCTGGAATACAAAGGGGAGGGAGTGATGCTTCAGTTGTACCGAGCCTTGGTCAGACCCCATCTGGAGCACTGCGTTCAGTTCTGGGCACCGCACCTCAGGAAGGATATACTGGGCTTAGAGGGGATCCAGCATAGATTCCTGTGAGGAAAAACTTATTTACACAGCGAGTGGTGAGGACCTGGAACTCGCTGCTGACGGAAGTGGTGGAAGCGGAGACACTCAATGTTTTCAAGGGGAGACTGGATAGGCACTTGAGGGAAATAAACTTGTAGGGCTATGGGGATAGAGCGGGGGAATGGGACCGACTGGATTGCTCTACAGAGAGCCGGGCATGGACTCGATGGGCTGAATGGCCTCCTTCTGTGCATCTATGACTCATCAGAATGATAATGGGGCTTAGAGGATTAAATTATGAGGACAGGTTGCATCTTGTATTCCCTTGAGTATAGAAGATTGAGGAGTGATCTGATCAAGGTGTTAAATGGATTCGACAGGGTAGATACAGAGAAACAATTTCCTCTGGTGGGAGAGTCTCGAACGAGTGGACATAATCTTAAAATTAGAGCTAGGTTTTTCATTAGGAAGTACATTTTCACACACGGTAGTAGAACTCTGGAATTCTTTCTTCCCCCTCCCCCCAAAAGGCTGTGGATGCTGGGGGGCAATTGGCGCTTTTAAGACTGAGCTCGATAGATTTTTGTTAGGTAAGAGTATCAAGGGATATGGAGCTAAGGCGAGTAAATGGCATTGAGGTGCTAATTTAATGGCAGAGCAGGCCCAAGGGACTGAATGACTTACTCCTGTTCCTATGTACCGGGAGCTCAGAAGTGGCAAAATCACCCCCTAGTTCTTCTAGTAACTGGGCCAGTAGGTGGCAGATACAATTCGACATGGATACGGGAGAGTGTGTGTGGAATGGAAGGTTCTGATCAGGAAAGAGATCTGAGGCTTGGAGCGAATTAACACGGGGCTCAGTTCCAATAAAATACAAATAAGGGACTAGGCTGACCCCTGGACTACTGTTCCAGTTCGGATTACCGAAGAGGGAATTTTTCAGGGGGTCAACGGGCGTGATCAGTGACGGGTCGGGTGGGAAAATGTTTTTTTTTGACCGGGTTGGGACCCCACCGCCACGCGCCTTTCCCAAATGGCGGGTCTGCCAGCGCTGAGCAGACCCGACACGCAGCAGCGGGGGAGGCAATTCAGGTCATTATGACCTTGTTAACAGACCATTAAGAAATATTTTGAGCTCAACTTCAGAGTTTACCAGGTTGCCTATGGGGTCCACGCTGCTCGGGGATCACGTCAGGTAAGCAGGTCGGGAATTGTATGACCATGGAATCATCTCATTACTTGACAGCTGCAAATGTGCTATAAAAGCTCCCATCTCACAGCTGTTCACTTTCCAAGCTCAGAAGCTGTTGCTTACTGCATTTGGAAGACAGATTAAGCTTTATGCAGGTTGCAAATGTTTGGAATAAACTCTCTCTCCAGTGTCACCTCATTCGAACAGCCTCTCTCACCATTGACATCTCTTTTGTCATCTCCAGTTCACCTGCCATCTATTACATCAGCAATGGTGCCCTTGAAACTCTCTCACTTTGGTCCTCAAAATCCCTCCATGATCAGCCCCAACACCAGCAGCACCAACAACAACACCAACCTTCTCCGCAATCAACTGATGCTGCACAGGACAGAGGGCATCAGCACCCAATCAGATTGCTGCCTGGGACGCCAGGGATGGCCTCACCATGGCCAGATTTACTTCACTTCACGCTGTACACCCTGGCTGCCACATGATGCGCCAGGTTGGCACCACCCCACACCAACACCATAAAGCATCCCTACAATGCCCAAGCCATTCCTTTCACACTCATCACCATTGCAGGGGGTACCATTATGTCTCACCATTCACTGCAACTCACTAAGCCACTTCCAAAGGTGTACACAGATCTGTCCAAGAACACAGTGTTCAAAATAAAGGATTTCAATGTTTGACAGCACAGTAACAGAAACTTCACATGAACACTGGCTAAAACACTCAAGTGCCTACCCTTATGTGTTGTTCGTTGGTATGATTGGACTAGGATGAGGGTGAGTGTGAGGGCTGGCTAGTGAGATGGGGAAGTGATAATGTAGATAGAGAGGGATGGGTGGAGGTGCAAGGTAAGTTGGTGTGAGTAAGGATGTGCAGGAGTAGGGTAGAGAAGGCAGAGTGATGGGGATGTGATGAGTGGCACAAGAGGTTGGGTGTGGATTTGCAATAACGTTTCGTGATCTACTGAGATCATTGAAAGGTTTGCGCCACTGCAGCCCGGTCCTCCTGACGACATCCCTGCTTGTGCCCTCCTGTGCAATGTGCAACCAGGCTGCGTTGGTGTCCTGGGGAGGTCTCTTCCGCCCATGGGAAGGGAAGAGGACCTCCCTGCGTGCTGTGACTCCCTCCATAAGCATATGGAGGAAGTCATAGGAGAGCCTGGGTGCAGCCCTGCACCTTTGTGCAGAGCTTGTCAGTGTTTGCAGCACCTTAATGCTGTAGAACACTGACAGCACAAATGTCAAAATAACCCATCGCCTCGTGATTCAGAGGTGGAGGGAGATCCAGAGCGTAGCCAAGGTGTCTGACTTTACATTGAGTCTACAGTCTCTACTACTGATGGTGGGTGGTGGGAGATGGGGATAAAGGTTCACATCTCCTCCCCAGCACTTATTATTATAAAATAGAACTGCTTTCGGGAGAAGTCATTTTCACACCACTCAAATAATGGTTGTCAGTGGCAACCTTTTTACAATTCCAATGTGTATTGAAGGAGAGACTAGCAGGGCAGTTACTTTACTCCGAAATATCATCTCCAGGATGTTCAGCAAAATGTTATCAATGAGTATATTCAAGACAGAGATTGATAGATTTTTGAATATTAAGGGAATGAAGGGATATGGGGATAGTGCAGGAAAGTGGAGATGAGGTAGAAGATCAGCTATGATCTTAGTGAATGGCGGAGCAGGCTCGAGGGGCCAAATGGCCGACTCCTGCTCCTATTTCTTATGTTCATTGTTACATAGAATTACATCGAATGTACAGCACAGAAACAGGCCATTCGGCCCAACTGGTCTGCCGGTGTTTATGCTCCACACGAGCCTCCTCCCACCCCTCTTCATCTCACCCTTTCAACATACCCTTCTATTCCTTTCTCCCTCATGTACTTATCGAGCTTCCCCGTCAATGCATCTATGCTATTCACCTCAACTATTCCTTGTGGTAGCGAGTTCCACATTCTACCCACTCTCTGGGTGAAGAAGTTTCTCCTGAATTCCCTATTGGGTTTATTAGTGACTATCGTATATCGCACTTTAGGAAGGATGTGAAGGCCTTAGAGAGGGTGCAGAAAAGATTTACAAGAATGGTTCCAGGGATGAGGGACTTCAGTTACGTGGATAGACTGGAGAAGCTGGGGTTGTTCTCCTTCGAGCAGAGAAGGTTGAGAGGAGATTTGATAGAGGTGTTCAAAATCATCTGGACAGAGTAGATAGAGGGAAACTGTTCCCATTGGCAGAAGGGTCGAGAACCAGAGGACACAGATTTAAGGTGATTGGCAAAAGAACCAAAGGCGACATGAGGAAAAACTTTTTTACGCAGCGAGTGGTTATGATCTGGAATGCACTGTCTGAAAGGGTGGTGGAGGCAGATTCAATCGTGGCTTTCAAAAGGGAATTGGGTAAGTATCTGAAGGAAAAAAAATTTGCAGGGCTACGGGGAAAGGGGCGGGAAGAGTGGGACTAGCTGAAGTGCTCTCGCAGAGAGCCGGCACGGGCTCAACGGGCCGAATGGCCTCCTTCTGTGCTGTAACCATTCTATGATTCTATTTATGACCCCAGTTTTGGTCTCCCCCACAAGTGGGAACATCTCTACATCTACCCTAACAACCCCCGTTTATAATTTTAAAGATATCTATTAGGTCGGCCCTCAGCCTCCTCTTTCCTTTGAGTAAATGATCTGAGGTGGAGTTGGTGGGTCTCCCGTGGCGTTGCTCGTGGTACAGCGTTGTTTTCGAACAGGAATGAAACGCGCAATGTCATTGGCTGCTGCTGGGGTGGTGCTGTGTTTAACTGGTCTGTTGCTTTAAGACCACAAGGTCTCTAAATAAGCCCATCCTGGGGTCAAGTGGAGGTTAATTGCCGTTGCTGAAGGAAGTTTGTAGATCCCTGGTGCTTCCCTTTGTTCAGCAAAAAACGACTGGCCTTCTCTCTTTTGTTTACTTTGTTTTAAAATGCTATACATTATACAAATATATATTTTTCTTTCTAGTTTGTGTCCCCTCTTCTCCTCCTCCTCCTCCTCCTCCAAGGTCCGTACAGTTCCAGGGGTTTGAAGATCACTGGACCTTTCATCGAGGTGGCCAGTCCAGGGTCTGCGTGGTGTCTGATTTGTGAGAGGCATCACAGCTGCCCCCTGATTCTATCCTCGCTCCCTGATCCATACCTACGCACTTTTCAGCAGGTATCACTGGATAGCAGTCAGAAATCTCGACTGACAGTTTATGCTTTTCTGTCGCTCACGGGCACGGTAGCCATTTGGAACGGCGCCGCCTTCCTTAAGATCAGCTTGCTCAGCATGTACCATGGTGTGGGTTTTGGACCTTCCTGGATCAGTAGTAAACTGGACGGTGCAGTCACCCACTCAACTTTTGACGTATATTTTCTTTCCCCAGACTTCATTGGGACTCTTGTCTATTTGCTTCTGAGGGTTGATTCTACAAATGCGCGCCCCCCACCCCGTGTGGAGCCTCACCTACGGGAGCACAGATGGAGAATTTGTGCGGTGCTTCCATCCATTTAAAATAAAACGAATGGGTGGAAAACTGTGGGGAGCGTGTGAGCAGTGTCCTGATTGAACACTCCTGGCTGGCAAGGCTCCACACCAAGAGTGTGTCATTGTAAAATTTACCCTTATTGTACGCATAGTCGAGGTTGTGGTGAGACATTGCTGCATGGGACCCCAGGAGTAACCGTGTGCTCACATGTGGCTCCTGTACTAGTTGCAGTATTCCGTGTATAAGTTGTAGGCACTTACGCATGGGTATATTTGTGTGGAAGAAAAACTGCATCAAACAAGGCCAGTTGTGTTGTTTCCCTCCGTTTGTGTATCCGTCTGCTCTCTCAGGTGGACGTAAAAGATCCCACGGCCACTATTTCGAAGACGAGCATCGCTCAAAAACAGATCATCTGGCCATTATCGCAGTGCTGTTTGTGGGAGCTTGCTGTGTGCAAATTGGCTGCCGCGTTTCCCTACATTACAACAGTGACTACACTCCAAAAGTACTTCATTGGCTGTAAAACGCTTTGGGACGCCTGAGATCATGAAACGCGCTATAGAAATGCAAGTCTTTTTTATATCGTGCATGTGATCTGCAAAGTCTTTACCATATTGCAATTGTTTTTTTTATTGGTGCTCGGAATAGCTCCTCTTGACGTTGAAATTAAGTGCCTTCTCCAGACAATTTCCTCTGCTCGCTGCGTCTAGCCAAGTAATAAAGCTACACGTACAAATGGACTGTGTTTTATTATCTGTCTGGAAATAACATAGTCTTCACAATGTCCCGTCACGTTGCAACGTGACATTCTTGATCCCCCCTCCCCTCGGGGTGACGAATCCTAAAGTTCAAATCCTCGTCGTGTGTCTTGATCATCTGTAGGATTGAGGGAGGAGGGATAGATTTGATCTTTCACCCACCGATGCGTGTTCTCCTGTCTGTTGGATTCCAGCTCTTCTCTTCAAAGTGGATCATCTCAGATCACGGATCAGATTTAATTTGGCAACAGTACTAGGGCTGGGAGGAGGAAGACACTAAGGCAATAGGAATGAATGCACAGCTACACAGAGCCCTTGCAAACCTCAAAACTAGAATTTCCTGCCAAGATAACGGCGAGTTTAATGGCGCTCGCCGTTATTAGCGCGTAAATCGTCCAGCAGTTTGCGGCGGGGAAGAGATACCCCGTGAGTTGCGGATCGCCACAAGTTGCTGGATAATTTGCGTCACTCCCCCGTTAGCCTCGCGAAAACGACAGCTCTCCATCAACTTCCCCATGAGTTTCAAGATATTGCTGCATTTGCACATTAATTACCCATTAAACTCGCCGCAGAAAGTTAGGGCTGGTAGTTAACAGCGTAAGGATCCTTTTCATGACGTGATTTAGGCTCCAGCAATGCCACTTATCCTCTCCGGTCCAGAAAGAGAATAACTTATATTATCAAGTCTCATTAATCGAACTCCATTTCTCTTCTTCAAAATAGTGCCATGGGATCTTTTACATCTACCCAAGAGAGCAGACGGGGCCTCCGTTAACATTTCATCCGAAAGACGGCACCTCCGACAGTGCAGCACTCCCTCAGTACTGCACTGGAGTGTCAGCCTAGATTTTGTGAATGCACAGATCCACATAGACCTCGATTACAATACACTGCCCGTGCAGAGGGTAAACACCAACACGGACCGGTTGGGCCGAACGGCTTTGTTTTGGCTGCGATTTCTGTGTCGCGCAAACTAATGGGACTCATGAAGGGGAGAAAAATTAGGAGACGCGCAATCGAAGCCAACCAGTAGCGACGGATCCAAATTCTGACCGACTGCAGAGCCTCCTGTGACTGGCACAGCGACGGCGACTGAGAAAAGCGGCCAGTTTGCGCACCAGAGGAACATCCCAGCCCCCTCCGCCAGGGTGTTCCCGATCTCCTTGCGCCACTTCGGCAGGAGATTGGGGGAACGCCCAGGGGGAAATGGCATAAAACGGCTGAGGGTTCCCACCAAAGAGTCGTCCCCGCCGCCCCTCCCACATGGAAATTCCAGGCGCCCATTTACAACCATCGATAGCGACGGCACCTTGCATTTACTCCGCACCTTTTTGATGCAGGGAAAAAATGTCCCGAGGCACTCCACAGAGGAGGAAATGTGGAGGGGACGGGGAAGTGACTGAAAGCTTGGTCGAACAGATGTATTTTTGAGAGGGGTTTTGAAGAAGTGGAAGATTCGAAGAGCAGAGCCTAAAGATGGGCTGCTGCTGGAAGAGATAGCAGGCCTGCGCGGCCGCACAGCAGATTCAAGAGGGACCGCGCATGAAAATAAAACTCGAGGGAACGTTGGCTATGAAAGCAGGACCTTGTGACTCAGAGGTGAGAGTGCTACCCACTGGGCCACAGCTGAAGGGAGAAAAGGTGAGAAAGTCAGGAAGGGAAGAGAGTAAAGGTGGATCGACAGCTTAAATAGGATCTAGAAATGTGTCCTGAGACCACAGCGGTAGTTTGACACTTCAGAGTTATTTTAATATTTTTCTATCCCAAACCTTGAATAATTCACCACTCTCATTTCAGATCACGAGGGCTGATACAGTGACAATTGATGTAAAGCCGAGAAATACTTATGTGAAGAATATCTTTCATGTACATCTCTGAATGTTCTTGCAGCTGCTTATTATTTGATTCGCCATAGCGGCTGCGTCTGTTTACCTAACGTTGCCTTGAATTTTCTCTGAATCAATTCAAACGTTATGTTTAGGTTCATATCTTTTCATCCTGTGCCGCAATGTGCTTTTTTTTTTAAAGTAAGATTCAAATGAATGTTTGACACCGAGACATTGCCTCCATCTTAAGGGCTTCCTTCCATTTTGTATATTGGATAGATGTGTTTCCTTAAAGATGAGGATGCTATTCTCTTGTTTTGGGGTTTCACACTGGATATTCTCTCCGGTTACGTTTCACTGATCACTCCTGTAAGTGGACATCGCGCCCCCTATGATCTGGAGTGCAACTTAACCGTTGGCGTCCAGCAGCGCTGCGCCGCCTACAATGACGTCATCGCCGTGCACAGCGCCCCGCTCACTCCCCGGCCGCGATCTTCGGTAGCGCCCCCTGACTTACTGCCGGACGCAATGTCCGACGGGTTCAGGGAGGCCTACCTGCGGCCGGGGCGGCGCTAATTAAAGGCGAGGTGCCGGGCGGCCATTTTTGTTGCTGGCTGCCTGCCAGCTCCTGCCCCCGGCCTCCTCAGCCGCCCCCCCCCCCCCCCCCCAGCGGAGTGCTGGCTGCGCTCCGTGAGCCCGGCACTTCTCTTGAGTGCCGGGCTCTTTTGCGGGCACTCCGGTCCCTGGTGGCCCAGCTGGGCCCCGGGTCACACTGCGCAAGGCCACTCCCCTTTAAGAAGGGGAGGAAGGCCTGCAGTACTGCGGCGCAACGTGCCACGATATTCCCTCGCAGCGAAGCGCCCCGCCTCCCTCTTGGGGTGCTACCGATCAATTTCGGCCGCGGGGGGCCAGGCGCTAATTTTTTCGGGGCGCTAAAAGTAGCGCCCTGGCGAAGTTAGCACGCCGAAGGGGGCGCGACTCAATTTCCCCCCTATATGTTTAGGAGCTGTCACAGTTACCACTTTGATGTGCACCCCTATTGATATATGAGGGCATCTGAATATCTGTTTAGCTGAGTTCCCTGCTGGGTGCATTGAATGATACTTGCTAATCAGCTCGCTTACAGCTGACTGATCCATAGGGATCCCCCCATTGTCTTAAAGCTACATAAACTTGTACGAATGAATGGCACATCACTATTTGTTTAGCTAATTAACACTTCAAATTACGAAGGTCGTCACTCTAATTTCATATAGCCTGATTAATATTACGTTAAAAATGCTGCATTCAACATTAGAAAAAATATTATGAACACGCACAATTCTGCTCAGGCAATAATAGTAAGATCTAAAACACTACAGCTTATTTTATTCAGTCGTTTTCTTGTAGTAATATCTATTGTGGCTTCTTTTTAGTTCATTTTTTTTTCTTTTAATTTTCAATCCTCTCCTGAAGACATTTTCTCCTTGCTGGGATACAGTTCTACCATCACTGGGAAACCATTAGTCATGAGTGACCCTAGACAGTAAGTGCCGAGTGGCTATTCAGCCACGGTGACCACCACAGCTAAACACAATCATCCGATATACACAGACAGGCAAACGTCCTATCAGGAGTTCATTGGATGACGGATCAGCAGCAGGAGCTGTCGCCATTTAGTTTACCCTTTCCGAACCCAGGCACTGAGGTCGACGGTAGTGTTTCGATTTCCCCCGCCCTTGAGATAGAATCGCAGAATGATACACGGCACAGAAGGAAGGTAACGCGGCACAGACTGGGGTTAGGACCCGCTCGGGCCTTACTGGGGACAGGCAATGTCTGGAGGACCCGCGCAGGCCGCTCACCGGCTTTTGAGTGGAAAAGCCGCGCATGCGGAAATTCGAATGATCCGCGCAGCCCGTTTAAAGGGGCTGCGCACCCAAACAAAATTGAGAGGGAACATTAGGAACCGATATTCCTGTAGGATTTTTAGTTTTTTTGAGGAGATCAAAAGAAACTTCAAAAGCGCTTTTATCAATTCTGCAGGAAAGGAAACATAAGAACATAAGAAATAAGAGCAGGAGTCGGCCATATGGCCCCTCGAGCCTGCTCCGCCATTCAATAAGATCATGGCTGATCATCGACCTCCACTCCACTTTCCCGCCCGATCTCCATATCCCTTGATTCCCCTAGAGTCCAAAAATCTATCCATCTCAGCCTTGAATATACTCAAAGACTCAGCATCCACAGCCCGGAGAGTTTGACGGAGGAGGTGGTGCTAAACATGATCTTAAAAGCTCCGAAGGTGTATTCTCTAGCCACCTGTGTTATTGCTCTTCCTCCACTCCTGCATGGGCCAGACGGCATTCAGCCCTCTTGGCCACAGTCTGGAACCTCCTCCCAAATCCTTCCTTCTTGCAATGTCTTATCCGCACCTTCAAAAAGCCTCCTTGAAAATGCCACTCAAAAACCTACGTCTCGATCGTGGTTGTTAATCAGCCCCCCCCACCCCCCCTCAATCTGTCTCCTGGTCCTCGCTGACTATTTCAACCCAGTGACGCCCAAAGGCACTATCCATCCTTCTGAGTGAACGTTAATCTGAGGCCCCTTGCTGCCTGGTTAAGTGGATGTAAAACATCCCCTGGCACTTATTCGAAAAAGAGCTGGAGAGTCCTTCCCGGTGTCCTTAAGCAACACCACTCAAATGGATTACCCGGTCAATTTTCTCATTGCTGTTTGTGGGAGCTTGCTGTGCGCAAATTGGCTGCTGCGTTGCCGACACTCCCCACAGTGACTACGCTCCAAAAGGTACTCCCATCGGCAGTAAAACACGCCCTCTTTTCTTCAAACGGAGGCAACATCTGTCCTCTTGAGTGGATGTAAAAGAGCCCATGCCACCACTTCGAAGGAGAGCAGGGCAGCCATTATCCCCATTGCTGTATGTGTGGGAGCTTGCTGTGCGCAAATTGGCTGCCGCGTTTCCCTACATCACAACAGCGACTACACTTCAAAAAAAAGTACTTCATTGGCTGTAAAGCGCTTTGGGACGTCCTGAGGTGGTGAAAGGTGCCGTGGGGTAGAGCTTTCGCTTTGGGCACAATCGGCAATTCGGGCGCAAGTTGCGCTCAAAATGGCGCTAGTTTTCCCAATTGAATTTTTAGCTCGGGTTTTTTTGCAGCCCTCGATGTTTGCCGCTGTTTTGTCCGATTTCGGGGGCGAATTGCATTGAAAAAGCCAGCACAAGGGGACACGGATTTAAGGATTTGGGCAAGAGATACAGGGGGGGGGGGAGGGGGGGGGGACGTGAGGAAAAACTTTTTTACGCAGCGAGTGGTGAGGACCTGGAACTCGCTGCCGACGGAAGTGGTGGAAGCGGAGACACTCAATGTTTTCAAGGGGAAACTGGATAGGCACTTGAGGGAAATAAACTTGCAGGGCTACGGGGATGGAGCGGGGGAATGGGACTGACTGGATTGCTCTGCTGAGAGCCGGCACGGACTCGATGGGCCGAATGGCCTCCTTCTGTGCCGTTATGACTCCATGGGGGAGAAATTCAGGTATCGCCCCATTTGGGGTGCAATTATCGACCAGGCGCAAAGTTTAGCGCCTGGCGCTAATTATCGCCTCCGACTGCAAACTTGGCTTTTATCGCCCCTGGAGGTGATTGGAGTGCTAAATCAGGCACTACACACCTCTCTTAAGGCGCTAACGCCGAGGAGCGAGGCGATAACTCAGAGCGCTGGCGAAGCTCATGTGATGTCAGTCAGCAATGGAACACAGACACACTGGCGCCGGCCAGTTCTTAAAGGGGAGGGTTGATCTTGCTCTCCATCCACATCCTGCTCATTGCAGCCTTGAATCTTGGCCTGGAGAGACCTGTACATCAAATCTGCTGGAAAGAACAATGGAGAGGCCCAGGGAAAGAGCTCAGAGTGCAGCCCCCACACTCTCTTCTAAATCGATGCAAGGAATGTCAAATCAAAATGAACCTGCAAAGTGCTGCTCAGTACCCAAAACTCCTTCACACAGCATTGAATCTCTCCAGAAGTCTCTCCCTCTCTCTCAGAATGCGTGGTGCAAAAATGTCGCCGACAAAAAAAGGCAGGAAGCGGTCGCATTCAAATAGTGCTCCCCAGTCCCTTCCCGACTGTAAAACGCTCCCCTCAACCTGTCGTTGCTAGCGGCAGGCGGTAAGGCAGGGGGCGCCACTCAATATCCGGTCCGGGGCGTTGCGCACTCGACTGACGTCACGATCTGCGGGCGCAGGAGATCACGGCGGTAGTGTTTAGCGCCGCCGCAAAATGTCTGGTCAAACATCGCCGCGCCCGGGCGCTAGTTACTTTGCGCCCCATTAGCACCCTTAGGGCGCTAACGGGAGGGGCAAAGCAACCGAATTTTTCCCCCTATGACTCTATGACAATCTAGTGGAAACTCCAGCTTTATTTCCAACTCTGGCCTCTTGCACATTCCCCCAGTTCCACCTCTCCACCATCGGTGGCCGTGCCTTCAGCTGCCTAGGCCCTAAGTTCTGGAATTCCCCTCCCTCAACCTCTCCGCCTCTCCACCTCACTCTACTCCTTTTAAGACTCTGCTTAAAACCTCTCTCTTTGGCCAAGCGATTGGTCACCTGTCCTAATGTCGCCACCTTTGCTTGGTGTCAATTTTTGTCTGATCACGTTATACTACCTTAAAGGCGCCACATAAATGCGAATTGTGGTAGTTACAAACGCAAGTCTCGATATAAAGGCAGGTTGTCGTTCAGCAGTTTGATGTGCTTCTGCCTACGTCAGACACCCAGCTGATGTGGAGGGGGAGAATAATGTGACCAGAGCAGTGACCCCACACTATTACACTGTCTACGAGTAGAGGCGAGAGGAGATCTTCCCCTCTGGAGAGAAGAAAGCAACTCGAATGAAATAGCGAAGGCTTTAAAAGTTCCCTCCTGTAATCAGCCTCATTAAAACTAATTAAAATACTTAATTTGTAACTATTGCCACCATGTGTGCTGTGCAAATGGTATACCCAGTTTATTCTATTTATAAGGAAGACCTAAGGACACATCAGAGAGTGGCTGGTCTCTCCAACCCATCAAAGAAGCCTTTCCATTGTTTTTCAGCGTGTATTGTTTCAGCTCTACGATGTTGGCTATGTGGAACGCACTGAACTCCCCCCGAAAATGTTTACCGTGTGAATGAAATGTATCGTTTTACCACGGCATGAGCTGAGAAGTTGGTGATGTCGCTGGGCAGATTGGTAAGTGCGTTGTGATGGCACTCCTGGATCGGCTGTTTTACCTGAGGCGCTCGCCACTTCAAAACAAGCAGTGGGAAATGCTACCGCAGCAACTCGCATTCATGCTGCGCCTTTCAACGTAGGAACACGTCCCAAGTCCCTTCACAGGAGCTCAATCTGGGCCACATGGGACAGCGAGCCGAGGAGATATTAGGAGGGGTGACTGAAAGCTTGGTCAAAGAGGTTGGTTTGAAGGAGACAGAAGCAAAATACGGCGGATGCTGCAACTCTGAAATAAAAACAGAAAATGCTGGAAATACTCAGCAGGTCAGGCAGCGTCTGTGGGGAGAGAGAAACAGAGTTAACGTTTCCCTGAAACGACGGGCCGGATATTCCGATCCCTCCGGGTGGGTACGCGCTGTGTACCCACCCGTAGGGACATCGGAAATGCCGGTTTCAGGCATGCACAGGGCATGCGCCGAAAACCAGCATTTCCGATCTGTCAAGAATGCTCTCGACAGATCGGACGCCTGCCCTGGAGAAGGGCCTCTGCGGGGGGAGAGTTCCGCTTTCTGGAGAACCTCCGCCTGCAGAAAACCCTTAGAAATCTTACGCCTGGTAAAAGCACTCATTTATCATTTAAAAATACTTTAAAAAAAGGTAAAGTTTATTTTTAGCCCTGTAAAAAACTTAATTTTTGTTTAAAATATTTAATTTATTGTAATTACAACTAATTTTAAAAAGGTGATGGTTTTTAAAAAAAAATGTATTTAATGTTTTACTGTGTTTTTGGGGTGATCTCCATTCATATATTTGACAGGTCTTCCTGTCAAGTGTATGAAGGGAGATTCCCTTCTTTGATTGGCTCCCCATGGCCCACGTGATCCCAGGGACGCTTGTGAACCGCCTGCGCCCCTGGGATACATGGGCCCTGCGCACTTGGGGTGGCCCAGGATCGGAACTATACGCACCTCGGGAGCCCTCAGGTAAGTGCGTAGATTTTTTCCAGATCGGAGGCCTCCGCACGCGGGAAGCCTCCGATCGGAAAATACGGCCCGGTAACACTGTTTCTCTCGCCACAGATGCTGCCTGAACTGCTGAGTATTTCCAGCATTTCTGGTTTCAAGGAGAGTTTTAAAGAAGAGGGAGGCGGAGGGGTTTAGGCAAGGAATTTTCGAGCTTGGAGGCTAGATGGCTGAAGGCAGGGCCGCCAGTGCTGGGGGAAAGGTGGGAATGTACAATAGGCTAGAGTCAGTGACGTGGAGAGGTGGGGGTGGGGTGGGGGGAGGGGGCATGGGCTAATTGTAGGACTAAAGGCGATTGCAGAGATGGAGACTGGTGTGGACATCATGAAGTTTAAACACAAGGGCAAGAATTTTAAGGCATTGGCGTGCTACAAGCCAGTGAAGGTCATCAAGTGTAGAGGTGATAGGTGAGCGTGACCTGTGATGGTTTTGGTATGTCCAATGCTTCGGCAGAGAAAAGTGGAGCTAATCAAAGGCTGGATGTCAGACATGTGCCCTTAAAGAAAAAAGGTGGGACTAACAAATCTAGAGCCCCCTAGATGTCTAGAGACATACAGGGTAGGATAAAGAAAATAAGGGAGGCGTATGACAGATACCGAGGGCTAAATACTCCAGAATCTTTAGAGGAGTACAGAAAGTGCAGGGGTGCGATTAAATATGATATTGGGAAAGCAAAGAGAGAGCATGAAAAATTCTTGGCAAGTAAAATCAAGGAAAACCCAAAGATGTTTTATAAATATATTAAGAGTAAGAGGATAACTAAAGAAAGGGTAGGGCCTATTAGAGATCATGAGGGTAATCTGTGTGTGGAGGCAGGAGACGTCGGTAGGGTTCTTAATGAATACTTTGTGTCTGTTTTCACAAAGGAGAGGGGCGAAGCAGACATTGTTATCGGGAGGGGGGAGGAGTGTGAAATATTAGATGAAATAAACATAGTGAGAGAGGAAGTGTTAAGGGGTTTAGCAGCTTTGAAAGTGGATAAATCCCCAGGCCCGGGTGAAATGTATGCCAGGCTGTTAAGCGATGCAAAAGAGGAAATAGCAGAGGCCCTGACCATCATTTTTCAATCCTCTCTGGCTTCAGGTGCGGTGCAGGAGGATTGGAGGACTGCTAATGTGGTACCCTTGTTTAAAAAGGGAGAAAAGGATAGACCGAGTAATTACAGGCCAGTCAGCCTAACCTCGGTGGTGGGAAAATTACTGGAAAGAATTCTGAAGGACAGGATAAATATTCATTTAGAAAGACACAGATTAATCAAGGATAGTCAGCACGGATTTGTTAAGGGAAGGTCGTGTCTGACAAACTTGATTGAATTTTTTGATGAGGTAACAAGGAGGGTAGATGAGGGTAGTGCGTTTGATGTAGTGTATATGGACTTTAGCAACGCTTTTGATAAGGTTCCACATGGCAGACTGGTCACGAAGTTAAAAGCCCATGGGATCAAGGGCAAAGTTGGATTCAAAACTGGCTCGGAGACAGGAAGCAGAGGGTGATGGTTGATGGGTGTTTTTGTGACTGGAAGGCTGTTTCCAGTGGGGTTCCGCAGGGCTCAGTACTAGGTCCCTTGCTTTTTGTGGTGTATATATCAATGATCTTGACTTGAATATAGGGGGTATGATTAAGAAGTTTGCAGATGATACTAAAATCGGCTGTGTGGTTGATACTGAAGAAGGAAGCTATAGACTGCAGGAAGATATCAATAAATTGGTCAGGTGGGCAGAACAGTGGCAAAAGGAATTCAATCTGGAGAAGTGTGAGGTAATGCATCTGGGGAGGGCTAACAAGGAAAGGGAATACACATTAAATGGAATTACACTGAGTAGTGTAGAGAAACAAAGGGACCTTGGAGTGCATGTCCACAGATCCCTGAAGGTAGCAGGCCAAGTAGATAAGGTGGTTAAGAAGGCATACAGAATGCTTGCCTTTATTAGCCGTGGCATAGAATACAAGAGCAGGGGGGGTTATGCTTCAACTGTATAAAACACTAGTTAGGCCTCAGCTAGAGTACTGCGTGCAGTTCTGGCCACCACATTACAGGAAAGATGTGATTGGACTAGAGAGGGTACAGAGGAGATTTACAAGGATGTTGCCGGGAGTAGAGAATCTTAGCTATGAGGAAAGGCTGGGTCTTATTGAGGTGAGACCTTATTGAGGTGTATAAAATTCTGAGGGGCATAGATAAAGTGGATAGAAAGGACCTATTTCCCTTAGCAGAGGGGTCAAAAACCAGGGGGTACAGATTTAAAGTAATTGGGGGAAGGTTTAGAGGGGACTTGAGGGGAAATTTCTTCACCCAGAGGGTTGTGGGGGTCTGGAACTCACTGCCTGAAAGGGTGGTAGAGGCAGGAACCCTAACCACATTTAAAAAGTACTTGGATGTGCACTTGGGATGCTCTAACCTGCAGGGCTACGGACCAAGAGCTGGGAAGTGGGATTAGGCCGGATAGCTCTTTGTCGGCCGGCGCGGACACGATGGGCCGAAATGGCCTCCTTCCGTGCTGTAACTTTCTATGATTCTATGATTCTATGACAAGCCAGGAAGAGTTTTAAATTTTGAAGTATTGCTGGACCGGGAGCCAATGTAGGTCAGCGAGCACAGGTGCGATGGGTGAACGGGACTCGGTGTGAGTCAGGATACGGGCAGCAGAGCTTTGGATGAGCTCAAGTTTACAGGGGGTGGAAGACGAGAGGCCGGCCAGGGGAGCATTGGAACAGTCCAGTCAGGAGGTAACAATAGCCAGTTAATGGCTGCTATGGGAGGGTCATTGGTTTCCATGGACGGATGGGAAGGGTGGGCCGAATGGCTGACCTCATCTCGACATGTTTGTGATGGTGCAGGACCCCATGTGAAATGAGCAGAAGGTGAGGTAAATCAAGAAGTGTCAATCCTGGATTTGCAAAGGCTATAGATTGTAGGAGAGGGAGGTAAAAGCTTAAATGTTTCAGAAAATGCAAAAACATAATTCTTTCAGGCTACACTTAATAAATCTAAAATTTAAAAGCACTCTGCGTAATAAGGTGGTTCTGAGGGGTAGGGAATGACATTCAGTTTTATTAACAGCGATATTAGCAGCCAATGTCTCCTATGTCTATTAAACCTCTGAGTGCCAAATGCTCCTTGCACCTTTTAATTATACTGATATTTCCTAGCGTAACTGCCAGAAACAATTTCTGGCCATTTCACATCCTGAGCAATATAATGGCAAGGCACATAAAGATTTTTCTGCACCTTTCTCCTTTCAGATGGTTACGCCCACATTATTATAAGGATCTTAATGTTGGAACATGAGAAAAGTCGACTAGCAAAAGATACTAAGAGTAGAGATGAGTTGGTTGAGAGAACTACTGGGAGTGTCCAGGGTGCAAAGAATCAAGTACGATATAATAGAAGCAAAGAACTTGCATTTATATAGCGCCTTTCACAACCTCCGGATGTCCTAAAGTGCTTTACAGCCAATAAAGTACTTTTGAAGTGCAGTTAATGCTGTAATGTAGGAAATGCGGCAGCCAATTTGCGCACAGCAAGGTCCAATGAAATGATGACCAGATAATCTGTTTTAATGATGTTGTTTGAGGGATAAATATTCTTTATGAATAGTAAAAGCATAGCTTGGACAATAAATAACGCTTATACAGAAAGATGACTGTGATAGTTTGGGCATGTTTCAAGAATGGAAACCACGAGATTCCCTCTCGTGCCCCACATGCAGAGATACATGGAACAAGAAGCTGAGGAA
Organism: Squalus acanthias; assembly: GCA_030390025.1. NCBI lineage: Eukaryota > Metazoa > Chordata > Chondrichthyes > Squaliformes > Squalidae > Squalus > Squalus acanthias. The sequence goes on along the minus strand of CM059428.1, from coordinate 171,059,516 downwards.
GAACAAGGAAGCACTGAGTGGACCATATCAAGAACGAATTGTCTCAGAAAGGGATACAGATGACTGAAGTGCCCACGCTAGTTCAGAACCGACAACAGGTGTCAGCCGTGGCTCAGTGGGTAGCGCTCTCCCCTCTGAGTCAGAAGGTTGTGGGTTCAAGTCCCACTCCAGAGACTCGAGCACAAAATCTAGGCTGACCACTCCCAGTGCGATGCTGAGGGAGTGCTGCACTGTCGGAGGTGCCGCCTTTCGGATGAGATGTTAAACCGAGGCTTTGTCTGCCCTCTCGGGTGGACGTAAAAAAAAAGATTTCCACGGCGCTATTTTGAAGAGGAGTTGGGGAGTTCTCCCCGGTGTACAGCACAACAGTAATTTATTAGCTGCAAAGCGCTTTGGGGCATTTTGATAACGTGCAAGGCGCCAAATAAATACAAGTTCTCAATTTGTCTACTGTTAACTATTTAGCTTGAAGTTCTGTCCGGGGCTTATCTTTCCTGTGTCATTTTATACATGTTGCTGTGTCAAACACTTCCCAGCATCTTCAATCTTGCAGCCTTCACCCTCGATACAAGGGATGTGGAGGGTGGGGGGGAGATTCAAAATCGAATTGAAATGGCCATTTGCTGAGGCTTGGCTTGTGGTTCCGATAATGAAGTGGAATTTAGTCTGCTGCTGCGCTCCTGCACATATAAACGGAGGACTTTGCATGCAGTGCCAGGGCTGCCTCCGATTCTCGCAGGGTACCTGAGCTGAAAGCACAAAAGGAGGTTTTATGAATCACTGCTCCAGTCCCTGTTTACCGGAACATGTAGTGATGACGAATGCAGTAGTTGAAATTTATGAATGAAGCTCAGAGGTGCCTTTATATATCTATCTCTCTCTTTCTCTCTCTCTCTCTCTCCCTCTTTCTCGCTCTCCTTTCCCTTTCCCCCTCTCTATCGATTGCTTCTAGCTGGCATTCTGCAGCCCTGGTATGAAGCTCTCTGCTGCATGTTTTAGTGCAGCTGCAAGACCCCGAAAAAATAAGGATTATTAAATGTGCTTAATGAGATGATTCGTCAGTGTTTGCAATAGTCATTTAGAACCGTTCACTAACCTCTAGCATCATCTTAAAATAACTCCTCTCTTTTTTCCCCCCCTGACTTTTTTTTTTGCATTCATTCTGATGCAACGTTCTTCCCCCCACCCTTGGTTTTTCTCTTTCTTGTCATATTTTCTTTCTTCTATTTATTTTTGTTGATCTTTCTCCTGTTTTTTTCCCCCTAGTGCTGCAGAAGATGATGAACAGTCTGTGAAGGCGCTGGAAATGCGGCTGCATCTCGCTACGGGAGCAAAGATCTTCAGCAATTGCAGCAACCTGACAGGAATGTAATTTTTATTGCTGTCGAATAGAGGTGATCTTCTGACAGCTCGACACCATGAAGAGCTTGCTGATTGCTATCCTCCTGCTGCCTCTGGTAAGAATGAGCCGAGAGACCAGTTTAAACCCTCCCCACCCTGAGCACAATCGGTGCCACTTAATTAATGAGGCTCAATACACAGTTAAGTTTACGAATGAGTACAACGTCTCGATGCAAAAGATGTCTTTAAATCGGTGCCACTGACTCTAGCCATTTGAGTAATCTGTCATTTCATTAACTACAAATTGCCTTTCGAATCTATAGGGAGAATTTATATTTTTCTCGATGCATTGATGCAGTGCGGTACACGCTGTAATTAAGGACAGGGTAGGATGGAAATGTTTGAGCTGTGGGACCATAAAGTCTTTGTGGAATTCTTCCCTTCCTGTTTCCTGACTCCCGCGTTGGCAGCGCGCCAGCCTGGCTCAGTTGGCAAGGCTCTTGCCCCTGGGATGGATGGTAGTTGAGGGGTTTGAGCTCGCAACCCGGGCCGGCACGCTCTCCAGCGCACTAACCGAGGGAGTGCTGCTTTGTCAAGAGGTGCTGCCCTCCAGTTGAGATGACGTGTATTGGCTTCAAGTGGAGAGAGAGGAGGAGCAGAGAGGGAGGGGGAGGATAGGAAGAGGGGTATAGAATGAGGGGAGAGGGGGATGGGTGACCAGAGGGGAGGGCAGAGAGAAGTAGAGGGGAGAGGAAGGGGAGAGAAGGAGGGGAGGAAGTGAGAAGGAAGGAGAGGAGGAGGACAGCAGAGGGAGAGGTGAGGGGGAGGGAAGAGGAGGGAGGGATGGGATGGGTGAAGGGGAGAATAGAATAGGAGGGGGGATGGATGGAAAAGAGGGAGAGATGGAGGGGAGAGAGGAAGGGGTAGAGGAAAGGGGGTGGGGAGGAAGATGAGGGTTTGGGTAGAAGAGGAAGGGAGGTGGGACAAGGGGCAGTTTTTCTCAGTTGAGATTGGGGAAGGGGGGTGTCTGAGTATAAATTTTGCTTCAACGGTGAGTTTTCCGCCTTGGAGAGGGGGCGAGGCAGGGGAGAGAGTAAAATGTCAGATTCTTTCCTCATCAGGGGTGTTGAATCATGTTATATCTTTATAGAATATAGTGAGTGTTACTTTGTATTCAAGAGGAAATCAAGGAGATTTGTTTCAAAAGGCAGCATTTTTAAAATTAACTTTTTCATTTCCTTATCAGTTCAAAAGATCTTGTATTTCTTAAGGACAAGCTTTATTTTTTTTAACAGAACCATTTTTATCTCTTCTCATGCATGGTTGAAAAGGTGGGCTACTAACATTTGCTTTAGGCAGCTCTGTCACAACGTTATATACTATTGCACGATATCGCCTGATGGTATATCCCATTACATAGTGGCATATAATGTTATGTGTCAAGTCACATAAAGTTATGCGTCAAGTCACATAACGTTATACGGCATATCACATAACGTTATGCGTTACGTAATGTTGTCCCCACTGTGCCAATTCCTTTGCATTGTTGCCATCAAGCAATGTTTTGAATGCACAACAGCTAGAGATAGTTAGAAATGTCAACTGATTGGTAAAAACGGTAACGCCTCACACCGACTCGTGTCAGTGCATCTCGCTCAAGTAAGTGCTTGTGCACATTGCAACCCTTTTGCATTTGCATATGCTGGAGGCATTTAGAGGGCATGGAGGTTAAAGCAAGTTCATTGGAGCAGTTGTACGTGTCGCGTGGTTAGTCAGTGTGTGATGACCGCTGGGCTTTCTGGGGATAAAGCCACACACTAGGCTCGGTACATGACTCCACTACTCTCCCATTCTCACCTCTGTGTTTATCTTCAATATACTCTGGTCTTCGAAACAATAAGAATCTTCCAGCATCATTAACAACAGCATAAATGTTGAAAACAGTGTCTTCAATCACCTCAGCCTAGGCAAGCTTATTTTTTTCCCAGTCAGCTTATCTTTATGAAGACTTATCTTTATGAAGCCCGTGTATAATCTGTGAAATTTGCCTTTTCTGAATGTGCAAATATTGAGAACCTCGATCAAAAATTCCTGTGCATAACTTCTACCCCTAACTGTTACTCCTAGGTCCCTTGCAGTTTATTGTGCACCTACACGCACGTTAAATTTAATTTGCTGTGCTTTTGCCCAATTGCATAAGCAGTCCGAATCCTTTTCCTGCATCCCCTGTCTCTGCCGCACATCTTAATTTTACCTTAGCAGCCAAAATAATTAAAAAGGCTAATGGAATGTTGGCCTTTATCTCAAGGGGGCTGGAATACAAAAGAGTGGAAGTTATGCTACAGTTGTATAAGAACATAAGAATATAAGAAATAGGAGCAGGAGTCGGCCATTTGGCCCTTCGAGCCCATTCAATAAGATCATGGCTGATCTTCTACCTCATCTCCACTTTCCTGCACTATCCCCATATCCCTTCATTCCCCAAAAATCTATCGATCTCTGTCTTGAATATACTCAACGACTGAGCCTCCACAGCCCTCTGGGGTAGAGAATTCCAAAGATTCACCACCCTCTGAGTGAAGAAATTTCTCCTCATCTCAGTCCTAAATGGTCGACCCCTTATTCTGAGACTGTGACCCCTGGTTCTAGACTCTCCAGCCAGGGGAAACATCCTCCCTGCATCTGCCCTGTCAAGCCCTGTAAGAATTTTGTATGTTTCAATGAGATCACCTCTCATCCTCCTAAACTCGAGAGAATATAAGCCTAGTCTACTCAATCTCTCCTCATAGGACAATCCCCCCATCCCAGGAACCAGTCTGGTGAACCTTCGTTGCACTCCCTCTATGGCAAGTATATCCTTCCTTAGGTAAGGAGACCAAAACTGTACATAATGCTCCAGGTGTGGTCTCACCAGGGCCCCATATAATTGCAGTTGCTAAAGTTCTGCTTAGACCCTCTGGATAGAATCTTTAATTAAGGATAGAACGACAGAGCACCTTTTGAGCTGCTTAGAAAGAGCCAACGTGGATTTGTAAAGGGTAGGCCATGGCTAATGGACCTAACTAGATTTTTTGAGGAAGTAATTAAAGTAGTAGACAGGGGAATCTCTATGGATGTAGTTTATATGGACTTCCAGAAGACTTTTGATAAGGTTCCACATAAAAGACTGTTAGCTAAAATTAAAGCTCATGGAATTGACGGCAAATTATTGACCTGGTTAGGAGATTGGTTAGTTGGTAGTTGAACAGAGAGTAGGGATAATGGGTATGTACTTGAATTGGGAAAAAGTGACGAGTGGTATTCTACCAGAATCTGTTCTCAGGCCTCAACTATTCACTGTATTTATTAATGTTGGATTACACAGTACAGAGCCACATATCCAAGTTTGCCAATGACACAAAGATTGGTGGCATAGTAAGTAGTGTAGATGGGAGCATAAAATTACAAAGTGACATTGATAGATTAAGTGAATGGGCAAAACTGTGGCAGGTGGATTTCAGCATAGGTAAGTGTGAGGTCATTCATATTAGACTAAAAAGGATAGATTCGAGTATTTTTAAAATGGTGAAAAGCTAGGAACAGTGGAGGTCCAAAGGGGTTTAGGGCTCATAGAAACATAGAATCTAGGAGCAGGAGTAGGCCATTCGGCCCGTCGAGCCTGCTCCGCCATTCAATACGATCATGGCTGATCATCCAAATCCAGTACCCTGTCCCTGCTTTAATCCCCACAGTACACATATCCCACCCTACCCCTGTAACCCCACATATTTAATTCCCCCTAACATATCCCATCCTATCCCCATAACCCCACATATTTAATCCCCCCTATCACTAAGGGTCAATTTATCATAGCCAAATCAACCTAACCCACACATTTTTGGACATGTATACAGATTGCTAAAATGTAGAAGTCAGGTAAAAAAAAAATCAAAAAGGCTAATGGAATGTTAGCCTTTATATCTAGACGGCTACAGCCATACAAAGCCCTGGTTAGACCACATCTGGAGCACTGTGTACCGTTCTGGGCGCCGCACCTTAGAAAGGATATACTGGCCTCAGAAGGAGTGCAGCGGATTCACCAGAATGTTACCAGGGCTCCAAGGGTTAGATTATGAGGAGAGATTGTGGTAACACAATACAGCTTCCTGTGACTCGAACTTTATTGCATCACTTCCTGTGATTAGTCCAGGATAAATACTGGACTGATCAGTTGGATCCTGGAGAGGCATAGAGTAAGACCTCTTTTGTATGTAGCACCTTTTTAGTTGATTAAAGCTTACTTTAAGTTCACCACGCGTAAGGCTCATTCTTACGACAATTTAATCAACTTTGGAAAACTTCGCACTCAAACTTTTTGGACGAACTCGGAACTAAGGATCCAGGGAATCACCCATCATGGAAAACATCCTTAAACCATCGCGTCTTGACTTGGACCCAAACACCCCAGCAGCCGGTAAGGTGTGGAAACACTGGTATCGCACGTTTGACAATTTTCTTGAGTATTGCAAGGCTGATGATGACTCAAAGTTGCGGATACTCATCAACTGTGTCACCCCGAATGTATTTCAGTATGTCGAGGAGTGGGACAGTTACGAGGAGGCAATTCGGACGCTTAAGAGACTATATACTAAGACACCGAATGAGGTCTATGCCAGACATCTACTAGCTACAGCCCAACAAGGGCCGGAGGAATCCATTGATAAATTCCTCCAAGAGCTTCGCAGACTTAGTATGGACTGTAACTTTCAGGCGGCCTCAGCTGAGCTGTACCGTGAAGAAATGATCCGTGATGCTTTCATCTGCGGGCTTGCCTCCCTATTTATACGCCAGCGTCTACTGGAAAGTAAGACACTTGAGCTTCAGAGAGCTTATGACATGGCTTGCTCTCTAGATCTGGCAAAAAGAAATGCAGACCTTTATACAGTGCCCAGACCTCGGTCTACTGCCTTAACTACAGTCAGGCAATTTAAGAGGCCACAGGTGAACTCTATTAGGGAGGTCTTTATCCCTGACGATCAATCTGATGACTTCACTGATGAAGAGGATGATGACCCCACTGTGGCAGCCTCTTGGCAATCTAAGAAATGCTTCTTTTGTGGTGATGAGTTTCACCCTCGGAAATTCTGCCCTGCTCGCAATGCGTTTTGCAGTCATTGCAACAAAAAGGGTCATTTTGCAAAGGTTTGCCTATCAAGAGCCTCTACGAGGGCTTATCAAGCTAAGTCCTACCGAACTGCCCCGGTAAGGGCCTATCAAGATGTTCCGGCTAAAATCTATCATGCTTCCTCTCGGGTTTCCTCTCGAAGAAACACACCTAGAGTTTCAGCCACTCTTTGTGCAACGACACCAATTACAGCTGCTTGTCCTCAGAACCTATTCCATGCAGCTAGAAAAGCATCAATTAATGGACATACTTTAGATGCCTTAATTGACTCAGGTAGCACTGATAGTTTCATTAGGGAACAGATTGTTGCAGAGTTAAAGCTACATGTTTTCCCATCGGACCAGGCAATTGCGATGGCTCAGTCATCACTTAATACCAGAATTTCTGGCTTTTGTATGGTTGAAATAACACTTAATGGTCACAGGTATCCCTCCACCCGGCTTTCGGTGCTCAAGGACTTATGTAGTGATCTTATCTTAGGGCTGGATTTTCAAAAGCAGCATAAGAAGCTCACCATTGAGTTCGGCGGATCCAAACCTGAACTCACTATTTCTAATATACTACCTCGATTACCGTTCTGTGCATTGTCAGCAGCTTCACTGGATGAACCCTCACTGTTTACCAGTATCCCTCCTCGATGCAAACCGATTATAACAAAGTCACGACGTTTCAGTCAGGAAGACCAGTCTTTTATTGCGGCTGAGATTTCTCGGCTTTTAGCAGAGGATATCATCGAGCCTTGTTCGTCGCCATGGCGCGCCCAGGTCGTTATTGTTAAGAACCCTCTACAACCTCACAAGAAACGGCTGTGCATTGACTATTCACAGACCATCAATCAATTCACGGACTTGGACGCATACCCATTGCCGCGCATCGATGATATGGTTAATAAACTGGCTGAGTACACGGTGTTCTCAACATATGATCTGAAAAGTGCCTATCATCAGGTACCCTTGAAGGTCTCAGACAAGCAGTATACGGCCTTTGAAGCCAATGGACGGCTGTATCAATTTCGTCGCCTCCCCTTTGGGGTCACTAATGGAGTGGCTGTCTTCCAGCGAGCAATGGATGACCTGGTCAAACGGGAAGACTTGAAGGATACGTTTCCTTATCTGGACAATATTACTGTCGCAGGTCGCAATCAGCGGGAACATGACGCCAATCTCCAACGATTTTGGGATGCACTCCAGCACCGTAATTTGACATTAAATGCGGCTAAATCCATTGAGTCACAACCAACCATCAACATCCTTGGCTATTGTGTGGGCAATGGCATCATTAAACCTGACCCTGAAAGGCTTCGCCTACTCCAAGAACTCCCGCCACCTAAGAATCCGGCCTCCTTGCGCCGGGCCCTCGGCCTGTTTGCATACTATGCTAAATGGATTCCTAACTTCTCGGACCGAATCCAACCTCTACTGAAGGCCAGCACATTCCCAATAGACACAGTGGCTGTTGCAGCCTTTAACCTCCTGAAAAAACAGTTGGATAAAGCGGCTCTTCACTCCATCGATGAGAGTCTTCCTTTTGTTGTTGAGTGTGATGCCGCGGAGGTGGCGATCTCGGCCACTCTGAATCAGGAAGGTCGTCTGGTGGCATTTTTGTCCAGGACTTTTCAAGGGGCTGAGCTACATTATCCTCCAGTCGAGAAAGAAGCTACAGCCATCATAGAGGCAGTACGGCAGTGGAGGCATCTCCTAGCTCGCCAGCACTTTACCTTAATCACGGACCAGCGATCGGTCGCCTTCATGCTCGATAATCGAAAACGGACCAAAATTAAAAATAATAAAATCTTGCTTTGGCGGCTGGAATTGGCCTCTTTTGGTTACACCATCCACTATCGACCTGGCAAGGAGAATGTGGCTCCGGATACCCTCACACGAGCATTCTGCTCCGCCATGGCACCCTCTACGCTCGTAGACATCCATGATGGGTTGTGTCATCCGGGCGTTACTCGCATGCTACACTTCGTGCGGTCCCGAAATCTCCCATTCTCTACCGGGGATGTAAAGAAGATGTGCTCGGACTGCAGAGTCTGTGCGGAATTGAAACCTCGGTTTTTCCGCCCCTCGGGTGGTATACTCATACATGCGACCCAGCCAATGCAACGGCTTAGCATCGATTTTAAGGGGCCGTTGCCCTCTTCAACTCGCAACACTTATCTATTGACCATGGTCGATGAGTATTCCCGTTTTCCGTTTGCTTTCCCTGCCCCAATATGCTGACGACCACGGTTATCAGCTGCCTTGAGCAGGTATTTGCTTTCTGTGGCATGGCATCCTATGTTCATTCGGATCGGGGCCCTTCTTTTATGTCAGGAGAACTCAAGGCCTATCTCTCGGAACGGGGTATTGCTGCCAGCAAAACGACGCCTTATCATCCGGTCGGGAATGGGCAAGTCGAGCGTTTTAACGCTATCATCTGGAATGCGGTACGTCTGGCTTTGAGATCTCAGGGCCTACCCAACCAGCAATGGGAAGCAGTACTTCCAGACGCTTTACACTCCACACGGTCCCTCCTTTCGACCACCACAAATACGACGCCTCATGAACGGTTCTTCCAATTTCAGCGTCGCTCATCCTATGGGATATCTCTCCCGTCGTGGCTGACTGCACCGGGACCAGTGCTACTCCGAAGATATGTCCGGGCGTCTAAGAATGACCCCCTGGTAGATGAGGTTGAGCTCACTGACGTCAACCCTACCTACGCCTATATTCAGTATCCTGACGGTCGGGAATCTACCGTGTCATTGCGGGATCTGGCTCCCTGCCCGCCGAAACATAGAGGGACACCAGGGGATGATATTTTACCAGGCACATCTCTGGGCTCGCCAGGTGCCTCTCATCACGATCTGGATCTGACGCGGGCTGGTACCTCACTCCAGCGTGCCGATCTGGGGCAGACTGACTATGAGCCCGTCGGGGCTCGCACGCGCAGCCACGATCCACCCCGTACCGCACGCTCGGAAACGGATCTGCCACAGCCCTGCCCGACACCCGTTCGGGCACCAGTACACAGTCAGGATCGTCCTGACCCCTCACAGAGCGGGCTCGATCACTCGGACTCTGGTCCACGGCCCGCGGCGGGTAAACGGGCTAGGGGCCCTCTACCGCTATGAGAACCCAAACGGGTGCGGCTCTCCCTCGTCCAGCGGCTACGAAATGGAGGGAGCATCCCGGCCTCCTAATCTTTTGGGGGGGGGAGAATGTGGTAACACAATACAGCTTCCTGTGACTCGAACTTTATTGCATCACTTCCTGTGATTAGTCCAGGATAAATACTGGACTGATCAGTTGGATCCTGGAGAGGCATAGAGTAAGACCTCTTTTGTATGTAGCACCTTTTTAGTTGATTAAAGCTTACTTTAAGTTCACCACGCGTAAGGCTCATTCTTACGACAGAGATTACATAAAATAGACTTGTATTCCCTGGAATATAGAAGGTTAAGGGCTGATTTGGATTTTGAAAGGAATTGATAGGGTATACATAGAGACACTATTTCCATGGGTGCTGGAGTCTGGGACAAGGGGACATAACCTTAAAATCAGAGCCAGGCCATTCAGGAGAGAAGTTAGGAAACACTTCTTCACGCAAAGGGTGGTAGAAGTGTGGAAGAAGTGTGGAACTCTCTCCCACAAAAAGCAGCAGGTGCTAGCTCAATTAATAATTTTAAAAATGAGATCGATAGATTTCTGCTAGCCAAGGGTATTAAGGGATATAGAGCCAAGGCGGGTGGATGCAGTTAGGATACAGATCAGCCATGATCTCAGTGAATGGCAGAGGTGCACCAACGTCGGTGTTCTTGCTCAGGCCAACATCCCCAGCATCGAAGCTTTGACCACGCTCGATCAGCTCCGATGGACGGGTCACATCGTCCGCATGCCCGATACGAGACTCCCAAAACAAGCGCTCTACTCGGAGCTCCGACATGGCAAGAGAGCCCCAGGTGGGCAGAGGAAATGCTTCAAGGACACCCTCAAAGCCTCCTTGAAAAAGTGCAACATCCCCACCGACACCTGGGAATCCCTGGCCCAAGACCGCGCAAAGTGGAGGAGAAACATCTGGGAAGGCGCCGAACACCTCGAGTCCCTTCGCCGGGAGCAAGCGGAAGCCAAGCGGAAGGAGCGCACGTCAACCCAAGCACCCCACCCATCCGCCCCTTCAACCACCGTCTGCTCCACCTGTGACAGAGACTGTAGGTCCCGCATTGGACTCATCAGTCACCTGAGAACTCATTTTTAGTGTGGAAGCAAGTCATCCTCGGTTCCGAGGGACTGCCTAAGAAGAAGAAGAAGAAGAATGGCAGAACAGGCTCAAGGGGCTGAATGGCCTCCTCCTGTTCTATATTGGCCTTTTGAGATTCACCAGAGTGATACCTGGGCAAAAAGGGTTAAATTATAAGGACAGGTTGCGTAGACTAGGCTTGTATTCCTCGAGTATAGAAGATTAGGGAGTGATCTAATCGAGGCGTTTACGATGATTAAAGGAGCTGATCGGGTAGATAGAGAGAAACTATTTCCTCTGGTGGGGGAGTCCAGAACAAGGGGGCCAGAACCTTAAATTTAGAGCCTAGGCCGTTTAGGGGTGATGTCAGGAAGCACTTCTTCACACAAAGGGTAGTGGAAATCTGGAACTCTCTCCCCCAAAAAGCTGTTGAGGCTGGGGGTCAATTGAAAATTTCAAAACTGCGATTGATAGATTTTTGTTAGGCAAGAGTATTAAGGGTTATAGAACCAAGGAGGGTAGATGGAGTTAAGATACAGATCAGCCATGATCTAATTGAATGGCAGAACAGGCTCGAGAGGCTGAATGACCTGCTCTTGTTATTATGTTCCAAATTTAAACCAGTTATCAATGTCACTTTGTAATTTCAACTTTTTTGATATCCAGCTCATAGGGCTGCACCACCTCCACTCAACAGTGCATTTGTCGAGAATAGTCTGTTTCTGGTTTTTAATCAGGGTCACGTGCTACCCAGCATTGCTACAGCATTTAATTCATTAATTTATTTGGTCATTTATCCAGGTCTGACATCACCTATGTTTAAGAGTCTAAATAAAGCTACTGAGAAACGCACGCGCATAGAGGCCAGAATTTTTAGACTTAGACTTGGGGTGGGTGTGTGTGGGCCGTGTAGTGGGTCGCCATCACAAAGTTTTCAGCCGCGTGTTCTGCACTGTGCGTTTAACTGAATTAAATCAATTGAACGAGTCATGCGGGTCTCCCGGCCAATTAACTGGAGCAGGTCTGATGACGTCACCGATGGCTCACTTTCAGCTCAGATGGCGGGGGAGTCCAGAACCAGGGCTCACAGTCTAAGGATAAGGGGTAAGCCATTTAGGACTGAGATGAGGAGGAATTTCTTCACCCAGAGAGTGTTGAACCTGTGGAATTCTCGACCACAAAAGGCAGTTGAGGCCAATTCATTAAATATATTCAAGAAGGAGTTCGATATATTTCTTAAGGCTAAAGGGATCAAGGGATATGGGGAGAAAGCAGGGACAGGGTACTGAATTTGGATGATCAGCCATGATCTCATTAAATGGCGGAGCAGGCTCAAGGGGCCGAATGGCCTACTCCTGCTCTTTCTTCTATGTTTCTATGTTAATCCCCCCATCCCAGGAACCAGTCTGGTGAACCTTCGTTGCACTCCCTCTATGGCAAGTATATCCTTCCTAAGGTAAGGAGACAAAACTGTACACAATACTCCAGGTGTGGTCTCACCAGGGCCCTATATAATTGCAGTAAGACGTCTTTACTCTGATACTCAAATCCTCATGTAATGAAGGCCAACATACCATTTGCTTTCCTAATTGCTTGCTGTACCTGCATGTTAACTTTCAGTGATTCGTGTACAAGGACACCCAGGTCCCTCTGAACACCAACATTTCCCAATCTCTCACCATTTAAAAAATACTCTGCTTTTCTATTTTTCCTACCAAAGTGGATAACTTCACATTTCTCCACATTATATTCCATTTGCCATGTTCTTGCCCATTCACTTAGCCTGTCTATATCCCCTTGAAGCCTCCTTGCATCCTCCTCACAACTTACATTCCCATCCAGCTTTGTATCATCAGCAAACTTGGATATATTACATTTGGTCCTCTCATCCAAATCATTGATGTAGATTGTGAATAGCTGAGGCCCAAGCACTGATCCTTGCGGTACCCCACTAATTACAGCCTGCCAACCCGAAAATGACCCGTTTATTCCTACTCTCTGTTTTCTGTCCGTTAACCAATCCTCAATCCATGCTAGTATATTACCCCCAATCCCATGAGACCTAATTTTGTTTAATAATCTCTTGTGTGGCACCTTATCGAATGCCTTCTGAAAATCCAAATACACCACATCCACTGGTTCCCCCTTATCTATTCTGCTAGTTACAACCTCAAAAAACTCTTAACAGATTCAAAGAGCTTGAGATCAGTTAGCCTGACATCAGTAATAGGGAAAATGCTAGAATCTATTATTAAGGACGTGGTAATAGGACACTTAGAAAATAATAATAGGATTGGGCAGAGTCAACACGGATTTATGAAAGGGAAATCATGTTTGATGAATCTGTTTACTGAAATTAAATATCTACCTGTAACACAAAGCACTACAAGTAGTGTAGGCAAAAAGCAGCAACTCCTTCCCCCTCTTCCCTGAATTACCACTCTTTCCAAATAAAACACTCTGTTTAACATAGAAACATAGAAACATAGAAGATAGGAGCAGGAGTAGGCCATTCGGCCCCTCGAGCCTGTTCCGTCATTTAATGAGATCATGGCTGATCATCCAAATTCAGTACCCTGTCCCTGCTTTCTCCCCATATCCCTTGATCCCTTTAGCCTTAAGAAATATATCAAACTCATTCTTGAATATATTTAATGAATTGGCCTCAACTGCCTTCTGTGGTAGAGAATTCCACAGGTTCACCACTTTCTGGGTGAAGAAATTCCTCCTCATCTCTGTCCTAAATGGCTTACCCCTTATCCTTAGACTGTGACCCCTGGTTCTGGACTCCTCCGCCATCGGGAACATCCTTCCTGCATCTAGTCTGTCTAGTCCTGTTAGAATTTTATAAGTTTCAATGAGATCCCCTCTCATTCTTCTAAACTCTAGCGAATATAAGCCTAATCGACCCAATCTCTCTTCATACATCATTCCTGCCATCCCAGGTATCAGCCTGGTGAATCTTCGCTGCACTCCCTCCATGGCAAGAACATCCTTCCTCAGATAAGGCGACCAAAACTGCACACAATACTCAAGGTGTGGTCTCACCAAGGCCCTGTACGACTGAAGCAAGACATCCTTGCTCCTGTACTCGAATCCTCTCGCTACGAAGGCCAACATACTATTTGCCTTCTTAACCGCCTGCTGCACCTGCAGGCTTACCTTCAGCGACTGGTGCACAAGGACACCCACGTCTCGTTGCACTTCCCCTTTTCCCAATCTATTGCCGTTCAGATAATAATCTGTCTTCTTGTTTTTGTCACCAAAGTGGATAACCTCGCATTTATCCACATTATACTGCATCTGCCATGCATCTGTTCAATCACCCAACCTGTCCAAATCATACTGGAGTTTCTCTGCATCCTCCTCACAGCACACACGCCCACCCAGCTTTGTGTCATTTGCAAACTTGGAGATATTACATCTAGTTCCCTCGTCTAGATCATTAATATATATTGTGAATAGCTGGGGTCCTAGCACCGATCCCTGCGGTACCCCACTAAGTACACTCTGTTTTAATCCTGCTCTGTGCAGACCACTCTGTTATCTGCAGACCTGTTTACTCTTATATTCTAGGAGCCTCACCCAATTTACAAGTGTTTACTCAGCTCCCATGCTTCTGGTGATTAGCGCCTATTCAAGACAAACACTTACAGCTGACTGACAGTTAACTACCACTGGCTGACAGCTCTGTTAACTACAGTTTTTAAAGTTCTAGGTTAAAATCAAAATGTTAAACTATATTTTACTTTTTACATCTACTACTTACCCAATACTTAGCAGAAATTCCCACTCTTTAAATACAACAGTCACTCATGGTGACTTGATCTCAGCAGCCAGTGAAATATCACCATGTGCATAATGGTAACGTTACACATTCTTATCATTAGAGTTTTAAAATCATGGCCCGAAAATTAGACCTAATGCGGGAGAGTACGCACTGTGTACTCTCGCGTATTAGGTCCCGAAGTGCCAGTTTCCTGCATGCACTGCGCATGCACGGGAAACCGGCACTTCGTGTATGGGAAAGGGGGCGGTTCCTAAGTGAACCGCGTGCGCGCTACAGGTTGTGCGCACGCAGCGCACTTAGTTTTTTTTTCAGGTTTGAACGCGCAGGTAAGTGTTGAACATTTTACACATAAAGAAAGCAGGCGTAAGACCCCCTTTTAACAAGGTAAGTAGTTAATTAAGTATTATTTAAAAAAAATTTCAACAGGTTTATCTTTTTTAGAGACTTTAAAGAAAGGTAAGTTTATTTTTATAACTTTTAAAAAGAATTTAAATTTTTTCAAAAATTAAAATTTTTGTTTAAATTGGTTAATTTATTGAACTATAGTTATTTTATTAATGTGATGGCTTTTAAAAAAAATTTAATTGAGGTTTAGCTGTTCTTTTGGGGGCTTGTTGTATTCATAGTTTTGACAGCTCTTGCTGTCAAAACTATGAATGAAAGATGGTGTGCTGCCATTGGCTCTAACTGGCCCACGTGATCCCAGAGGTAGCATCGAACTAACTGCGCCTCTGGGACATGCACACACTGCACGCCGGCACCAGGGAGAGGCCCAGGAACTGAAGTTCGTGTAGGCCAAAACCATAAAGGTAGGCGTGGAGTGCGATATCGCGGGGGATACTTACCCCCGCGGCAACCAGCGAACTCCAATTTCTGGGCCCATGTCTTTACTCTGCAACAGGTCTATCAAGTGGCCCCCACACTGTCCAGCCGGAGGACGAAGATGACTCCTCAGAGGAAGCTCCATTCTCTGAGGGTGCACAGTCACCAGACCCATGCACACCCAGCACCAGCGCAGATACGCGCACGTTGGTGGGTCCTGCGAGACACAGAGTAGTGTTGTCACCTGGTGTCTCACACATCACAAGTGAGCAAGAGCAGATGGTGGAGACAGGGACAGTCCTCGCCAGAGGGTGAAGGACGCTCCCAGCTCTTTGAATCTGTTAGAGTTTTTTGAGGTTGTAACTAGCAGAATAGATAAGGGGGAACCAGTGGGTGTGGTGTATTTGGATTTTCAGAAGGCATTCGATAAGGTGCCACACAAGAGGTTATTAAACAAAATTAGGGCTCATGGGATTGGGGGTAATATACTAGTATGGATTGAGGATTGGTTAACGGACAGAAAACAGAGAGTAGGAATAAACGGGTCATTTTCGAGTTGGCAGGCTGTAACTAGTAGGGTACCGCAAGGATCAGTGCTTGGGCCTCAGCTACTCTCAATCTACATCAATGATTTGGATGAGGGGTCCAAATGTAATATATCCAAGTTTGCTGATGATACAAAGCTGGTTGGGAATGTAAGTTGTGAGGAGGATGCAAGGAGGCTTCAAGGGGATAGAGACAGGCTAAGTGAATGGGCAAGAACATGGCAAATGGAATATAATGTGGAGAAATGTGAAGTTATCCACTTTGGTAGGAAAAATAGAAAAGCAGAGTATTTTTTAAATGGTGAGAGATTGGGAAATGTTGGTGTTCAGAGGGATCTGGGAGTCCTTGGACACGAATCACTGAAAGTTAACATGCAGGTACAGCAAGCAATTAGGAAAGCAAATGGTATGTTGGTCTTTATTACAAGAGGATTTGAGTATCAGAGTAAAGATGTCTTACTGCAATTATATAGGGCCCTGGTGGGACCACACCTGGAGTATTGTGTACAGTTTTGTCTCCTTACCTAAGGAAGGATATACTTGCCATAGAGGGAGTGCAACGAAGGTTCACCAGACTGATTCCTGGGATGTGCACGATTGTACAGAGAATGGAGGAGTTCACCTCCAACATGAGCAGCACCATATTACAGGTGATGGCGACAACGTGCTGTTCCATGGAAAGGGTGGCCACCTGCATGGAGCATCAAATGCACCAGTCAAACGAGAATATGCTCGCTGCGAACAACAGCTTGCAGACTCTTATTGAACTCCTCTCTAGAAGGGTTAGCAATGTCAACTTGGGCGTTTGTCGTCTTCTTCTTCTTAGGAAGTCCCTCGGAACCGAGGATGACTTGCTTCCACACTAAAAATGAGTTCTCAGGTGACTGATGAGTCCAATGCGGGACCTACAGTCTCTGTCACAGGTGGGGCAGACGGTGGTTGAAGGGGCGGGTGGGTGGGGTGCTTGGGTTGACGTGCGCTGCTTGCGCTTGGCTTCCGCTTGCTCCCGGCGAAGAGACTCGAGGTATTCGGTGCCTTCCCGGATGCTTCTCCTCCACTTTGTGCAGGTCTTGGGCCAGGGATTCCCAGGTGTCGGTGGGGATGTTACACTTTTTCAAGGAGGCTTTGGGGGTGTCCTTGAAGCGTTTCCTCTGCCCACCTGGGGCTCTCTTGTCGTGCCGGAGCTCCGAGTAGAGCGCTTGTTTTGGGAGTCTCGTATCAGGCATGCTGGACGATGTGACCCATCCATCGGAGCTGATCGAGCGTGGTCAAAGCTTCGATGCTGGGGCTGTTGGCCTGAGCGAGAACACTGACGTTGGTGCGCCTATCCTGCCAATGGATTTGCAGGATCTTGCGGAGGCAGCGTTGGTGGTACCTCTCCAGTGCTTTGAGGTGCCTGCTGTACATGGTCCATGTCTTTGAGGCATACAGCAGGGCAGATATCACTGCTGCTCTGTAGACCAGTGGGTATTTGTCACCCCACTGATGAGCAGCACGGTACTCTCCAGCTCCTTGTGAGCAGGGAAGTGCGGGTGGCCCATGAGAGGGATGATGGCGAGAGGGCACATGGAAGTGGGGGCTCTGCCCAAAGCGCTTCCACTTCTCCCCCGTTGCCTCCTCCTCAGTCAGAACCCAACATGCTGCCTCGGATCCCGAAGGCCGAGTCTGCCGCTGCGCAGTCGCAGGAGGAGCAGTCTTTGGCGGGGCCCTCGCAGGCTCCAAATCCCAGAGGACGTCTGCCAAAGGTGTCTAAGCAGCCAAAGCAAGGAAGTGAGCAGCCTGCCTCTACCTCTGCTGAAGCCACAGCGGGGTGCACCTCGTAGAAGCACTTGGAAAAGAAAAATGACACAATCGTAGATGCACAAGGATATGTACATAGGTATTTGCCAAAAGTTTCAGTTCTATTTATGATGCACATAAATGTATTTCTTTGCATCACTTTCGGGTCCTGTCCATTTTTGCTTGCTACTTTTCTTTTATTCGTTCATGGGATGTGGGCATCGCTGGCAAGGCCAGCATTTATTGCCCATCCCTAATTGCCCTTGAGAAGGTGGTGGCGAGCTGCCTTCTTGAACCGCTGCAGTCCGTGTGGTGAAGGTACTCCCACAGTGCTGTTAGGGAGGGGGTTCCAGGATTTTGACCCAGCAACGATGAAGGATCGGTGATATACTTCCAAGTCAGGCTGGTGTGTGACTTGGAGGGGAACTTGGAGGTGGTGGTGTTCCCATGCGTCTGCTGCCCTTGTCCTTCTAGGTGGTAGAGGTTGCGGGTTTGGGAGAGGCTTTCGAAGAATAGGAAGTGACCTTGTCACTTGGAGTGAACTGTGAGACATTACTTAACCTTGAGCAATGGATGTGTGTGTGAACTGGAATGACTTGGCCATTTTAGGACTGCTTTGTGGGGCGGAGGGTGAAGTTGGTACAGCATCTGGGAGTCAGATGTGTGCACTGGTGCAGCTTAACTAAATCGGGCCATTATGAGGCCATTCTGGGCTGCAATATGCACCGCTGCTGGTGCCATCTCCGCCTCAGGTTCATCCTCCTCATGTTGCACCTCCTGCTCCTCCTCCAAAGAGGCTGTGCGCTCTGCGCCTTGCTCCTCCTGCAGTCCTCGCTGCTGCGCTATGTTGTGCAGCGCGCAGCATACGATGATCATTCTGGACGCCTTGGCTGGTGTGTACTGAAGGGCTCCTCCAGATCTGTCCAGGCATCTGAAGCGCATCTTCAGCATGGCGATTGCTTGCTCTATGACACATCTGGTCGTCATGTGGCTTTGATTACAGTGCTCCTCGGCCTCATTGCTTGTCCTCCTCAAGGGTGTCATCAGCCATGTCTTCAGTGGATAGCCCTTGTCTCCAAGCAGCCAGCTGGTAAGTCTGTTCGGAGGTGCGAAGGGTGGACTGGTGCAGGACGAAAGAGTCATGACAGCTCCCTGGGAATCTGGCACACACATGCATGATGATCTTTTTATGGTTGCAGACGAGCTGCACATTGAGGGAGTGGAAGTCCTTCCAGTTCACAAACACTCCTGGGTGATCTGGGGGTGCCTTGATGGGCACATGTGTGCAGTCGATGACGCCCTGGACCTGTGGGAAGCCAGCCAGAGCCGCAAAGCTGAGTGCCCGCTCAGTCACACTGGCTTCATCAGTGGCAAAGTTGATATAATTGGCTGACTTGTCAAACATGGCATCGATCGCCTGGGTGATGCAACTGTGGACGGCCGACTGCGATGTCCTGCAAATGTCTGCTGCAGCTCCCTGGAAGGAGCCTGAGGTGAAGAAGTTGAGGGCGATGGTGACTTTGACAGCCACTGGTAAGGCGTGTCCACCAGGTCCTCTGGGCAGCAGGCTCTTGCTCCAGCAATCTACAAATGTCTGCCACGACCTGGCGCGATAGCCTGAGCCTCCTGAGGCACTGCTGCTCAGTCATGTCCAGGAAGCTCATCCTCTGCCTGTATACCCTGTGTTGGGGGTATCACCTCCGGCGCGGTGCACCCCTGTGCTGATCCCCCTCTCCTGTAGAACATCAGGCCAGTGAGGAGAAGGCTGCTGGTGGTTTTGCTGCTGCTGCTGGTGAGGCTGGTGCTGTTGGTGCTGGGGCTCATCTTGGTCCGATTCTGAGCTCCAAGGTGAAAAAGCATAGCGGCACCCATGCTGATCTAATAGATGGCAGGTAACGTGGAGATCAGAGGCACAATCCTCCAATGTACTGAGAGTGACTTGCAATGTGGAGCGAGTGGCTTCCGAGGTTGCAGAAATCACCTGCAAACTCCTGACAGCTAAATCCCTGCACACACAATGGTGTCAGCAACAGCCTTTCCCTTAGGCAAGCTAGCAGTTGTAAGGTGTGAGTATTTATGTGTTTTTTTCCAGCTGTCACTTAATGGACTCGCACAATGGCTGCTGAGCTCCCGCCTCCCTGCACAGGCGAGCTTCCCAAAGTCCGGGACTCCCGTGCACAAGCGGTAAAAGATGAAACCTCACGTTAAAAAGGCTCTTTCGGGTCTCTCAACGAGCCGTTAAGTCGCCCGCCTCTCCCGAGCGGGTCCGTGGCGCTCTTCGAAACGCGCCCCAGTTAAATGCGGAAGTTGGCGAGATGAAGGCGGGTTCCCGACGCGCCGTCAATTTACAGCGCTTTTTACTGCTGACCCGCTCCCAAACCCGCACGCTCTGCTATGTGAAAATCCCGGCCAGCGTTTCTATTTGCCTGATAGGTTGTATACACTCTCTCCCCATAGAGACACATCCCACTTACCTAAGTCTAGAGAGCTTAGAGATTACATGAAATGGGCACTAAACATAAACGTAGAAGGACAACAGATGTGAGCATATTCACTCTCAGGATGTGGGCGTTGCTGGGAAGGCCACATTTATTGCCTGGTCTTGGTTCTCTTGAGAAGGTGGTGAGCTTGCCCCTGAGCGAATGTGCCAAAGTGCCCACAAATTAGGACAGGACGCAGATACACAGTCCTGAACTTCCCCTTGCGTTTTCACTGGGCCTTCTTGGGGGCAGGAGGTGAAGTATGGAGTGGGCTCGGGGAGAGAGGGAGAAGAGGGAAGTGAGAAGGTGGAGAGAGGTAGGTCACATGACATTGTGTAACATAACATTATGTCACATTTCAGACGATATTGAGAGTTAACCATGTAGTGTGACTGGGAGTCACATTGAGGACACAACAGGTTGCACCAGTTGAGTTTTCATAACCGCTTTCATGGCCTCCCTCCCCTACTGTGTTTGCATAACTTGCCAAGACTGGGATTTGACCTGTTGATTGTATAACAACTAAACCACCAAACCACTCGGGAAGTTAAGTAAAACACCAAAGCATTCTTCCAGTTACATGGCAGCAAAAGGGTAGTTAGAGAGAAGGTTCAAATTCTAAAAGATAAAAGTGGGGAAGAAATAGTATCCTCCAAGGTGATTTTCTAAAAGCATTCACGAAAGAGGACATTACTTATGAGCTATCTAATATCCTGGAGGATTCTGAAGTCAGTGTGGAAGAGAAGTAAAAGCATTGGAGACAGTGCAGAGAAGAGATACAAAGCTGGCTCAGAGCTGAAAGGGGACGAGCTATGGGGAAGAAAAAGATTAGAGAATATTAAGAGCTACGATCAAAAGATAGTTAAGGAAAGTCCTCCATGAGGTATTCTAGATTGGTAAATGGTGCAGATAATGTAAGACCTGGCTTATTAATTCAAAGTGAGCTAGGAAAGTAGGATCAGCGTCTGCCGTGGCTCAGTGGGCAGCACTCTCACATGTGTCAGAAGGTTGTGGCAGGTTTCTTTCCCTCAAGGACATTAGTGAACCAGTTGGGTTTTCAATGATAGCTTCGTGGTCACTTTAACCGAAATTAGTTTTTTATTTCCAGATCTTTTTTCTGAACTGAATTCAGGTTCTCAAGCCGCCATGGGTGGGGATTTGAAAATCCAGCATTCTCTGGATCATTAGTCCAGTTTGCGGGTCCAGTAACATAAACCCCACTGCGTGACCTTACCCGATTACATGGGAGCCATTGTTTTCCGCGCAGGCTGCCCTCGACAGTTGCAGTTTGTTGGGATTGCAATGAGACTGTAAAGAAGGACCCGTAAGTGAACCGCTGCAATGAAATTATGCTGGAATTGTGCCGAGGTCCCTATTTCCTCCCTTTTACTGAGCCGCCTCCAATCATTATCCAGCGTCGAGGTTTCGGAGAATTGTGCAGTGAAGGAGGAGAGCCTAGTCGTTCGCCTCTTGCTGCGTGTTGTGCAGTGTGGCGATACTGGCATCATTATATAATATAAGGACTGCAGATCATTACGCCCTGGACTCATTCTGCCTGTCAAGCTGCAGAGCTAGGCCAGCGTTAGTGTTTGTATGTTTTTTTTGAACTGGAACCAGTTCTGAGTCACGATGGCTCAGGCTGTGTTTGGTGTAACTCGGAATGTAATAGAATTGCTTACTGAGTGAGCTGTGGAAAAGAAACGGAATGATCTTTGTGACTGGAGGCGCTGCGGGGTGGATTTTTGCCTTCACTATCGGGGGAGGCGGGGGTTATTCTGGTAAGGACGGATCGCACATCCGGTACAGAACCCACCTTATTTCCAGTCTATTCATGTTAATTGGGTTGAAGGACTGGCAGCTTCTCTTAAGGGAGTGCGATCAAGCCCCATCAAATTACCCATTAGGAAGTGAAGGCAAAAAAATCTACCCACAGTACCAAGAAAGACTTGCATTTCTATAGCTCCTTTCAGGACTACCGGACATCCCAAAGTGCTTTACAGCCAATGAAGTACTTTTTGAAGTGTAGTCACTGTTGTAATGTGGGAAACGCGGCAGCCAATTTGCGCACAGCAAGCTCCCACGCACAGCAATGTGATAATGACCAGATAATCTGTTACTAGTGATGTTGGTTGAGGGATAAATATTGGCCAGGACACCGGGGAGAACTCCCCTGCTCTTCTTCATAATAGTGCCACAGGATCTTTTACATCCACCTGAGAGAGCAGACGGGGCCTCGGTTTAACGTCTCATCCGAAAGACGGCACCTCCGACAGTGCAGCGCTCCCTCAGTACTGCACTGGAGCGTCAGCCTAGATTTTTGTGCTCGAGTCTCTGGAGTGGGACTTGAACCCACAACCTTCTGACTCAGAGGCAAGGGTGCTACCCACTGAGCCACTAGCTGACACTCCAGGGAGGGAGGCCGTTCGACCCATCCAGCTCATCTATTCCACGGTCACCGATGGCAGCTTACCACCGCCACCACCACCCTCCTCCCTCATCTCCGTATCTAACTGTCTCTATCATGACTCTGTAGCTATTGGGTGAAAGTTTTGTTGACTTTGCGACGGAGCTGGCTACTCCCACTGGTGTGGTTTTCCAATGAGTTTGCCCACACAGGACAAGCGCACATTGATGGCATGTGGCTGAGAAAATTCCGCCCTCGGGTTAAAGGCATCATTTTAAGGAACCAGACCTACTCCTTGACCCCGTGAGGGGACCACTGGCCCCCCATGACAGGACCACTGGGCCCTGTAATCTGACCACTTGACCCCGTGAGGGAACCAGCTGTGAGATGACCAAGTTTCCAATAATCCATCGTTGTTTCTATCTTGCGGTTCCCTGGACAAAGCAACTGTTTACCCCAGGGCCAATTACTGATGTGAGCAGGGAATCAAACCAGAGCCACAGGTGGGCCGCAGCTACATTGATTCATTGCGGGAGCCCCACTCTTCATGGATTTTAATCAGTTGGATGAGACGTATTGTTATAAAAATAGAAAATGTTGGAAATAAACAGCAGCTTCTGAAAAGGAAAGAGACAGGCTAATGTTTCAGGTGAAGACCCTACATCATTTAGCTGTCTTTCCTCTTTCAGATGCTTAATGAGCAGATGTGCATTTCCAGCAGTATATTTGATTTACTTTGTAGTTTCAGCACTTGTGTTTTTACTCCTTTTGTTGTAAGCGTGGTTTGGGTTACTGTCCATTATCTCAGGGGTCCTGAGCTTGATGGTTGGTTGGTTGTCTCTGCTGGATGCTTATTTCCTGACATTCTCCATGTCGGATTGCTGCAGCATTTAAAATGGGGAGGGTTTTATAGCTGTTTTGATTTGGTAAATAAAATGTCATGTTTCATCAGGATTTGCACTTGTTACAGCTGTACAGAGCTCTGGTCAGACCCCATCTGGAGTACTGCGTTCAGCTCGGGCCACCGCACCTCAGGAAGGATATAACGGGCCGTATTTTCCGATCGGAGGCTTCCCGCGTGCGGAGGCCTCCGATCTGGAAAAAATCTACGCCCTTACCTGAGGGCTCCCGAGGTGCGTATAGTTCCAATGCTGGGCCTCTCCAAACTCCAAGTGCGCAGGGCCCACGTATCCCAGAGGCACAGGCGGTTCGCAGCGTCCCTGGGATCATGTGGGTCATGGGGAGCCAATCAAAGAAGAAAATCTCCCTTCATACACTTGACAGATAGACCTGTCAAATATATGAATGGAGATCACCCCAAAAACACTGTAAAACATTAAATAAATTTAAAAAAAAATCAAATTTTTAAAGTGAATTGAAATTGCTTTTACCAGGCGTAAGATTTCTAAGGGTTTTCTGCGGGCGGAGGTTCTCCAGAAAGCGGAACTCTCCCCCCGCAGAGGCCCTTCTCCAGGGCAGGCGTTCGATCTGTCAAGAGCATTCTTGACAGATCGGAAATGCCGGTTTTCAGCGCATGCGCTGTGCATGCCTGAAACTGGCATTTCCGATGTCCCTACGGGTGGGTACACAGCTCGTACACACCATTAGGGATCAGAATATCCGGCCCATTGACCTTGGAGGGGGTACTGCGCACATTCACCAGAATGATACCGGGGCTAAAACGGCTAAATTATGAGGACAGGTTACATAGACTAGGCTTGTATTCCCTTGAGTATAGAAGAGTAAGGGGTGATCTGATTGAGAGGTTTACAATGATTAAAAGAGTTGCTAGGGTAGAGCGAGAGAAACCGTCCCCAAGGGTGCCCCCGGCTGCAGCCTTCTGTCACTGGGTTTCCTTCCAGCAGCCAGCCAGGCTGTCAATATGGCCGGTTGCGGGATGGGAAACAGATCCATAAAATGATGATGAGGTCCTGCCGTTGCGTTCGGTAGGAACCTCCGCGTCCCCGGATTCTACCGTTGTTTTCGGCCTCGCCCACACCCTCCCTGCCTCCCCATAAATATCGGGGCCATTGTCTCCACGGTCTGACCCAAACATCCATTCTTGGGGGTAGAAATTCATGTTGGGCGGTAGGGGAAAAACAAGCAGTTTGTTAACAGCCGCCTGTTCTACTCTCTGCTCGATATTCAGTTCCATTGAGGGAACTACTCATCGGGCGGGAGGTCTAACCCGGCCACCGATACGCTACTGCCTGTTTTGCATTAACCCCCCAAATAAATTTCCACCCGTAAGTCAGTTGATCTTTCTGTGAAGAAGAATATCCTGATTATCAGTCCGAAATTTGCCTTTTACTATCTGCCCTCTTGTTCTTTTGTTACAGTTTAGTTTACAGTAATGTTGCAGATCTACATTTTACAGACCGTTTTCTAGCTTGTATACCTCTTAAGATCACCTCTCTCTCTCTCTCTCTCTCTCTCAAGACCTCAAACCCCAAGTTTGCCCAAAGCTCAAGTCCTCCAACAGGAGGGATCAGTCGTGTGACTCTTCAATTCACTATCTCAGGATGTCAGTGTCTTCCTTGTGTCTAGGGGACCAGAACGAGACAATGTACTCCATGTGTAGTCCGACCAGAGCACTATACGGTATTAGCATGACATCCTCTGCCTTGTACACTACCATTTTGGCTAATTAGTTTAGTGTCCTATTTGCTGTGTTGATTGCTCCTCTTGTAGTGATTGGATATGTTGAGCATTGGTTATAGACAGACCCAGAAGTCACAGGCATACACAGGCACAGACAGGGCATCGTAACAGTAGCAACAACAACTTGCATTTATGTAGCATCTTTAACATAGTAAAACGTCCCACGGCGCTTCACAGGAGTGTTATCAGACAAAATCTGACACCGAGCCACATAAGGAGATATTAGGACAAGTGACCAAAAGCTTGGTCAAAGAGGTAGGTTTTAAGGAGTGTCTTAAAGGAAGAGAGAGAGGCAGAGAGGTTTAGAGAGGGATTTCCAGAGCTGAGGGCCTCGGCAGCTGAAGGCACGGCCGCCAATGGTGAAACGATGATAATCGAATGTGCAAGAGGCCAGAATTAGAGAAGCGTAAAAACCCCGGGGGGCGGTGGGGGGGGAGTTGTGGGGCTGAAGGAGATTACAGGGATAGGGAGGGGCGAGCCCATGGAGGGATTTGAAAACAAGGCTCAGAATTGTAAGATCGCGGCGTTGCCGGACTGGGAGCCAATGTAGGTCAGCGAGCACGGGGATGATGGGTGAACGGGACTTGGTGCGAGTTAGGACACGGGCAGCAGAGTTTTGGGTGACCTCGAGATTACGGACGGTGAAAGATGGGAGGCCAGCCAGGAAAGCACCGGACCCAATTAAGAAATAGCTGGAAGCTGTAATGGGAAGATGGTAGGACCGGTATTCTGGAAGGGCTGTCTCTTGATGTCAAATTTGATTTCATAAATGAAAATAACTGTTGACAATCTTTTACAGAACATTTTAAATAGAATCCCCATTAACTTTCAAAATGGGGGACCTATTACAGGATAATAGAAATAGGCAGGCAATCTGGTTTCATACACATAGCGCCCCGGGCAAAGGAATCGACAAAAGAACACAACAATGTAAATTGAATTCAATTTTCCAGGAGCCGTTCGGTTGATTTATCTCCGATCGGAGGAAATTATTGTTCGCAAGCTGTGCTGTAGACTGACGTCATTAAGTCAGGTCGGGATAAATGGAGATGGCCGCTCCCTTAATACCTCACCCAAGTGAATATTTTCATAAGTAAAGCAGTCTGTCGAGTGCGGAATGATACCAGGGCTAACAGGGTTAAATTACGAGGACAGGTTGCACGTGCGGCCGCGCAGCGCTCCAGGGAACCCGCGCAGCCGGCTTTTCAATGCAAAAACCGCGCTATTTTGAACGGGCCGTGCAACTGACAGGGAACATTGGTTGCACAGCCTAGGCGTGCATTCCCTTGAGTGTAGAAGATTAAGGGGTGATTTAATTGATGTGTTTAAGATGTTTAAAGGATATGATAGGGTAATTAGAAAGAAACTGTTTCCTCTGGTGGGGGGTGGGGGGGGGGGTGGTGTCCAGAATTTATTATTAGGGAGAGAGCGACTCGGCATTTGGACAAACACGAACGGGTCAGAGACAGCCAGCAAAGGGTAGGCCAAGTCTAACGAACCTAGTTGAATTATTTGAGGAAGTAACTAACGTGATAGATAAGGGAGTGTCTATGGTTGTTACTTATATGGACTTCCAGAAGGCATTCGATAAGGTTCCACATAAGAGACTGTCAACAAAAATGAGAGTGCATGAAATTGGAGCAACCTATTGACATGGGTAGGGAACTGGTTCGGAGGTAGAAGAGAGAGAGAGTAGGGATAATGGGTGTGTACTCCAGTTGGCAGGATATGACTAGTGATCATAGAATCATAGAAATTTACACCACAGAAGGAGGCCATTTGGCCCATCCTGTCCGTGCCGGCCGATAAGGAGCCATCCAGCCTAATCCCACTTTCCAGCACTTGGTCCGTATCCTTGTAGGTTACGGCACTTCAAGTGCATATCCAAGTACTTTTTAAATGTGATGAGGGTCTCTGCCTCTACCACCCTTTCAGGCAATGAGTTCCAGACCCCCTCCACCCTCTGGGGGAAAAAAATTCTCCTTAAATCCCCTCTAAACCTCCAACCAGTTACTTTAAATCTATGTCCCCTGGTTATTGACCCTTCTGCTAAGGGAAATAGATCCTTCCTATCCACTCTATCTAGGCCCCTCGTAATTTTATACACCTCAATTAGGTCTCCCCTCAGCCGCCTCTGTTCCAAAGAAAACAACCCCAGCCTATCCAATCTTTCCTCATAGCTAAAATTCCCCAGCCCCGGCAACATCCTCGTAAATCTCCTCTGCACCCCCTCTAGTGCAATCACATCCTTCCTGTAATGTGGTGACCAGAACTGCACGCAGTATCTAGCTGAGGCCTAACTAGTGTTTTATACAGTTCAAGCATAACCTCTTGTCCCCCTAGGATCGGTACTGAGGCCTCAGATCTTCACTATATTTATAAATGACTTGCATGACGGAATAGAGAGCCGCATATCCAAGTTTGCTGCTGACGCTAAGTGGCGCAATAAATAGTGTAGATGGGAGCAGAAAGTTGCAAAGGGACATTGATAGATTAAGTGAGTGGGCAAAACTGTGGCAGGTGGAGTTTAATGTGGTAAAGTGTGAGGTCACCCACTCTGCACCCAAGAAAGATAAATCAGAGTATTTTATAAATGGCAAGAAGCTAGGAACTGTGGAGGAGCAGAGAGATTTAGGGGTCCAAGTACAGAAATCACTAAAAGCTAGTGGACAGGTACAAAAAATAATTTAAAAGGCTAATGGAATGTTGGCCTCTATCTCAAGAGGGCTGGAACACAAAGGGGTGGAAGTTATGTTACAGCTGTACAGAGCTCTGGTTAGACCCAATCTGGAGTACTGCATTCAGTTCTGGGCACCGCACCTCAGGAAGATGTATTTACCTTTTGAGGGGGTGCAGTGCCGATTCACCAGAATGATACTGGGTCTAAAAGGTTTAAATTATGAGGACAGATTAAGAACATAAGAAATAAGAGCAGGAGTCGGCCATACGGTCCCTCGAGCCTGCTCCGCCATTCAATAAGATCATGGCTGATCTTCGACCTCACCTCCACTTTCCCGCCTGATCCCCGTATCCCTTGATTCCCCGAGAGTCCAAAAATCTATCGCTCTCAGCCTTGAATATACTCAATGACTGAGTATCCACAGCCCTTTGGGATAGAGAATTCCAAAGATTCACAACCCTCTGAGTGAAGATATTTCTCCTCATCTCAGTCATAAATGGCCGACCCCTTATCCTGAAACTATGAGCCCTAGTTCTAGACACTCCAGCCAGGGGAAACAGCCTCTCAGCATCTACCCTGTCAATCCCCTTCAGAATCATATGTTTCAATGAGATCACCTCTCATTCTTCTGAACTCCAGAGAGTATCGGCCCATTCTACACAATCTCCTCATAGGACAACCCTCTCATCCCAGGAATCAATCTAGTGAACCTTCGTTGCACTCCCTTGAAAGCAATTATATCCTTCCTTAGGTACAGAGACCAAAACTATACACAGTACTCCATGTGTGGTCCCACAATTGCCCTGTACACTTGCAGCAAGACTTCCTTACTCTTGTAATCCACCCCCCTTGCAGTAAAGGCCAACATACCCATTTGCCTTTCTAATTGCTTGCTGTACCTGCATGTTAACTTTGTGTTTCCTGTATAAGGACACCCAAGTCCCTCTGAACATCAACATTTGATAATACAATTTCACTCCCTCCACCACCGGTGCACCGTGACTGCAGTGTGTATCATCTACAAGATGCACTGCAGCAACTCGCCAAGGCTTCTTCGGCAGCACCTCCCAAACCCGCGGCCTCTACCACCTAGAAGGACAAGGGCAACAGGCACATGGGAACACCACCACCTCCAAGTTCCCCTCCAAGTTACACACATAGAAACATAGAAACATAGAAGATAGGAGCAGGAGTAGGCCATTCGGCCCCTCGAGCCTGCTCCGCCATTCGATGAGATCATGGCTGATCATCCAAACTCAGTACCCTGTACCTGCCTTCTCCCCATATCCCTTGATACCTTTAGCTTTAAGAAATATATCTAACTCATTCTTGAATATATTTAATGACTTGGCCTCAACTACCTTCTGTGGTAGAGAATTCCACAGGTTCACCACTCTCTGGGTGAAGAAATTCCTCCTCATTTCTGTCCTAAATGGCTTACCCCTTATCCTTAGATTATGATCCCTGGTTCTGGACTCTCCGACCATCGGGAACATTCTTCCTGCATCTAGTTTGTCCAGACCTGTCAGAATTTTATATGTTTCGATGAGAGCCCCTATCATTCTTCTATACTCCAGCGAGTATAAGCCCGATCGTTCCAATCGCTCCTCATATGTCATTCCTGCCATCCCAGGTATCAGCCTTGTGAATCTTCGCTGCACTCCCTCCATGGCAAGAACATCCTTCCTCAGATAAGGCAACCAAAACTGCACACAGTACTCAAGGTGTGGTCTCACCAAGGCCCTGTACAACTGCAGCAGGACATCCCTGTTCCTATACTCAAACCCTTTCGCTATGAAGGCCAACATACCATTTGCCTTCTTCACCGCCTGCTGCATCTGCATGCTTACCTTCAGCGACTGGTGCACAAGGACACCCAGGTCTCGTTGCACTTCTCCTACTCCCAATCTATTGCTATTCAGATAATAGTCTGCCTTTCTGATTTTGACAACAAAGTGGATAACCTCGCATTTATCCACGTTATATTGCATCTGCCACGCTTCTGCCCACTCATCCAACCTGTCCAAATCATCCTGGAGTTTCTCGGTATCCTCCTCGCAGCACACACTCCCACCCAGCTTTGTGTCATCTGCAAACTTGGAGATATTACATTTAGTTCCCTTATCTAGATCATTAATGTATATTGTGAATAGCTGGGGTCCAAGGACCGATCCCTGCGGTACCCCACTAGTCACTGCTTGCCACTCGGAAAAAGACCCATTAATTCCTACTCTTTGCTTTCTGTCTGCCAACCAGTTCTCTATCCAAGTCAATACCTTGCCCCCAATCCCATGTGCCTTATCTTTACACGCTAATCTCTTATGCGGGACCTTATCGAAAGCCTTTTGAAAGTCCAAATACACCACATCTACTGGTTCTCCCTTATCTATTTTCCCAGTTACATCCTCAAAAAATTCTAGTAGATTAGTCAAGCACGATTTACCTTTTGTAAATCCATGTTGACTTTGTCTGATCCTGTCACTGTTTTTCAAGTGCTCAGCTATTACATCCTTTATAATGGACTCTAGCATTTTCCCTACTACCGATGTCAGGCTTTCTCTCTACCACCCTTTTTGAATAGTGGGGTAACATTAGCTACCCTCCAATCCATGGGTACAGTTCCAGACTCCATCGAATGTTGGAAGATGATCAGCAATGCATCTACTATTTCTAGGGCCACTTCCTTAAGTACCCGAGGATGTAGATTATCAGGCCCTGGGGATTTATCGGCCTTCAATCCCGTCAATTTCCCTAACACCATTTCCCTGCAAATACTGATTTCTTTCAGTTCCTCCCTTTCATCAGACCCTATGTTCTCCAGCATCTCTGGGAGGTTATTTGTGTCCTCCTTTGTGAAGACAGAACCAAAATATGCATTTAATTGGTCTGCCATTTCTTTGTTCCCCATTATAACTTCCCCCGCTTCTGACTGCAAGGGACCTACACTTGATTTCACTAATCTTTTTCTCTTCACATATCTATAAAAACTCTTACAGTCAGTTTTTATGTTCCCTGCAAGCTTACTTTCATAATCTATTTTCCCCTTCTTAATTAATCCCTTTGTCCTCCTTTGTTGAATCCTAAACTGCTCCCAATCCACCATCCTGACTTGGAGGTATATCGCCGATCCTTCATCATCGCTGGGTTCAAATCCTGGAATTCCCTCCCTAACAGCACTGTGGGAGGACCTTCACCACACGGACTGCAGCGGTTCAAGAAGGCGACTCACCACCACCTTCTCAAGGGGCAATTAGGCACGGGCAATAAATGCCGGCCTTGCCAGCGATGCCCACATCCCAGGAACGAATAAAAAAAAAAGATAGAGAGGAACTATTTCCTCTGCTGAGGGAGTCCAGAACAAGGGGGTATAATCTTGAAATTAGAGCCAGGCTGTTCAGGGGTGATGTCAGGATGTTGGGAATAGAAGCAGGAAATGCGAAAAAATTGCAGAGATATTCTGTATCAAAAAAAATGTTAGCATTCTTCAAAAATGGTGCAGTATTTATTTAATATATAAAATTATTTTTATAGTCACACATGTACACTGACAACACCCAGCTCTACCTCACCACCACCTCTCGAACCTGCCACTGTCCGACTGCTTGTCCGACATCCAGTGCTGGATGAGCAGAAATTTCCTCCAACTAAATATTGGGAAGACTAAGCCATTGTCTTCGGTCCCAGCCACCGACTCCATCTATCTCCCTGGCAACTGTCTGAGGCTGAACCAGACTGTTTGGAACCTTGGTGTCATATTTGACCCCGAGATGAGCTTCTGACCACATATCCGCGCCATCACTAAGACCGCCTATTTCCACCTCCGGAACATCGCCCGTCTCTGCCCCTGCCTCAGCTCATCTGTTGCTGAAACCCTCATCCATGCCTTTGTTACCTCTAGACTTGACTATTCCAACGCGCTCCTGGCTGGCCTCCCACGTTATACCCCCCGTAAACGAGTTCATCCAAAACTCTGCTGCCCGTGTCCTAACTCGCACCAAGTCCCGTTTACCCATCACCCCTGTGCTCGCTGACCTACTTTGGCTCCTGTTTAAGCAGCGCCTCGATGTTAAAATTCTCATCCTTGTTTTCAAATCCCTCCATGGCCTCGCCCCTTCCCTATGTCTACAATCTCCTCTAGCTCTACAATCCTCGGCGATATCTGCGCTCCTCCAATTCTGGCCTCTTGAGCATCCCCGATTTTAATCGCTCCACCAGTGGCGGCCATCTCTTCGTGCGTGGTGCGTAGTGTGTGTGGTATTGTACACGCATGTTTCCGCTCATGTCTGCGTGAGTGATATTGTAAACACTGGCTTCCTTTGGTCGCTGTGCTCTTGTGAAATTTTCATTCAACTTCCTCCGGATAGCGCACCAATAAATCTCATAATCTCCTGACAGTCTGGAACTTGAAGTTGTGCCAAAGTTGGAGCAAAAGTAACCAGTTTTGGCCCCTTGGTCCTTTACTTTTAATGTTTATAGTTTATATAAACCTCAACTTATCTTTAACCAAAAAATGGCTTGCAATTGTACTACGCAGTGATAATAAACAAATGCTTCGGCACATTTATGAAACCCTCCCTCTGCTACTCAATTCAGATTAGCATCTTCATTAAAATAGTGGACAAGGGAATTCCATAGGAATGTGCTAACGTATTCAGCACTTGTATCACACAGCGCGATTTCAATACCCAAGTGTGTCTTCATGTCTACGTCTGGGTTTTAGTTCTGAATTTTTAGGCTTAACAAAAAGAAGGAATCTTAATTCCATTGAACAGAGCGTTTTTTTTAAAACAATAGTTTGGCCCTGGAATTTCCAGGGTTCCTGCTCTGAAGACAGAAGGTTGGCTAAACGGGATCTCGAGGCCCGCGGGTGGCCATCAACATTGACCTCTGACCCATAGCCGGGCAGGGAAGCCCCCGCCTATACAGGACCATCAGAGGCATCTGAGGTAGATGGAATGACGCCTAGTTGCTTTGATAGGGAGATCCTGAGGGATGAACAGCAAGCTATTGTCTTTATAATGGTCCAAAGGGCGCAGAGTGCAATCATTCCATCTGGGACCAATTAGGTTTGCTTTGGCCCATTCTTCCTGAGGTCTCAGTGTGGGACCTGCACCAGCTCTCAGGTACCATAGGTTCCGATGGGCCGACTAGAGGCCGTGCTGGCTGGTAATTCCGTAGTAGAGTGGGAACTCCCCCATCGCCCCACCCAAACACGCCTCAAAGTATCTGCCAGATGGAAGGGGAGTGGGTGGAAGGTTCACATCCTCTCCCAAGCTAAATCTGGGACGGAACTCAAATGGTGCAGATACCCAATGGACCTGGGGTCTACTGCAAATTCATGCTCCAACTCCCCCCGCCCACTGCACCCCCAACCCAGGAACTGTGGCCCCAAGTGCTACCACATCAGGCAGGCCATGGGATTGGAGGTGGGCGAAAGCACCCCTGCTTTGTCCCAACGTCATGCTCCAACCTCAAAGGACATTGCACTGTGGCATTCCATTTCTCACAGCAGATCATCCACGCAGTTAAATTGAAGGAGACAGTCCTTTTAATGTACAAACTAGTTTAGTTCTTCAGACTCCTGCAGGAACAATTGTAACCCAACCCGCCCTTCAGGAACTGCCAGGATCGGGTGGAGCGCTGGTTTTACAGACCTCTCAATCTTACTCTCCAATGAACGGAGAGCAATATTGGGCAGGGTGTAAACCCAGCGCTCCACCCGATCCCGTAGGTTTCCTGTCCTGCTAGTTAGGTTAAAATTACCCCACCCCCGACCCATCTTAAGACCTGTACAGATGCCCTCAAAGAAATTCTTGCATTTATCTAGTATCTTATCACATCATCGAAGCACTTCCCACAATGAATTCTCCTTGGCGTGTGCAGTGGCCAGGTGTTGGTTCTGCAAACAGTAATGATACTGAACATAGGAACAGGAGGAGGCCATTCAGCCCCTCGAACCTGTTCCGCCTTTCAGTGAGATCATGGCTGATCTGTATCTTAATTCCATCCTCCCACCTTGGTTTCGTAACTCTTAATGCCTTTACCAAATCTCAGTTTGGAAATTTTCAATTGGCCCCCAGCCTCAACAGCTTTCTGGGGGAGAGAGAGTTCAAGATTTCCGAGGGAGAGAGTTCCAGATTTCCACTACCCTTTGTGTGAGGAAGTGCTTCCTGACATCACCCCTGAACGGCCTGGCTCTAAATTTAAGTTGAAATCACAAGCTTTCGGAGCTATCGATTGCTCCTTCCTCAGGTGAAGTAAATTAGATACAGAATCGCCAAAGCATATATAGATAGAAAACAAAGCATGTGTACTTTACAATTGCAGACCAATAAATTAAATCATCCTGACTATCTGCCGAGGTGTGATAAAGTTAATTAAGTCAGCCAGGAAGGTACCACATCAAAGACATAGCAAGATACAACTGAGACAATGAGGTGTAGTCGCAGGGGTTCTAACGTGTCAAAAGCTGCCGTCTGTATGTAAAACGAAAAGCTTTAACATTTTTTTACTTTTTTACTGGGAGAATTTTCCCAGTAAAAAAGTAAAAAAATGTTAAAGCTTTTCGTTTTACATACAGACGGCAGCTTTTGACACGTTAGAACCCCTGCGACTACACCTCATTGTCTCAGTTGTATCTTGCTATGTCTTTGATGTGGTACCTTCCTGGCTGACTTAATTAACTTTATCACACCTCGGCAGATAGTCAGGATAGGTCATGCCCCCTTGTTCTGGACTCCCCCAACAGAGGAAATAGTTTCTCTCTCTCTACCCACGACAAGATGGGTTCGGATGAAGAAGGCCGTGTTGACCCATTTGATATCCTTGCAGAAAACCAACCTTGCTATTTACTCATTACAGTGCCTGGCTGCTTCTTAAACCAGTCGGGGTTCTAACCTCAGCCATCCTTCCTGGCTAATGCATTCCACCTCTGATCACCCTCTGTAAAAATGTGAAACAAGGGAAAGGTGCTTCAGTTGCCTGAATGGCTTTTTCCTTGTTTAACGTTTTCTGATATTCTTCCCCATCCTCCCGAGTTGGAAGTAATGAGGTTCACCCTGTGCATCGAGGTCCGCGGGCAAGAGCTTATTTCTGTTCACAGTGGCCGTGAATTCATTTCAGCAGCCTGACGTTGAAAGCGTGTGTACGCCTCCCAGATATAAGAAAGACAGAAAACTGGAATCCACCGCCAGCCCGTTCCACTGGTTCTGTGTCCCTCTGACTTGCGTGAATACAACTGCCGAGAATGACCTTGTCCGCTATCTTTTCGGTGTCGGACGTGGCTCGGTGTTAGCGCTCAGGTCTCTGAGCCGGAAGGTCGTGGGTTCAAGCCCCGCTCCAGAGACTTGAGCACAAAATCTGGGCTGACGCCCCAGACCATTACTGAGGGAGCGCTGCACTGTCGGAGGTGCCGTCTCTCGGATGAGACGTTAAACAGATTCCCCCCGCCTGCCCCTCGTAAACTTGGCATAAAAGATCCCACAGCACCATTTCGAAGAAGAGCAGGGGAGTTCTCCCCAGTGTCCTGGCCAATATGTATCGACAGTGCAGCGCTCCCTCAGTACTTCACTGGAGTGTCAGCCTGGATTATGTGCTCGAGTCTCTGGTGTGGGACTTGAACCCATTCCTTTAAGATGTATCTTAATCCCAACCTCACAGAAGCTCCCCTCACTTCACAAGTACAACATTTTTCACTCCCTTCACCAGCTGCCTCGGCGAGAGAGGTCACCAATTTATGTAGGTCAGTCACACGGTTGACCTATACTTGAAATCATTTAATATTGACCATTTATATGGGTTACAGTCCAAGAAATTCACAAATTGCTTTGTGATACATCACTGTCACCTGGGATTGAATACCAGTTCAATAAAAGTGTTTTTTCCCCTGATACTACTCCACATAAGGTGTTAGTAATGCATTCACTATCCACCATTCCAGTTGTCTACCAGTCTGATGCGTTGACCTTTGCACAGCTTCTTTTGTTGCTTGTAATTCACCTTTTCTCTCGGAATCAAACACCATAATTATACAGCACAGAAGGAGGCCATTTGGCCCATCGTGCCTATGCCGGCTCTTTGAAAGAGCTGTCCAATTAGTCCCAGTCCCCCCCCTGCTCTTTCCCCAGAGCCCGGCAAAACTTTCCCCTTCAAGTATTTATCCAATTCCCTTTTGAAAGTTACTATTGAATCTGCTTCCACCGCCCTTTCAGGCAGCGCGTTCCAGATCACAACAACTCGCTGCGTTAAAAAAAAATTCTCCTCGTGGGTTACAGTCCAAGAAATTCACAAATTGCTTTGCGATACGTCACTGTCACCTGGGATTGAATACCAGTTCAATAAAAGTGATATAAAAGGAGGGTAGATGAGGGTAGTGCGTTTGATGTAGTGTATATGGACTTTAGCAAGGCTTTTGATAAGGTTCCACATGGCAGACTGGTCACGAAGTTAAAAGCCCATGGGATCCAGGGCAAAGTGTCAAGTTGGATTCAAAACTGGCTCGGAGTCAGGAAGCAGAGGGTAATGGTTGATGGGTGTTTTTGTGACTGGAAGGCTGTTTCCAGTGGGGTTCCGTGGGGCTCAGTACTAGGGCCCTTGCTTTTTGTGGTATATATCAACGATCTTGACTTGAATATAGGGGGCATGATTAAGAAGTTTGCAGATGATACTAAAATCGGCTGTGTGGTTGATACTGAAGAAGGAAGCTGTAGACTGCAGGAAGATATCAATAAATTAGTCACGTGGGCAGAACAGTGGCAAATGGAATTCAATCCGGAGAAGTGTGAGGTAATGCATTTGGGGAGGGCTAACAAGGAAAGGGAATACACATTAAATGGTAGGACACTGAGTAGTGTAGAGGAACAAAGGGACCTTGGAGTGCATGTCCACAGATCCCTGAAGGTAGCAGGCCAGGTAGATAAGGTGGTTAAGAAGGCATATGGAATGCTTGCCTTTATTAGCTGTGGCATAGAATACAAGAGCAGAGGGGTTATGCTTCGACTGTATAAAACACTAGTTAGGCCTCAGCTAGAGTACTGCGTGCATTTCTGGTCACCACATTACAGGAAAGATGTGATTGCACTAGAGAGGGTACAGAGGAGATTTACAAGGATGTTGCCGGGAGTAGAGAATCTTAGCTATGAGGAAAGACTGGATAGGCTGGGTCTGTTTTCCTTGGAACAGAGGAGGCTGAGGGGAGACCTTATTGAGGTGCATAAAGTTATGAGGGGCATAGATAAAGTGGATAGAAAGGACCTATTTCCCTTCGCAGAGGGGTCAAAAACCAGGGGTCACAGATTTAAAATAATTGGGGGAAAGTTTAGAGGGGATTTGAGGGGAAATGTCTTCACCCAGAGGGTTGTGGGGATCTGGAACTCACTGCCTGAAAGGGTGGTAGAGGCAGGAACCCTAACCACATTTAAAAAGTACTTGGATGTGCACTTGGGATGCTCTAACCTGCAGGGCTACGGACCAAGAGCTGGGAAGTGGGATTAGGCCGGATAGCTCTTTGTTGGCCGGCGTGGACACGATGGGCCGAAATGGCCTCCTTCCGTGCTGTAACTTTCTATGATTCTATCTCTCCTCTGGTGCCTTTACCAATTATCTTGAATCTGTGTCCCCTGGTTACCGACGCTTCCACTATTTACTCGATCAAAACCCCTCACGAATTTGAACGCCTCTATTAAATCTCCCCTTAACCTTCTCTGCTCTAAGGAGAACAATCCCAGAAATGATGTTTCTCTTGGTTGCTTCTGCTGTGCCTCCCTTCATTCCCTGTATCGTTCCTGGGGGATTCAGCGACCCAGCGGTTTGCAGGGGCTGTGGATGATGGAGGTCCCGCGGTGGGCCAGTGGGTTTTGGCAGCTTTACATTTCTCAAGTGCATTTTGTTCCAATTTGTTTTTCAGGCCAATGGTTTCCACCCAGAGTGCATGATTAAAAGAGAAATGGAGCGATGCCTGAGCAAATTAAGCGAAGAGGACGAAAGCGTGTTCGGTAAGAATTTAATTATTAGGCTTTAAAACAAATGTAATTTTTTTTTTTAAATTCGTTTATTGGATGTGGGCATCGCTGGCAAGGCCAGCATTTATTGCCCATCCCTAGTTGCCCTTGAGAAGGTGGTGGTGAGCCTCCTTCTTGAACCGCTGCAGTCCGTGTGGTGAAGGTACTCCCACGGTGCTGTTAGGGCGGGAGTTGCAGAATTTTGACCCAGCGACGATGAAGGATCGGCCGATATACTTCTAAGTCAGGATGATGTGTGACTTGGAGGGGAACTTGGAGGTGGTGGTGTTCCCATGCGCCTGCTGCCCTTGTCCTTCTAGGTGGAAGAGGTCGCGGGTTTGGGAGGTGCTGCCGAAGAAGCCTTGGACGGCAGAAGCAGCCATTCTGGGGGGGGGGCCGATAAGTAACGCCCGAACTGAAACCAGGAGTTCAGCTTCAGGAAACTGGCAACAGAGCAGAGCAGAAAGCACAGCTGAACCCCGATTTAACGGCACGGGGTGCAGTTTATATGGGAATGGCCGGAAACAGGTTTTGCACTGGCGTGAAGTGAAGTGTGCTTCTTGCATCCGATCTTCCGAGGTCACCTCTTGTTATCATAATTATACAGCTGCAGCTTTTTAAATGTGTGCGGGGAGCACGCTCGTAGTGTGGAAAGAGATTTAAAGGAGTGGGGACAATTAAAAGGGAGTATGTGAAATTAAAGGGACGGGACTATTAAAGGGAGTGTTATAATTGGGTGACAAAAATTGCCCAAACCTTTCAAAAGGTTCTAATGTCTCAAAATGCATCTCAACTCCTGAACAGCCTTTGGCAAAGCTTGGTTGGGGACTAAGAACTAAGAGGCAAAAATGAAGGGAAAGGAAATCCAAGGTACAGACACGAGTGCAGGCAACTAACGGAGCGGCCCGGCACCCGACCCCCTTGTCTGTGCGTTACCAAAGTCAGGATGGCGCTGCCTGCCTGGAGCTTGATTGCGAGGCAGGTTGCCCTCCGCTCCCCTCCATGGCACCATCCCCAAAGAGAGGGAGTCTGGGGTCCAGGCCTCGGCCGACAGTTGCCCCGACCGGCTGTGCCAGCTGGTGACCTTGAAGCACGGCTCCCACGATGCTGGAGAAGTGAGTTCCCCATGGCTGTTGCCAGGTAGGTGTGCAGCTTTGGTGGCATCGCAGGGGCTTCAGCCAATCGGCCTATGGTGGCTGTTGGTCGTCAGCCAATCGGCGTTTGGTGGCTGTTGGTCGCCAGCCAATCGGCGTGTGGTGGCTGTTGGTCGGCAGCCAATCGGCCTATGGTGGCTGTTGGTCGGCAGCCAATCGGCGTGTGGTGGCTGTTGGTCGCCAGCCAATCGGCGTGTGGTGGCTGTTGGTCGTCAGCCAATCGGCCTATGGTGGCTGTTGGTCGTCAGCCAATCGGCCTATGGTGGCTGTTGGTCGCCCTGGCTCGTACAGCCACTGAAATGAGATAGTGTGAATGGGGTGGGCCCGATGAAGCATCCAACAGTATAGTTAGTCTGGCATGAACATATTTTAGTGGTGAACCTGACCCAGCTTACTTTGGGAAAGTAACCTCTGCGCACACGAATCATCTACCGAAGGTACAGTCACCACTGCACAAACTAGAAAGAAAGGTTTGCATTTCTACAGCACCTTTTGCGACCTCAGGACATCCCAAAGCACTTTACAGCCAATGAAATACCTTTTTGAAGTGTTGTTATTGTTGCAATGTGGGAAACATGGCAGACAATTTGCGCACAGCAAGGTCCCACAAACAGCAACGTGATAAATGACCAGATAATCTGTTTTAGGTGTTGATTCACGGATATATAAGCCAGGACGCCGGGGAGAACTCCCCTGCTCTTCTTCAAATAGTGGCCATGGGATCTTTTACATTCACCTGAGAGAGCAGACGGGGCCTCTGTTTAACGTCTCATCTGAAAGACGGCACCTCCGACAGTGCAGCACTCCCCCAGCACTGCACTGGGAGTGTCAGCCTGGATTTTTTATGCTCAAGTCTCTGGAGTGGGACTTGAACCCACAACCCTCTGACTCCGAGGTGAGAGCGACTGCTACCCACTGAGCCACGGCTGACACTAATGGAAGATTGTCACCCAGTAGTGGCCCCTCTTATTAAGGTGCGGCTGAAGCACGCTATCTCTTTTCTACTGTGGCCATAGTTTGCTCCTCGTGTTAACCCTTAAAGCACAGAGAGACCGCTTTTTAAGAAGGCAGGCAGGCTCAAGGTGCTTCACAGCCAACGAGTGAGAGTTTGAAATGCGGCCACGGTTGCTTCTAAAGGCAAACCCGGCAGCCAATTTGCGCAGAGTAAGATCACACAGGCGGCGGTGTATCTGATAAATGAGCAGACCATCTGGTGGTTGCGGGAGGAAGGTTGGCCAGGACACTAGGGAGAACTCTCTTCAAAACCCCAGGATCTTTTACATCCAGCTGAACAGGCAAACGGAGCTCAGGTTTAACGTCTAATCTGATAGACGGCACCTTGAACAGTCCAGCACTCCCCTTCGACACAACACTGCAGCATCAGCCTAGGTGAGGTACTCAGATCCTGGAGTGCTGTAAGTACTTTGTAATCTAGTTCAGGGAAAGATGCCAATCGGACGTCAAGTAGCCACGTGACCGACGGATCCGCTGCACGCGTCAGCTGAGGAGCTCCATCCCACCCTCGAGATCTGGCATGGTGGGCTTTCCAGAAAGATGCGGAAGGGAGGTGAGCAGAAGATTTCTCTTCACGACTCGAGGGAATCAGTTACTGGCAGAGAAGTTTGACATCATAAGTCCTTTTCACTCTAATGTTCCCTTTGGAACTGAAGTGATACGATGTCAATGCAGTGTGTGTCTGTCAAACGGAACGGGGAAGTATGAGCATAGATCGGATTTGACAATAAGTTGGTGATATCACCACGTCAAAGAGAATGGACTTCTATTTAATAGAATGAGGACTTCAAATACACTTGCTAAGAGATTAGAACAGCTAGACAAAGAGAGAGAGAGAAATGGATGACTAGATATAGATAGATAGATAGAGAGATAGAGTGATAGATAGAGATAAATAAATCATGAAGGGTTGAGATAGAGTAAATAAAGAGAAACTGTATACATATCAGGAAAGGATGAACAGGCTGGGTCTCTTGACAAAAGAAGGCTGAGGGGGTGAGCTGATAGAGGTCTTTAAAATTATGAAAGGTTTTGATAGAGTGGATACAGAGAGAATGTTTCCACTTGTGGGGAAGAGCATAACTAGAGGCCATCAATATAAGATAGTAACCAAGAAATCCAATAGGGAATTCAGAAGAAACTTCTTTACCCAAAGAGTGGTGAGAATGTGGAACTCGCTGCCACAGGGAGTGGTTGAAGCGAATAGTATAGATGCAGTTAAGAGGAGGCTGGACAAACATATGAGGGAGAAGGGAATAGAGGGTTATGCTGATATATTTAGATGAGGAAAGACGGGAGGAGGCTCGAGTGGAGCATAAACACCGGCATGGACTGGTTGGGCCGAATGGCCTGTTTCTGTGCCGTATATCCTATGTAATCCGATGTATAGTACAGATGGATGCAATTCATTCCACCCTGCCTCTGTAAGCTCTAAGAGTACTCCATTTGCAATGTTATCTGATTTCCAACAATATGCCTGCTTACACTGCTACTGCTGACAGTTGATCACCATGCTGTGGTCGCCTTACTTGAGAAATTAAAACTGGCTTTTTTGGTCGCAGAAAGGACACTGACGTAAGAAAACTACTAGGCACTTGGTCTAAGCGTTAAACAAAGCTTTAATCAACTGTTTTTCAACATGGAGATCTAGTTGTGTCCTTCACTAGTTCCTGCTGAAGAATGTCCTAAGCAAGCTGGGCCCATGCCCGAGTATTTATACTCTCCCTGGACAGCGCCACCAGCAGGCCGCCCAGTATTACTTCATACATGAATGACGAGATTCATGCCAGACACATTTCGGGCTTGCAAGCCAGATATGCCGGCCACACGGTCCTCTTTAAGATGTGTTTAGCTTCTCTCTCCCACTGGAGTCAGCAGCGAATCCCGCCACCCTCTTGAACGAACTGTAAAGGTGACGGCACTTCCGGTGACGGGAAGCCCGTGGTTTCTCAATGCTCGTGCAAGGTTTAGCCCCCCTCCTCTCCTCTCCTCTCTTACTGCCTAATACCAGGAGCTACTCTTCCTTCTCCCCTCCACCTCACCTCTCCTCCCAATGGTCTCCGGGAGGAGTGGTCCACTTGGCCAGCTTCCTTGTGTGTGCTCCTCACTTACACAGAGCAAACCGCCCTGCCGGAGGGGCCGTCTTTCGGATGAGACGTTAACCCAAGCTCGGCCCCGTCTGTCCTCTCGGGTGGACATAAAAGATCCCAAGAAAGAAGAGCAGGGAAGTTCTCCCGGTGTCCTGGCCAATATTAACGAGTCATTTATCCCCTTTCTGTTTGTGGGAGCTTGCTGTGCGCAAATTGGCTGCCGCGTTTCCCTACATTACAACAGTGACTCCACTTCAAAAGTACTTTATTGGCTGTAAAGCGCTTTGAGACGTTCGGTGGTCGTGAAAGGCGCTATATAAATGCAAGTCTTTCTTTCTTTCTTCTTTCATTACAACAGCGACTAGGCTTCATTGGGCTGTGAAGCGCGTTGGGACATCCTGAGGACTTGACAGTCCCTATATCAATGCAAGGTCTTTCTTTAAAGGAAAGGCTACCAGAGCAAACCTGGCTATAGGGCCCAGGAGGAGTCTACCTCAGGATGGCCGTACTGTACGCTGACCACGGTGAAATGGTAGCTCGGACACACGCTCACAGTCGCAGTTATGCAGAAAGAACATCCAGCACTCCAAACTGGCCTGGATTTTCCATCACTTCTGCTAATTTGCCACCACAAAAGATGTTCTGTTTTAATTTGAGAGGAATTAAAATGAAACGGGTTCCTTCTAGCAGAATGTATTAATTTCTGCCACTTTCAGGTAACTTTGATTTATTTCTTGCAGCAGACTGAGAGTCCTCAGATCCCAGCTGTGTTCAAAAGTTATTAAGAATTATGTGGCTAACAAGTAACCAAATGGGGAGCGAGCGGGCCAGGCAGATTTAGTGCCATCTGTCTCCCTGCTCCTCGTATCCTGTTGGTGTTGTAAAGCCCATGCACACAGTGACAAGACTTGCTTTGTTTTACAGTCTTCCCATCACACTAGGTCTGTGATTTTTTGGTGTTTCTGTGTGGAGGGCCCCCTGTAAATATTAACATTGCCCCTAGGGACCCCTTCAAATTTTAACATTGTCCCGAGGGACCCCTTCAAATTTTGACATTGCCCCTAGGGACCCCTTCAAATTTTGACATTGCCCCTAGGGACCCCCTGAAAGCATTGATGCATT
Organism: Squalus acanthias; assembly: GCA_030390025.1. NCBI lineage: Eukaryota > Metazoa > Chordata > Chondrichthyes > Squaliformes > Squalidae > Squalus > Squalus acanthias. The sequence goes on along the minus strand of CM059428.1, from coordinate 171,016,248 downwards.
CCCAAGGGCCCCCTCTAGATACTAACACACTCCCAGGGACCCCCTGCAGATACTGACACCCTCCTGGGGATACTGGGACTTTTCCTGGATATTTTTATGCATTGCCGGTTGGTAGCGCTCTCTCACCTCCTGAGTCAGAAGGTTGTAGGCTCCAGCTCCATTCTGGGACCTGAGCCCATAATCCAACGCCGTGCTGAGCGAGCGCTGTTGGAAATATTGGCCGCGATTTCGCCGACCGAGGCGGGTCCGAGGCGGCCAGGGTCGGTGGCGGGGTGCGACCCCATTGCTGGCTCCATCCCGCTCTGTGAAATGAATTTAACGATGATTGGGCTTGTTAAGCCCGCCCTGCGCGTTCTGCCGGCCAATTGAAGGAAGTGGGTCTGCTGACGTCACTTGATGACGCGTCATCAGCCGGTTTCCTTAAAGGGACCATGCGCAAATTGATTTTGATTGTGCTGTCAGTGTTCTACAGCATTGAGGTGCGGCAAACACTGACAAGCACTGCGCAGAGGTGCACGGCTGCACCCAGGCTCTCCCATGACTCCCTCCATATCCTTATGGAGCGAGTCACAGCACGCAGGGAGGTCCTCTTCCCTTCACATGGATGGAAGACACCTCCCCAGGACACCAACGCAGCCTGGTTGCACATTGCACAGGAGGACACAAGCAGGGATGTTGTCAGGAGGACCAGGCTGCTGTGGCGCAAACCTTTCAATGATCTCAGTAGATCACGAAACGTTACTGCAAAGCCACACTCAACCTCATCCTGCTGTGCCACTCATCACAGCCCCATCACTCCTGCACATCCTTACTCACACCAACTTACCTTGCACCTCCACCCATCCCTCTCTATCTACATTATCACTTCCCCATCTCACTAGCCACCCCTCACACTCACCCTCATCCTAGTCCAATCATACCAACTAACAACACACAAGGGTGGGCACTTGGGTGTTTTAGCCAATGTTTATGTGAAGTTTCTGTTAATGTGCTGTCAAACATTGAAACCTTTATTTTCAACACTTTGCGTTCTTGGACAGATTTGTGTGCACCTTTGGAAGTGGCTTAGTGAGTTGCAGTGAATGGTGAAACGCAACGGTACCCCTCGTAATGGCGCTGAGTGTGAAAGGAATGGCTTGGGCATTGGAGGGATGCTTTATGGTGTTGGTGTGGGGTGGTGCCAACCTGGCGCATCATGTGGCAGCCAGGGTGTACAGCGTCAAGTGAAGTAAATCTGGCCATGGTGAGGCCATCCCTGGCCTCCCGGGCGGCAATGTGCTCGGGTGCTGATGCCCTGTGTCCTGTGCAGTTGATTGCGGAGAAGTTTGGTGTTGTTGTTGGTGCTGCTGGTGTGCCTGGTGCTGCTGGTGTTGGGGCTGATCGTGGTGGGATTCTGAGGATCAAGGTGAGATTATTTCAAGGGCACCAATGCTGATGGAATAGATGACAGGTGAGGTTGAGATGACAGAAGCGATCTGTTGATGGTGAGAGAGGTTTTTCCAATGAGGTGACACTGGATAGAGAGATTACTCCAAACACTTGCAAGCTGCATAAAGCTCAATCTGTCTTCCACATGCAGTGAGCAACAGCTTCTGTACTTGGAAAGTGAAGACCTATGAAATGGGAGCTTTTATAGACCATTTGCAGCTGTCAGGTTTAGAAATCATCCCATCCCGACACAACACCCGACCTCCTTACCCGACATGATCCCCGAGCAGTGGGGAAGCCGCTGGCGAACTCTAAAATCTAAAGGTAGTATCAAATACTAGTTAATTGCCTCTTAACAATCTCTCTAATGATGGAAATTTCCTCCCCCGCCGCTTGGTGTTGGGTCTGTCCAGCGATGACAGACCCGACATCTGGGAGACTAGTGTGGAGGCGGGTCGACAGCGGGTTCCCTACCCGCTGTAAAAAAAAAAAATTCCCAGCCGACCCGCCACCAAACGCCTCCGCTGACCCCCCCCCGAAAAATACCCCCCATTGTCCCTGGGATGAGATGTGAAATTGAAGCTCTATCTGGTTCTGTCAGTTCAAGTGAATGTTAAAAATGCCTGGCTTTGCCTGGGGAAGGACAGAGAGTCGTCCTGGTGTCCTGGCAAATAACAGATTGATTGCTCGTTCATCTCACAGCTGTTTGTGGGATCTTTGCTGTGTTCAAAATGGCCTCTACTTGAGTCTAGGTAACAATGATCACTGCAGCTTTTTACATAGTATTTACAGCACAGAAACAGGCCATTCGGCCCAACTGGTCTATGCCGGTGTTTATGCTCCACATGAATCTCCTCCCACTCTACTTCATCTTCCCCCATCAACATATCCTTCGATTCCTTTCTCCCTCTTGTGCTTATCTAGTTTCCCCGACAATGCCTCTATGCTATTTGCCTCAACCACTCAATTTTTTTTAAATTCGTTCATGGGATGTGGGCGTCGCTGGCAAGGCCAGCATTTATTGCCCATCCCTAATTGCCCTCGAGAAGGTGGTGGTGAGCCGCCTTCTTGAACCGCTGCAGTCCGTGTGGTGAAGGTGCTCCCACAGTGCTGTTAGGGAGGGTGTTCCAGGATTTTGACCCAGCGACGATGAAGGAACGGCCGATATACTTCCAAGTCAGGATGGTGTGTGACTTGGAGGGGAACTTGGAGGTGGTGGTGTTCCCATGCGTCTGCTGCCCTTGTCCTTCTAGGTGGAAGAGGTCGCGAGTTCCACATTCTCACCACTCTCTGGGTAAAGAAGTTTCTCCTGAATACCCGATTGGATTTATTGGTGACTATCTGATATTTATTGCGCTGCTAACATAGAAAAAAAATCTCAAGATACTTAAGAGTTGTAGTTATAAAAAAGGATGAAAAAATGCGAGTCTTTAGTTTCTCATAGCCAGCACACAGTGAACTGACTGCACTCTGATATAGAGTATGAAGTAGACACTTTCTATAACTGAGTCATCATTGCAATCATATGAGTATCACATAGATAATGACACTCAGATAATTCATTTAATAAGCCAAGTGGAAACATCCATCCTGAACAATTACACTCACAAAGATTAATTCAGAACAACCATTACAAGAAAACAATACACTGGCTGCTTTTTTTTTACAAAAAAAGATGTACAGCCATCCCACCGGATTGATGACTTGAGAGACTGGTCACTCCCTAAGTGGAATTACATGGAATGTACAGCACAGAAACAGGCCATTCGGCCCAGCTGGTCCATGCCGGTGTCTGTACTCCACATGAGCCTCCTCCCAGCCTACTCCATCTCACCCTATCCGCATATTCCTTTCTCTCTCATTTACTTACCCAGCTTCTCCTTAAAAGCATCTACGCTATTCGCTTCAGCCACTCCCTGTGGCAGCGAGTTCCACATTCTCACCACTGCCTGGGTAAAGAAATTTCTCCTGAATTCCCGACTGGATTTATTAGTGACGCACGGCCGCGCTCAGCTCCAGGGAACCCGCGCAGCCAGCTTGCTGGCATTTCAATGTAAAAACGATGCATGCGCGGTATGTTGAATGGCCCGTGCAGCCCCTTAAAGGGGCCAAAAACGCGCAGGGAACATAGCTATCTTATGTTTATAACCCCTAGTTTTGGACTCCCCCCCCAGAAGTGGAAACATCTTCTCTACGTCTACCCTAACAAAGCCCTTCATAATATTAAAGACCTCGATCGGGTCACCACTCAGCCTTCTCTTTTCTAGAGAAATGAGCTCCAACCAGTTCAGCCGTTCCTGATAGTTTGAACCTCTCAGTTGTGGTATCACCCTTGTAAATTGTTTGCTCCTTCACCAGTGCCTCCACATCCTTTTTATAAAGGGATCCCAGCCAAGGGCTCCCCTGATAGCTCAGTGAGTTTGTTCCGTGGGTAACTGAGTTATGTAGACTAGGTTTGATTCTCGACGTACATGGAGCTAGTTGACCATAGTGCTGATATCGTGACAGACTTGTACTTCGAGGTGGGGAGTAAGGGTATTCAAGAAATGGGGTAAATTCAGAATTAATCAGTAACATTCAGTGAGCGAGTGGTAAATCTATGAAAGACTCTCTAGTGAGGAAGCAAATAGTATTAATTCATTCACATGCAAATTAGATGGCTTTTGTTTCAAAATTAATATTTTGGGATAAAGGATATGAGTAATTTGAGACATGATGTGTGGTGGGTGTAGCAGACTTGGGAGGAACCGGTGACTCTGGACCTGTGGTTCCATAAGCTCTCCACCACTGGGGGTTTCCCTCGCCTCATGTCTGGGTCTGTTGTAGACAAATCGATAGAGATTGATTGCTGTGATTATTCAACAACTCCATTATCGTTGTATCAGGATGGTAGAAGGTGAACTTTAGCGATTCCTATGCTCTAAAGAATATGGAGAAAAAGCAGGGAATTAAACAGACCGATACAGTCAGGGAGGGGGAGTTCCAGGATTTTGACCCAGCGACGATGAAGGAACGGCGAGATATGTCCAAGTGGGGCTGGTGTGTGACTCGGAGGGGAACGTGGAGGTGGTGGTGTTCCCATGCGCCTGCTGCCTTCTAGGCGGTAGAGGTCGCGGGATTGGGAGACACTGCCGAAGAAGCCTTGGCGAGTCGCTGCGGTGCATCCTGTAGATAGTATACACTGCAGACACCTGAGACACTCAGATAACTGAGTCATCATTGCAATCATATGAGTATCACATAGATAATGACACTCAGATAATTCATTTAATAAGCCAAGTGGAAACATCCATCCTGAACAATTACACTCGCAAAGATTAATTCGGAACAACCATTACAAGAAAACAATACACTGGCTGCTTTTTTTTTTACAAAAAAGATATGTACAGCCATCCCACCTAATTAATCAGTAACATTCAGTGAGCGAGTGGTATATCTATGAAAGACTCTCTAGTGAGGAAGCAAATAGTATTAATTCATTCACATGCAAATTAGATGGCTTTTGTTTAGAAATTAATATTTTGGGATAAAGGATATGAGTAATTTGAGACATGACGTGTGGTGAGTGTAGTGTGCTTGGGAGGAACAGGAGACTTTGGACCTCTGGTTCCCAAAGCTCTCCACCTCTGGGGGTTTCCCCCGCCTCATGGGTCTGTTGTAGATTCATTGATAGAGATTGATTGATATGATTAGTCAACTCCATTATTGTTGTATCAGGATGGTAGAAGGGGAAGTTCAGCAATTCCTATGTTCCGAAGAATATGGATAAGTAGCAAGCCTGAGGATTGGGAGCAGCTTAGAGTTCAGCAAAAAAGGACCAAGAGATTGATTAAGAGGGGAAAAATAGAGTATGAGAGTAAACTTGCAAGGAACATAAAAGTGGATTGTAAAAGCGTCTACAAGTATGTAAAAAGAAAAAGATCAGTGAAGACAAATGTAGGTCCCTTACAGTCAGAAACGGGAGAATTTATAATGGGGAACAAGGAAATGGCTGAGCAATTAAACAAATACTTTGGTTCTGTCTTCACGGAAGAGGACACAAATAATTTTCCAGAAATGCGAGGGAACCAAGGGGGAAAAATTTAGTTGGTTGCGCCTCCCGTTAGCGCCTTAAGAGGGGGTTAATGGGGCGCAAAGCATCTAATGCCCGGGCGCGGCGATGTTTGCGCCGCTCGCGAAATTAACTAGATATTTTGCGGCGGCGCTAAACACTACCGCCACGATCTCCTGCGCCGGCAGATCGTGACGTCAGTCGAGTGCGCAACGACCCGGTATCGCCCCGGAGCGGATATTGAGTGGCGCCCCCTGCCTTACCGCCTGCCGCTAGCAACGACAGGTTGAGGGGAGCATTTTGCAGTCAGGAAGGGACTGGGGGAGCGCTATTTAAAGGCGACCGCTTCCTGCCTTTTATTGTTGGTGACATTTTTGAACCACACATTCTGAGAGCGAGAGAGAGAGACTTCTGGAGAGAGTCAACGTTGTATGAAGGAGTTTTGGGTACTGAGCAGCACTTTGCAGGTACATTTTGATTTGCCCTTCCTTGAATCGATTTAGAAGAGACTGTGGGGGGGCTGCACTCTGAGCTCTTTCCCTGGTACTCTCCATTGTTCTTTCCAGCAGATTTGATGTGCAGGTCTCTCCAGGCTGAGATTCAAGGCTGCAATGAGCAGGATGTGGATGGAAAGCAAGATCAACCCTCCTCTTTAAGAACTGGCCGGCGCCATTGTGTGTGTGTTCCATTGCTGACTGACATCACATGAGCTTCGCCAGCGCTCTGAGGTAGCGCCTCGCTCCTCGGCCTTTGCGCCTTAAGACAGGTGTGAAGCACCTGATTTAGCGCTCCAATCACCTCCAGGGGCGATAAAAGTCAAGTTTGCAGTCGGTGGCGATAATTAGCGCCAGGCGCTAATCTTTGCGCCCGGCCGATAATTGCGCCCCAAATGGGGCGATTCTGAATTTCTCCCCCCAAGGGTCTAGTGAGAAGGAGGAATTAAAGGAAATTAGTATTAGTAAAAAAATAGTGCTGGAGAAATTAATGGGACTCAAAGCTGATAAATCCCCAGGCTCTGATAATCTGCATCCCAGAGTACTAAAAGAGGAAGCCATGGAAATAGTGAATGCATTGGTTGTAATATTCCAAAATTCTATAGATTATGGAACTGTTCTGGCAGATTGGAGGGTGGCAAATGTAACCCCACTATTTAAAAAAGGAGGGAGAGAGAAAACCGGGAACCATAGACCGGTTAGCCTAACATCAGTAGTAGGGAAAATGCTAGAGTCTATTATAAAGGATGTGATAACAGGACACTTAGAAAATATCAACGGGATTAGACAAAGTCAACATGGATTTATGAAAGGGAAATCGTGTTTGACAAACCTACTGGAGTTTTTTGAGGATGTAACTGGTAGAATAGATAAGGGAGAACCAGTGGATGTGGTGTATTTGGATTTTCAGAAGGCCTTTGATAAAGTCCCACATAAGAGGTTAGTGTGCAAAATTAAAGCACATGGGATTGGAGGTAATATACTGGCATGGATTGAAAATTGGTTAACAGACAGGAAACAGAGAGTAGGAATAAATGGGTCTTTTTCGGGGTGGCAGGCGGTGACTAGTGGGGTACCGCAGGGATCAGTGCTTGGGCCCCAGCTATTCACAATATCTATCAATGATTTGGATGAGGGAACCAAATGTAATATTTCCAAGTTTGCTGATGACACAAAACTAGGTGGGATTGTGAGTTGTGAGGAGGATGCAAAGAGGCTTCAAGGCGATTTAGACAAGTTGAGTGAGTGGGCAAATACATGGCAGATGCAGTATAATGTGGATAAATGTGAAGTTATCCACTTCGGTAGGAAAAACAGAAAGGCAGAGTATTATTTAAATCATGATAGATTGGGAAATGCTGATGTACAAAGGGACCTGGGTGTCTTTGTACACCAGTCACTGAAAGCAAACATGCAGGGGCAGCAAGCAGTTAGGAAGGCAAATGGTATGTTGGCCTTCATTGCAAGAGGATTTGAGTACAGGAGCAAGGATGTCTTACTACAGTTGTACAGGGCCTTGGTGAGACCACACCTGGAGTACTGTGTGCAGTTTTGGTCTCCTTACCTAAGAAAGGATATACTTGCCATAGAGAGAGTGCTGCGAAGGTTCACCAGGCTGATTCCTGGGATGGCAGGACTGTCGTATGAGGAGAGATTGGGTCGACTAGGCCTGAATTCACTAGAGTTTAGAAGAATGAGAGGGGATCTCATTGAAACGTTTAAAATTCTGACAGGGCTAGACAGACTGGATGCAGGGAGGATGTTTCCCCTGGCTGGGGGCTCTAGAACGAGGGGTCAGAGTCTCAGGATACGGGGTAGGACATTTAGGACTGAGATGAGGAGAAATTTCTTCACTCAGAGGGTGGTGAACCTGTGGAATTCTCCACCACAGAAGGTTGTGGAGGCCCAGTCACTGAATATATTTAAGAAGGAGATAGATAGATTTCTAGACACAAAAGGCATCAAGGGGTATGGGGAGAGAGCGGGAATATAGTATTGAGATAGAGGATCAGCCAAGATCATATTGAATGGCGGAGCAGGCACAAAGGGCCGAATGGCCTACTCCTGCTCCTATTTTTCTATGTTTCTATGTTCCTAAGAAGCAGGGAATCAAAAAGACAACAACAGCAACAACTTGTATTTATATAGCGCCTTTAATATAGTAAAACATCCCAAGGCGCTTCACAGGAGCGGAATCAAACAAAATTTGACACCGAGCCACATAAGGAGAAATTAGGGCAGGTGACCAAAAGCTTGGTCAAAGAGGTAGGTTTTAAGGAGTGCCAAAGGAGAAAAGAGAGGTAGCGAGGCGGAGAGGTTTAGGCAGGGGAATTCCAGAGCTTAGGGCCTAGGCAGCTGAAGGCACGGCCACCAATGGTTGAGCGATTAAAATCGGGGATGCGCAAGAGGTCAGAATTGGAGGAGTGCAGATACCTCGGAGGGTTGTGGGGCTGGAGGAAATTACAGAGATAGGGAGGGGTGAGGCCATGGAGGGATTTAAAAACAAGGATAAGAATTTTAAGATTGAGGCATGGCTTAACTGTGAGCCTATGTAGGTCAGCGAGCACAGGGGTGATGGGTGAACGGGACTTGGTGCGAGTTAGGACACGGGCAGCCGAGTTTTGGATGACCTCAAGTTTACGTAGGGTAGAACGTGGGAGGCCAGCCAGGAGTGCGTTGGAATAGTCAAGTCTAGAGGTAACAAAGGCATGGATGAGGGTTTCAGCAGCAGATGAACTGAGGCAAGGGCGGAGACGGGCGATGTTACGGAGGTGGAAATAGGCGGTCTTAGTTACGGCGCGGCTATGTGGTCGGAAGCTCATTTCAGGGTCAAATATGACACCAAGGTTGCGAACAGTGTGGTTCAGCCTCAGACAGATGTTAGGGAGAGGGATGGAGTCGTTGGCTAGGGAACGGAGTTTGTGGCGGGGTCTGAAGATAATGGCTTCGGTCTTCCCAATAATTAATTGGAGGAAATTTCTGCTCATCCAGTACTGTATGTCGGACAAGCAGTCTGACAATTTAGAGACCGTGGAGGGGTCGAGAGAAGTGGTGGTGAGGTAGAGCTGGGTGTCGCCAGCGTACATGTGGAAACTGAAGCTGTGGCCGGAATTTTCCTTACCTTGGCGGGTCAGGTGCGGCCGGTTTCCATGGTGGGTCCCGACCCCGCTGCTGGCTCCATCCCGCTGTAGAAAATGACCTTACTTTAATGGGGCCTATTAAGCCCACCCAGCGCATTACCCAGCCCAATTAGATGGAGCGGGTCTGGTGACGTCATTCATGACGCGTTTTAAGCCGGGATCCTGTGGGTGTTGAATCTTTACTGTACAATAATATAATAAAAGTTATATATGCGTGACAAAGAAATAGTTAAATAATATTATCATTAAGTAATATGACTCCATCTACAAATACGATCAAGAAAATAATTTAAAAGTATATTAATTGGGAAGTTATTGGTGCCTTAGTCACAAATCTATAGACTTTTGTATCAGTAACTGATACAAATAAAAGATGTGTGTGTATAGGTAAGACATAAAATTAAGCAGATTTTAAATGTAACTGTAAAGGGGTGGATTTACAATCTTATGCAAGTTCAGCAGAAGAGCTGCGGAATCCCTGACAAACAGTGTAAGTGGTGCTTATAATGTGTTTCTGGGATTTCTGCAGTTCTTCCGTTGAAGTTAACAGTGGACAAGTGAGAGAACTTCTGCAGAAATTCACCCTAAAGTCTCAGACTAAAAAAATTAATTAGTCATATTCAGGAACTGAAAGCAAATTGAACCAGTGGAATGAGTGATGAGAATGAAATTGTTATGGTTGATGACTAGATTTAATGTGTAACTGGACAATCACAGTATACTGTGAGAGAAACCTGACCAGAAAGAACACAAAAATGTATTTAAATGGTATTTGTAATTTTTTATAGTGCAGATCAATTCACTGCAATTACTGTTGAGTCGGAAGGCAACAGCCGAGAATGGCCAGTGAGAAATGTATTTCCCTCACCATTTACATCCCTTCAGGAATTTCTGAATTAACATTTACCAGTAGCTTTTCAAGTAGAACAGAATCTCCATCAATCTGTTAGCTGATGTAATCAACATGTTTTTATTTTGGTTTGTTTTTCATGCTGTCAAGTAATCAGCTGGAGCAATGGCCACGGAACTCCCGCCTCAGGTTGACAGACGTGGTTCCCGAGTTGTGTGAATCCCGTGGCCATGCAGGGAAATTTAATAAGTAGAGGAAAAAGGCTCTTAAGTGCCTGTAAAGTACCTCATAATGATTTCAATTGGGTCGCCCGCCACTGCAGGTCGGGTCGGCTCCACGCTGACAGACGCACCTGTGGGAAAGGCGCGTGGGAGCGGGATGACAGCAGATTCCCGACCCACTGACAAAAAAAACCAACTTTCCCACCCGACCCGCCACCGATCATGCCCGCTACCACCACATAAAATTCAGCCCTGTGTTTTCAGATAATGTCGCCAAGGGGCAGCATGTAGATGAGAAATAGGAGGGGGCCAAGGATAGATCCTTGGGGGACCCCAGAGGTTATGATGCGTGGGAAGAGAAGTCGTTGCCGGTGATTCTCTGGCTATGATTAGATAGATAAAAATGGAATCAGGTGAGTGCAGTCCCACCCAGCTGAACAACGGTGGAGAGGTGTTGGAGGAGGATGAAGTGGTCAACCGTGTTAAAGGCTGCAGACAGGTTGAGAAGGACGAGGAGGGATAGTTTACCTTTGTCACATTACATAGGATGTCACTTGTGACTTTGCTAAGAGCCGCTTCAGTACTGTGGCGGGACGGAAAACTAATTGGAAGGATTCAATCGTGCAGTTCCGGGAAAGATGGGCTCGGATTTGGAGGCAACAACATGTTCAAGGACTTTGGAGAGGAAAGGGAGGTTGGAGGTGGGGCAGTAGTTTGCAAGAACAGAGGGGTCAAGGGTTGCTTTTTTGAGGAGAGGGTGATGACGGCAGATTTGAAGGAGAGGGGGACAGTACCTGAGGAGAGAGAACCGTTAACAATATCAACTAACATGGGAGCCAGAAAAGGAAGTTAGGTGGTCAGCAGTTTAGTGGGAATAGGGTCGAGGGAGCAGGAAGTGGGTCTCATGGACAAGATGAGCGCAGAGAGGTCATGAGGGGAGATCGGAGAGAAACTGGGGAAAGATGTGAGTTCAGGGCTAGGGCAGGAGGGAAACCTCAGAGGAAGTTTGGGAAGGGAAGTGTCACAGGCTGCTGATCGGATGGTCTCAATCTTAGAAATAAAGAAGTCCATGAGCTCCTCACACTTGTTGGAGGTGAGGGTGGAGGAGACAGGGGAGAGGGGTTTAAGAAGACAGTTTGCAGTAGGGAATAGAAGCCGGGGGTTATCTTTGTATTCCAGAATGATTCTGGAATAGTGAGCAATTTTGGCAGACAAGAGCAGGACCCGATAATGCTTTATGTGGTCCAGCCAGATCTGGCGGTGAATGGCTAAACCAGTTGTCCGCCATATCCGTTCAAGTCTGCATACCTTGGACTTAAGGGAGCGGAGATGAGAGCCGTACCAGGGGGAATGGCCAGGGTGAGAGAGAGTGATTGTTTTAATAGGGACTAGGGCATCAAAGGTTGTGGAGAGGGTGTGGTTGAGCAGATCGGTAGCTGCAGAATTGTCATGGTAAATGGAGGGCCAAAGGCTGGACAGTTGGGATTTCATAAGTGCAGTTGTAAGAGAGTTGGGAGAGAGTTTTTTCCAGGGGTGGACACAGAAGGAAGTAGGGTTGGGGGGGGTTGAAGTGGGATGTGAGTGGAGAGCGATACAAGGAAGTGGTCAGAGATGGCCTTATCTGTGATTGACATGATGGGAGTAGCGAGGCCATGAGAGATGGCGAGGTCGAGGGGGTGGCCGTGAATATGGGTCGAGGAGTTTATCTGGAGGGAGAGATTAAGGGAGGATAGGAGAGTAGTGAACTCAGAGGAGAGAGAGCGTGATAGGGAGTTCCAGGATTTTGACCCAGCGATGATGAAGGAATGACAATATATGTCCAAGTGGGGCTGGTGTGTGACTTGGAGGGGAACTTGGAGGTGGTGGTGTTCCCGTGCACTTTCTGCACTTGTCCTTCTAGGTGGTGGAGGTCGCAGGTTTGGGAGGTGCTGCCCAAGAAGCCCTGGTGAGTTGCTGCAGTGCATCCTGTAGATGGTATATACTGCAGCCATGGTATGTGTGTGGTGGAGGGAGTGGATGTTTAGGCCAGGACACCCAAGAGAACTCCTATTTATCTTCAAATGCTGCAATTTCCTCCCTCAAGTCCCTCAGCATCCTAGGATGCATCCCATCCGCTCCTGGTTATTTATCTACTTTAAGTAAAGCCAGCCTTTCTGATACCTCCTCTTTATTAATTTTTACCCTATCAAGTGTCTCCACTACCTCCTCCTTCACTGTCTATGGCAGCATCCTCTTCCTTGGTGAAGACAGATGCAAAGTACTCGTTTAGTACCTCAGCCATACCCTCTGCCTCCATGCATAGGTCTCCTTTTTGGTCCCTGCGCTCTCTCTGGGCCTCCCGCTTGATTTATACTCCACCTCCTCCTCACTGCCACCACTGCTCCAGTCTGCGCTCTCTCTGGGCCCCCCGCTCGATTTATACTCCACCTCCTCCTCACTGCCACCACTGCACCAGTCTGCGCTCTCTCTGGCCCCCCCGCTCGATTTATACTCCACCTCCTCACTGCCACCACTAGCAGTAGCAGCCAGCCTAGTTTATACGCATGGCTCAGTTGGCAGCACTCTCACCTCCGAGTCAGAATGTTGTGGGTTCAAGTCCCACTCCAGAGACTTGAGCACAAAATACAGGCTGACACCACAGTATAGTGCTGAGGGAGTGCTGCACTGTCGGAGGTGCCGTCTTTCGGATGAGATGTTAAACTGAGGCCCCGTCTGCCTTCTCAGGTGGACATAAATGAACCCACGGCCACTATTTCGAAGAATTACAGGGGAGTTCTCCCTGGTGTCCTGGCCAACATATATCCCTCAACCAACCACTAAAATAAATTATCTGGTCATTTATATTAGTGTTGTTTGTGGGATCTTGCTGTGTGCAATTGGGCTGCCGCGTTTCCTACATTACAACACTGACTACACCTGAAACGTTAACTCTGTTTCTCTCTCCACGGATGCTGCCTGGCCTGCTGAGTTTTTCCAGCGTTTTCTGTTGTTACTTCAAAAATACTTCATTGGCTGTAAAGCGCTTTGGGATATTTTGAGGTCATGGAAGTTGCTGTAGAAATGTAAGTCTATCTTTTTTAAAAAGGAGGGTATTAAAGGCTGGTATTGAATAAGGAGATTGGATCAAATTAAAATTCTAGACGAAGCAGGTAGCATTTATAGAGCAGATAACTAAATGAAACCAGGACCTAAGTATATAGGAAAGTTATAAAAAGGAAAGATTGAAAAGGATGAGGGACTTTGAGAGAAAATTACCAACAATAAAAGGCAATAAAAAGGCTTTGTATCGGCGGATTAGTGATCAGAGGATAGTCACGGTAGCGGAAGAGCTGCTAAGAGATGCAGGAGGCAAACTTGTAATGGAGAATGAGAAAATGGCAATGTTGGTTGTGATATATGTGGGTAGAACAAATGAAGGGCAGAGACAGGATGAGTTGCTGGTCAACGTGCTTGCTTTACTAGGCCAGAGCGAACTGAGCATGCTCAGACCAAACCATGTGATAATACATTACACTGCTTTCCCCTTAAAAAAAATGCACGTATTCCCCTCAAATACAACAAACTATGGTCCCACCTTTCCCAGCATTACATGCACCACATCACAAAAGCTTCTGGCTTTTTTTTGCTTTTAAATGAACTACAAATCCAGTTTAATAACAGGTTTGTGGAGCCTTCCTGATCTCCTTACAGAAGGTTTTGGCGTTGAACCAATTTCCGGGCTGTTTTGTTTTGGTTCCGAACTCAAAGATGATCCCGTTTCTCTCTCAGATTTGTTTGAACCTGGTACTTCAGTTTCTGAAGTCTGAACGGAGTCAAACTCATGTGTGTGTTCATGATCAAGTGGTTCACGACCATGTCTTGGTTCATCTCTAGCAGAGATCATTTGATCTACATGAACACTTCAGATGTTGTCACCAATTTCAACCAAATATCTCTTGGTTCCACCAACCTCTACTATGGTTCCTACATCCCACTGTGTGAACTCGACTTTCCAAGGGGACTGAGAACACGATCGCACTCGTTTTGTTTGAAACTGCGTTCTTTCTGATTGCTGTCATAACGTTTCTGACTCAACTGTTTCTGTTCAACTCTTGAGGCCAAATTTGATTGAACAAGACTCAATTGTGTTCTCAATCTCCTCTTCATCAAGAGTTCTGCTGGGGTATGTCCAGTTGTAGTGGACGGAGTAGTTCTGTACTTCAGCAAGAAATTTGCCAAACGTTGTTTCATGCTGAGTCCCGAACAACCTGCAACACTTGCTTTTTGAGAGCTTCTTTTACTATTCTGACTGACCTTTCGGCTGCTCCGTTTGAAGCTGGATGATATGGTGGAACGAGAGTATGTTTGATACCGTTCCATTTCATGAACTCTTGGAATAGAGCAGAGCAGAACTGAGGGCCATTGTCAGAAACAAGCTCTTCAGGTAAACCATGACATGCGAAGATAGACCTCAACTCATCGATGGTACGTTCAGTTGTAGTATTTGAACCCATGTGTTTCACTCCAATCCACTTTGAGTGACTATCCACAAGTACCAGGAAATAATCATTTGCTTTCTCACAGAAGTCTACATGTACTCTCTGAAAATGTCGACTTGGCCATGACCAGATTGCAGTGGAGTTTTGGGTGGTTTGTTTCTGCAATTTTGGCAAACGCTGCACTTGTGGACAAGTGATTCAAGATCACTGTCCAATCCAGGCCAGTAAACAAAGCTTCTTGCAATTGATTTCATATTGACAATCCCTAGATGTTCAGTGTGAAGTTCGGCCAGAATTCTATCTCTCAACGAAGTAGGTACCACCACTCTGTTTCCCCACTTGATACAACCTTGCTCACAGGACAATTCAGTATGGCGGTTATGGAATGGTTTCAACTCTGTGTCCAGACACTGATCAGTCCTTCCATTCAAGGTGTTTTCATACACTCTTTTCAGTACTGAGTCCTTTTGAGTTTCATCTGCAATCTCAGTTGCATTCATGGGAAAGTCTTTGTCAGCTGCACCTAATGTGAAAATCTCACCTTCACTCCCAACACATGAGTCTTCATGTGGCAACCTGGATAAGGCATCTGCGATTGCGTTTTGCTTTGAAGTGCGATATTCAATCGTGTAGATATATTGTGACACCAACACTGCCCAACGTTGCATTCTTGATGCAGCCATTGCAGGAATGGCAGGTTTGGGCCCCATATTGTTAGGAGCGGTTTGTGATCGGTTATCAGGGTAAACTTTCTGCTGATCAGGAGCTGTTGAAATTTCTTGATTCTAAACACTATGGCAAGTGCTTCCTTTTCAATTTGCACATAGTTTCTTCCGCTCTTTGTGAGGGTTCGCGATGCAAACGCAATTGGTTTCTCTTGGCTGTCATCCATTACGTGGCTTATGACAGCTCCTACACCATAGCTGGAAGCATCACACGCTAACTTAAGCTCACGCTCTGTGTCGTAGTGCACAAGTAGAGCATCGCTAGAGAGACTTCTCTTACAAGCGTCGTGCATAAGAACATAAGAAATAGGAGCAGGAGTAGGCCATTCGGCCCTTCGAGCCTGCTCCGCCATTCAATAAGATCATGGCTGATCTTCTGCCTCAACTCCATTCACCGGCCCTATCGCCATATCCCTTGATGCCTTTACTAGTCAGAAATCTATCGACTTCTGTTTTGAATATACCCAATGACTGAGCCTCCACAGCCCTCTGGGGTAGAGAATTCCAAAGATTCACCACCCTCTGTGTGAAGAAATTTCTTCTCATCTCAGTCCTGAATGGCCTACCCTTTATCCTGAGGCTGTGGCCCCTGGTTCTAGACTCTCCAGCTAAGGGAAACATTCTCCCAGCATCCACCCTATCAAGCCCTGTAATAATTTTGTATGCTTCAATGAGATCCCCTCTCATTCTTCTGAATTCAAGAGAATACAGGCCTAGTTTACACACTCTCTTCTCATACGACAGTCCCGCCATCCCAGGAATCAATCTCGTGAACCTTCGTTGCACTCCCTCTATGGCAAGTATATCCTTCCTTAGGTAAGGAGACCGAAATTGTACACAGTACTCCAGGTGTGGTCTCACCAAGGCCCTATATAATTGGAGTAAGACTTCTTTACTCCTGTACTCAAATCCTCTTGTAATGAAGGCCAGCATACCATTTGCCTTCCTAATGGCTTGCTGCACCTGCATATTCACTTTCAGTGACTCATGTACAAGGACACCCAGGTCCCTTTGAGCATCTGCATTCCCCAATCTTTCACCATTTAGGAAATACTCTGCCTTTCTGTTTTTTCTACCAAAGTAGATAACTTCTCATTTATCCACATTAAATTCCATCTGCCATGTTGTCGCCCACTCACTGAGCCTGTCGAGATCCCCTTGAAGCCTCTTCACATCCTCTTCACAACTGACACTGCCACCTAGCTTTGTGATGTGGAGATGCCGGTGTTGGACTGGGGTGGACAAATGTGAGAAGTCGCACAACACCAGGTTATAGTCCAACAGCTTTATTTGAAATCTCAAGCTTTCGGAGCGCTGCTCCTTCGTCAGGTGAAGTGAAGAGATGCATATAGGCACAGCATATATAGTCAGAGAACACTGACTAGGTATCATCAGCAAATTTGGAAATGTTACATTTAGTCCCCTCATCCAAATCATTGATATAGATTGTGAACAGCTGGGGTCCAAGCACCGATCCTTGCAGTACCCCACTAGTCACAGCCTACCATCCTGAAAAAGACCCGTTTATCCCTACTCTTTGTTTTCTGTCTGTTAACCAATTCTCAATCCAGGCTAGTATATTACCCCCAATTCCATGTGCCCTAATTTTGTTCACCAACCTAAGCTTCCTGTTGCGCTTTAGTCCACTTCCACTGGACATCCTTCTTGAGGAGCTCATGCAATGGAGCTAACATGGTCGCTAACTCAGGTAAGAAATGTGCGTAGTACTGGATGAAAGATCTTAACTCAGACACGTTCTGTGGCTTTGGAGCATTGATGACAGTTTCAACCTTTACCTTCACTGGTTGCAAGCCATTTGCATCAACTTTCAGGCCAAGGTACACAACCTCGGGCTGCACGAAAGCACATTTGCTTCTTTTCAATTTGACATTTGAAGCACTATATCTAACACTTCTAGATTTTCTTCCTCGCTGCTTGTTGCGATCAGCACATCGTCTTGATTGCATAAGCAATTTTGAATTCCTTGCAAAATTTATCCATCGTAGCCTGGAAGATTTTGGGGGAGGACTTTACACCATACGGCAGCTTGGTGTATGAATACAGTCCCTTGTGTGTGTTGATGGTGAGATACTGTTGACTCTCTTTGTCAACATGCAGCTGAGCGTAAGCGTGCGACAGGTCAAGCTTGGAGAAAACCTTTGACCCAGAGAGTGCTGCATATAAATCTTGCAGTGTAGGTAACGGGTACTGCTCATCATCAACTGCTGGGTTGATAGTAATTTTGTAGTCACTGCACAAGCGTACAGTTTTGTCTGCTTTGGGCACTACCACAATCGGGATAGCCCATTTACTTTTGTCAGTTTTTACTAGCACTCCGTTCTCTCTGAGCTTCGCTAGCTCTTCCTCCACCTGACTTTTCAGTGGATAGGGGACCGGCCTTGCCTTACAATAGACAGCTTCACGGTGGACTTGATGCGGATATGCACGTCATACCCAGTGATGCCCTCATAACTGTCTGTGAATATGCTCTCATACTTGTTCAGCATTGTGACGAGTTGCTTCTTTGAAGCATCTACAGTGAAGATGTTTTTCCAATCTAGTTTTAACTTTCTCAACCAGTCTTTGCCCATGAGGGTTGGCCTGTTGTAGCTCGCTACAGTAATAGGCAGCTTTACTGACTGGCCATTGTGCTGAACCGTACATTCCATTTGTCCACATGTCGCTAGGATTTCTCCGGAGTAGGTTTTTCACTCTACGGTACTCTTTGTGAGTGGTATTTGATTAAACTTACGCTCATATGTGTCTTTACTCATGATAGAGCAATATGTCGATACACATATCAGTATATTGGTCATTGATCAAAAGTTTTGTATGAAAGTCTTTCTCACGACTGCTAGCATTGCCGCTAGTGGCATAGATACTGTAGATGCCTAGTTCTTCAACATCAGATGTGTACACTTCAATATTGTGAACTCCTCCCTTTTGTTGTCGCTGCTTTGCATTGCCACTAGAATGGTTCTCACTTCCTGCTTTAGCTCTAGCTCTGCAAGCTGTTGAAATATGGCCTTGCTTCTGGCAGTGAAAACACTTTAGGGGAAAAATTCTAAAACTCTAAGAGGGCGCTAATGGGGCACAAAGCAACTAGCGCCCGGGCGCGGCGATGTTTACGCCGCTCGCGAAATTGACCAAACATTTTGCGGCAGCGCTAAACACTACCGCCACGATCTCCTGCGCCCGCAGATCGTGACGTCAGTCGAGCGTTCAACGCCCCGGTAGCGCCCTGGACCGGATATTGAGTGGCGTCCCCTGCCTTACCGCCTGCCGCTAGCAACGACTGGTTGAGGGGAGCGTTTTGCAGTCGGGAAGGGACTGGGGGAGCGCTATTTAAAGGCGACCGCTTCCTGCCTTTTTTTGTCGGTGACATTTTTGTACCACGCATTCTGAGAGTGAGAGAGAGAGACTTCTGGAGAGATTCAACGCTGTGTGAAGGAATTTTGGGTACTGAGCAGCACTTTGCAGGTTCATTTTGATTTGACCTTCCTTGCACTCTGAGCTCTTTCCCTGGGCCTCTCCATTGTTCTTTCCAGCAGATTTGATGTACAGGTCTCTCCAGGCCGAGATTCAAGGCTGCAATGAGCAGGGTGTGGATGAAGAGCAAGATCGACCCTCCCCTTTAAGAACTGGCCCGTGTCATTGTGTCTGTATTCCATTGCTGACTGACATCACATGAGCTTCACCAGCGCTCTGAGGTAACGCCTCGCTCCTTGGCGTTAGCGCCTTAAGAGAGGTGTGTAGCGCCTGATTTAGCGCTCCAATCACCTCCAGGGGCGATAGAAGTCAAGTTTGCAGTCGGAGGCAATAATTAGCACCAGGTGCTAAACTTTGCGCCCGGCCGATAATTGCGCCCAAACGAGGCGATACCGAATTTCTCCCCCTTCGCATTTCTGTATTGGCAGGACTGTGGTGAGTGATTTCCATTGCAGTGATGACAATTCACTGAACTGCTCTCACCGACATGGTTTTGACCCAGTCTCTCAGCTTTAGGTTTGGCGGTGGCTTTGTGACTGTAGACCTCAGCTGCACTAGTCACTTGAGTTGGATGGAGCTCCCTAGCATTCTTAGACACCATCTTCATAGATAGGGCAAGTTTGCATGCTATATCAAACGTTAGGTTCGGAGTGTTCAGTAATTTGGACTGTGCGCTCATCCACCAGTCCACACACAAGTTTATCTCGCAACGCACGATCCAAAAATGTGCCGAAGTTACAATGCAAAGACAGGTTCTTAAGAGCTACAATGTACTCACTGATGGTTTCACTTTGTTTTCGGTTTCTGGTACCAAACTTATAGCTCTCTGCTATTTCTAACAGCTTTGGGTCGAAATGATCCTCGAGTTTCTCGACAATGTCTTCAAACGACGCATCCTTCGCTTTCCCTGGGGCGAGTAGGTTTGCCAACGTTCCGTAGACATCTGGCCCGATCTCCGTTAGAAAAATTGCTTTTTTCCGTTCACGAATTAGTTTATTTTGAGCTTGAACATTCTCATCTGCACCTTCGGTCTCAATAATGTGATTGGCCCTAAAAAACATCTCCATCCGCTCAATGTAAGAACTGAATGGTTGGCGAGCTCGGTCACACATGCCGAGGCTTCCGATGAATCCCGTAGGCGCGGCCATGATTGTCCCGATCCCATCGAACAGTGACTCAGCACGCTACTTGTGTACCTGTGAGAATCAACGCTGCTGTTGCTGTGTATACATACACATGAAGGTGAAGCACAGACGATTCTGCATCAGCATTAACAGTAAAACATCGCAAAAATTCAGTTCAGGTGTCACAAATTCACCGTAAACTTTTCCACTCGAGGGTCAAACACTGTGTCCTTCCATGATCCCTAAACATGGTATTGGGATCCCATTCTCATCACCAAAATGTGATATATGGGGGTAGAACAAATGAAGGACAGAGACACGATGAGTTGCTGATTCATGTGCTTGTTCACTAGGCCAGAGCGAACTGAGCATGCTCGTACCAAACCATGTGACAAACCATGTGATAATACATTACAATGGTGAATAAGCACGTTGCCTTAGTTTTCACAGAGGCGGTGGGTGTTGGGATGGTGGAACCACCAGAGGTGGATGTGGAGGTTATTATTCAGAGAGCGATAGGACTGAAGAAATGACTCAAACTTAAGGTAAACAAATCACTGGGATCTGATGGTTAATGTCTGAGGGAAGGATCGGAAGAAATAGCTGAAGATCTCCTCATCATTTTCCAAATTTGGCACACGGTGCACCCCCGGCGTGGAATGAGAGCGCTCGCCATTTGGGACCCTCCAGCGCCATATTGGACCTTGCAAAACCCGCGCTGCTCAATCCAGCTCAGTCCCACTGTCTCAGGTTTCTCCTCATAACAGTAGTTTCCCATCCCTGGTACCATCCTAGTGAATCTACTCCGTATGGGTTTAATATCCCTTCTATAAATGGAGCACCATAACTCCACACAGCACTTTAACCGCGGCTTAACCACTACATTGCGCAAATTTATCATTGTTTCTTTACTGTTTGCCCCTATTTATATAACTCGAACATCGATTGCCCTTTTTTGTACAGCCTAATCTAACGTTCTTTTAGCGAATGACATATTTGGAACCTTTAGTTCTCCCACTTCATCTACACCCTTCAGTGTTTTCCCATTGAGTGTAGACTAATCTTCCTCATTTTTCCTTCCATAGTGTAGCACCTGACATCTATTCACATTAAACTGTAGCTGCCACCTTTCTGCAGGAGGCTGCAGGAGGCTGCAGGAGGTTGCAGGAATTTCCGTGGGAGCCGGAAGTGAGACCCACAAGAGTGTTCCAGCGTGATTTTAAGGCCTGCCACACTCTGGTGGGGCCCCCACTTCTGCCCAAGGGAAGCGCAGTTGGCTTCAGGGAGAATCTGGCATTTCCCCCTGAAGGGGCCGAGGATCCACTCGGACCTGCTGCCTTTGTGCAGGAGTGGCTGTCCCAGCCCCGAGTTTTGGTTACCATCCCCACCCAGCCCCACTTACCCCTGCCACCTGCCCAAGATGGGTGAATACTGGCACAGGTACCCACCAAAAAACATGCACATTGCCTGAAGTCCAGCGGGACTAGGCTGTCGGGTGATCAGCGGGCGGGGTCGGCAGCTCCGGATGGACGTATTCCCGGAGGTTTCCTTCACATTTTATAGAATTACATCGAGTCGACAGCACAGAAACAGAGCAAGACATTCGCTCCCGACCCTTGTGTTCTTTGCTCCCCTCCCTCCTTTCCCTGCCTCTGCACCGGCTTAAAACCCGTTACATCTCGAACATTTTCCAGTTCTGACGAAGGGTCATGGACCTGAAACGTTGACTCTGTTTCTCTCTCTCCTCGATGCTGCCTGACCTGCTGAGTGTTTCCAGCATTTTCTGTTGTTATTTCAGATTTCCAGCATCCGCAGTATTTTGCTGTTGAAGACATTCGGCCCAACTGGTCCGCGCCGGTGTTTATGCTCCACACGAGCCTCCTCCCACCCCTACTTCATCTCACCCTGTCACCATATCCTTCTATTCCTTCCTCCCTCGGGTGTTTATCTAGCTTCCCCTTAAATGCGTCTCTGCTATTCGCCTCAACCACTCCCTGTGGTAGCGAGTTCCACATTCTCACCACTCTCTGGGTAAAGAAGTTTCTCCTGAATTCCCGATTGGATTTATTAGTGACGGTCACATTGATGGCCTCTAGTTTTTGGACACCCCACAAGTGGAAACATCTACGTCTATGTCACATGACCTCACCTCTCCAAACCACCCCACCTGGTCAAACAGCCTTTGTATCCCCATCTCCAATAGTTTTATAATTAATAAACCAAACTGTTCAAAAGAAAATGAAAAAAAGCGCACAATTTTATTGAATGACCCTATGATTTTTTTGGTCTCCTGGAGTATTGCTCGCGACCAAGTCCGAGAGATTATACGTTTCATCCCTGGAGAGTCCGAGGCAATCCTGGCTGGAGGGTTGGCAACCCCTACCTGAGGACACAGGGGCAGCAAGGGTGTAGATTATTATTTGTAGCTGTCGCTTCACATAGGTGAGCGATTGTAGCTGTTGACGATCTCCAGTCGGGCCAGGGAGACAGCTGGACAATGCGGTGTCTGTGGCGAGTCCCTTAAATGTCCCACGTCAGCCCGAAAAACAATTTCAAGCACAGCATGTTTCTAAATAAAGAACTGAGTCGGCGGCGAGCGAGATTACTTTTGTGCAGCAGCCTTATTCTAATGGTGTGATGATGCTAGCTTCTGTTAGCCCTTTGAGATCAGTGCCAGCATTCCCACACACAACGTAGACATTCAGAAATAAATGGCCAAGTATAATATGCGTGTTACGTGCATGTGTGCGTGTGTGCAAGTGTGTCTATGCGTGTGTATATATATATGCGTGCGTGCATGTATATGCTTGTGCCTGGATGAGTGCAGCTCCAACAACACTCAAAATGCTCGACACCATCCAGGACAAAGCACCCCGCTTGATTGGCAGCCCATCCACCACCTTAAACATTCACTCCCTCCACCACCGGCGTACCGTGGCTGCAGTGTGTACCATCTACAAGATGCACTGCAGCAACTCGCCAAGGCTTCTTCGGCAGCACCTCCCAAACCCGCAACCTCCACCACCTAGAAGGACAAGGGCAGCAGGCGCATGGGAACACCACCACCTCCAAGTTCCCCTCCAAGTCACACACACCATCCTGACCTGGAAATATATCGCCGATCCTTCATCGTCGCTGGGTCAAAATCCCGGAACTCCCTCCCTAACAGCGCTGTGGGAGCACCTTCACCACACGGACTGCAGCGGTTCAAGAAGGTGGCTCACCACCACCTTCTCAAGGGCAATTAGGGATGGGCAATAAATGCTGGCCTGGCCAGTGACGCCCACATCCCATAAACGAATAAAAATAAATCCGCATGTGTGTGTTTTATAGAGGTAAAATCCCCCTTCTGTCCTCCCAGTGCACTATGGGAGTGCATATTGCCAAATTCACCAGTGCTACAACATATACAGCACCTTTAATGTAGAAAGCTGTCCAAAAGTGCTTCACAGAGGCAGAGCTGACGATTTTCCATTCTAGCGGTGCATCGACAGGCTGAAATGAGTATTTTTACCCCATAGAGACATGTGAGTAGAGAAACAACATAGAGACCACAGTAATTCTTCCATTCTCTCTGCAGGAACAGTTGTATTTACACATCGAGACTGGAAAATCCTTACCCCAGAGAGACTGCAAGTAGTGAATTTTTTTTTTTAATTCACGCTTTCTCTCTGCTCGCTATACAACTGCCTTGGTCCTGCAGCCACTGGTTAAATATTAAGTGAGGCCCGTAGATTACCAATTGTAGATCCAGGCAGGATGCGGTGATCCCAAAGCTTCCTTAAAGCAACGTAACCAATACTTTGGGCATCAGAAGCTGGCTGTAATTCAATCGATTGGTTCTAAAGGTGTCGTAAATAACATGAGTCATTAGCACAACTCTTCAAGATTGACTAACGTCCCTGAATTACTGAGTTAAGTTCAATAAACAACAACAACAACAACTTGTATTTATATAGTGCCTTTAACGTGGTAAAACGTCCCAAGGCGCTGCACAGGAGTATTATAAGACAAAAAATTTGACATCGAGCCACATAAGGAGAAATTAGGGCAGGTGACCAAAAGCTTGGTCAAAGAGGTAGGTTTTAAGGAGCGTCTTAAAGGAGGAAAGAGAGGTAGAGAGGCGGAGAGGTTTAGGCAGGGAATTCCAGAGCTTAGGGCCCAGGCAGCTGAAGGCACGGCCGCCAATGGTTGAGCGATTATAATCAGGGATGCTCAAGAGGGCAGAATTGGAGGAGCGCAGATATCTCGGGGGGTTGTGGGGCTGGAGGAGATTACAGAGATAGGGAGAGGCGAGGCCATAGAGGGATTTGAAAACAAGAATGAGAATTTTGAAATCGAGACGCTGCTTAACCGGGAGCCAATGTAGGTCAGCGAGCACAGGGGTGATGGTTGAACGGGACTTGGTGCGAGTTTGGACATGGGCAGCCGAGTTTTGGATGACCTCAAGTTTACACAGGGTAGTATGTGGGAGGCCAGCCAGGAGTGTGTTGGAATAGTCAAGTCTAGAGGTAACAAAGGCATGGATGAGGGTTTCAGCAGCGGATGAGCTGAGGCAGGGGCAGAGACGGGCGCTGTTACGGAGGTGGAAATCAGCGGTCTTTGTTCTGCTGCGGATATGTGGTCGGAAGCTCATTTCAGGGTCAAATATGACACCAAGGTTGCGAATAGTCTGGTTCAGCCTCAGACAGATGTTAGGGAGAGGGATGGAGTCAGTGGCTAGGGAACGGAGTTTGTGGCGGGGACCGAAACACAAGGCAAGGATTGAACCTGGGAACTCCCTGGTGTTGGTGGCTCAACTCCTAACTGCTCAGCTTCCTGAAGCATTGTACTGGTCACTGGGGTGATTCTCCATCACACAGCGGAGCGGATACACCAGTGAATCAGTACAGCCGCCCTGAAGGTCTGCGGGGGGTGGGGGGGAGGGGGTTGGTCGGCAGACCGGGAGAACCCCTGCAGAATTTCATATCCACGATTTTTCACCTCAGGGCGGTGGGTATAACTCCAACCCAGACTGATGGGCAGCTGGTTTCCTCGCTCTGTCGTTTATACTAAGTTTACTTATATTTGCTAATCATTCAACTCGTTCAGCCCGGCCACAAGAGGGTGGGGGAACATCTAATTCTGCCTTCTTGAGCATCCCTGATTATAATCGCTCAACCTTTGGTGGCCGTGCCTTCTGTTGCCTCGGCCCTAAGTTCTGGAATTCCCTGCCTAAACCTCTCCGCCTCTCTACCTCTTTCCTCCTTTAAGGCGCTCCTTAAAACCTACCTCTTTGACCAAGCTTTTGGTCACCTGCCCTAATTTATCCTTATGTGGATCGGTGTCAAATTTTTTGTCTTAAAATACTCCTGTGCAGCGCCGTGGGACAGTTTTACTACGTTAAAGGTGCTATATAAATACAAGTTGTTGTTGTTGAGCTAGCTGATCTCAACCTTAGCCACGCCGAGTCTGGAGATCCTGCTTAAAACTGCCAACCAGCGCCCCCTGGAGAAAGTGCGCTTGCCTCGTGCTAAAATCCCTCCCTGTCTCTGTAACCTCCT
Organism: Squalus acanthias; assembly: GCA_030390025.1. NCBI lineage: Eukaryota > Metazoa > Chordata > Chondrichthyes > Squaliformes > Squalidae > Squalus > Squalus acanthias. Next base: position 170,990,705 of record CM059428.1, on the reverse strand, counting down.
CCGGCCTTACAATCCTCCGAAATCTCTGCGCTCCTCCAATTCTGGCCTCTTGCGCATCCCCGATTTTCATCGCCCCACCTTTGGCGGCCATGCCTTCAGCTGCCTGGGCCCCAAACTCTGGAATTCCCTGCCTAAACCTCTCCGCCTCTCCTCTCCCTCCTTTAAGATGCTCCTTGAAACCAAACTTTTGGTCCCCCTTCCTTCATTGGCTTGCTGTTGATATTTTGTCTGATAACGCTCCTGTGAAGTGCCTCAGGGTATTTTTCGACCTTGAAGGTGCTGTTCAAATGCAAGTTGTTGTTGTTGTTGTGTACAGCCAGGCGAGGACGGGGTGAGCGTTGGCTGTGATGCCCCTCAGGTTCAAATAGCTGGCAGTCGCTCTGTTACCTCACACGTGGCCACTTGGGCGATGTACTGAGGCGGGGGGAGGGGGCGGGCTGCCCCGCCCCTGAGAAATCCGAGCAAGTAGTTAATGCCTGAAAGGGGAAAAGGGAGAACAAGCACGGAGAAATAGGTGGTAAAAATTGAGAGCAGTGATGTATTAATATTTATCGCTACGCTTGAATGTGCCACAGTTGAATAAAAGCTCTCCATAGAAATACAGACATATTAAGTATGTTATTCAAAAGATCAAAAGGCTGATTTCATTTTAACGCACAAATAGGTACCCAGTTTTTTTTTATTCAGCAGTAAATGCCTTTCCATTGTTGATACACTTCACGGTCTATGGGAGAAAATCGCTCACTAAAGAATTCACCAAGTGGGAGAGCACTTCACCTCCTGACTGCCATCCTATTCACACCAGCTGAATGACTAAAATCATATCTGCAAAGCATGAATCAGCCTGAACAGGGCATTCATTACTCTCAGATAATAGCGGCGAGAAAAGGGAAACGAGCTGTAGCTCGAGGAGCCCGGCCAAGGCTGGAAAGGATTGTTCCGACGAACCGATAGGATTCAGGTCCCAACAACAACAACAACTTGTATTTATAGAGCACCTTTAACGGCCCAAGGCCCCTTCACAGGAGCGTTAGAAAACAAAATTTGACACCGAGCCTCGTCAGGAGATATTAGGGCAGGTGACCAAAAGCTTGGTCAAAGAGGTAGGTTTTAAGGAGCGTCTTAAAGGAGGAGAGAGAGGTGGCGAGGTTTAGGGAGGGAATTCCAGAGCTTAGGGCCTTGGTAGCTGAAGGCACGGCCACAAATGGTGGAGCGATTAAAATCAGTGATGCTCAAGAGGGCAGAATTAGAGGAGTGCAGATATCTCGGGGGGTTGTGGGGCTGAAGGAGATTACAGAGATAGGGAGGGGCGAGGACATGGAGGGATTTGAAAACAAGGATGAGAATTTTGAAATCGAGGCGTCGCTTAACCGGGAGCCAATGTAGGTCAGCGAGCACAGGGGGTGACGGGCGAACGGGACTTGGTGCGAGTTAAGCGATCATGCCCTGCGCTGGTACTATTGTGACGCTTACTGACCGAGGGAGCACTGTGCTGCCGGAGGTACCCTCTTTCCGCTGAGACCTCAGACCGAGGCCACCTCTGCCTGCCCTCTCATCTCCCCAGAGGTGTTAGCCCTGGCTCAGTGGGGCAGCGCCCTCGCCGCTGAGTCAGACGGTTGTGTTTGAGTCCCGCTACAGAGTCAGAATCCAGGCTGACGCTCCAGTGCAGTACTGAGGGAGTGCTGCACTGCCGGAGGTGCCCTCTTTCAAATGAGACGTGTGATCGAGGCCCCGTCTGCTCTCTCAGGTGGACATAAAAGATCCCACGGCCACTATTTCGAAGAAGAGCAGGGGAGTTCTCCCCGGTGTCCTGGCCAATATTTATCCCTCAACCAACATTATTGAAAAAACCAGATTATCTGGTCATTATCATATTGCTGATTGTGGGAGCTTGCTGTGGGTGAATTGGCTGCCACGTTTCCTACAGTGAGTACACATGCCCTTTGGCTTGGTGTCAATCTTTGTCTGCTAACACTCCTGTGAAGCACCTTGTGGTATGTTACTATGCTAAAGGCGGGATATAAATGCCCGTTGTTGTTGTACAAAATCCCTGTGCGCGTTTCTTAAGAATAAACAGGCTACTCCTCCGTTTAAACCAAAATAGTGCACGGGGGGAGGGATTCAGTCGGTACGTTTTAAGGATAACATTAGTTGGCAAGCATACTCCAGACCGGGAATGTCGGTGGGAAGAATAGTGCATAGGAGGGGCACACTTTTACCTGAATTTTAATCGTTTGGCGGGTTGGGAGTGGGGGTGGGGAGGTGGGGGTGGGGCTCGGAAGTGGTCAGGAAAGCTGGGAGAACGGGATTCCCGCAGGCCCTGCTGAACTCAACGGCAGGTGATTTGCATTGGGAGCCTCTTTTTCCCACCCGCAGCCAGCCAGATGGAGAGGCTGGCTGGCTGCGGGCGGGTAGGCCTGCGGCACTAGGCTGCAGAGAGGAGGGAGGGAAGGATCGGGTGGGGGCGGGGGGCCGGTGGGGGGCGGGGCGGGGGGGTTGGTGAGGTGGGGTCGGAGGAGCAGGAGGTGGGTGTGAGGACCGATCGGGGACCGGGAACAGCAGATCGGGGCCTGAAGCGGGAGATTGGATACCGGAGGAGGATGGATGGAGGTTCAGAGCATCATCGGAGGGCCAGGAGGAGCAGGGGGGGGAGGAGGAGCAGCAGGGGGGCGGGGGGGTGAGGAGGAGCAGCGGGGGGGCGGGGGGTGAGGAGGAGTGGCAGGGGGGGTGGGGGGGCAGAGGGTAGAGGCAGATGACAGAGTTCAGAGGGATCTGGGGGTCCTTGTACATGAATCACAAAAAGTTAGCATGCAGGTACAGCAAGTAATTAGGAAGGGAAATGGAATGTTGGCCTTTATTGCAAGGGGGGTTGGAGTATAAAAGCAGAGAAGTCCTATTACAACTGTACAGGGTATTGGTGAGACCTGGAGTACTGCGTACAGTTTTGGTCTCCTTATTTAAGGAGGGATATACTTGCATTGGAGGCAGTTCAGAGAAGGTTCACAAGGTTGATTCCGGAGATGAGGAGGTTGTCTTATGAAGAAAGGTTGAGCAGGTTGGGCCGATACTCAGTGGAGTTTAGAAGAATGAGAGGTGATCTTATTGAAACATATAAGATTCTGAGGGGGTTGACAGGGTAGATACAGAGAGGATGTTTCCCCTCGTGGGGGAATCTAAAACTAGGGGACATAGTTTCAGAATAAGGGGTCGCCCTTTTAAAACTGAGATGAGGAGGAATCTCTTCTCTCAGAGGGTCATGAATCTTTGGAATTCTCTTCTCCAGAGAGCTGTGGAGGCTGGGTCATTGAATATATTTAAGGTGGAGATGGACAGATTTTTGAACTGTAGGGGAGTCAAGGGTTATGGGGAGCGGGCAGGGAAGTGGAGTTGAGGCCAAGGTCAGATCAGCCATGGTCTTATTGAATGGTGGAGCAGGCTCGAGGGGCCAAATGGCCGACTCCTGCTCCTGTTTCTTATGTTCTTATGATATCGGAGGACTGGAGGAGCATGGGATGGGGGCGGCGGCCTCGTGGGGGGGATCGGAGGCCTGGGGGGTGGGAATCGGAGGCCTCGTTGCGGGGGGGAGGGGATTAGAGGCCTCGTGGGAGGGATCGGAGGCCTCGTTGGGGGGGGAAGGGGATTGGAGGCCTTGTGGGAGGGCTCGGAGGCCTCGTTGGGGGGGGGAGGGGATTGGAGGCCCTGGTGGGGGGGGAGGGGATTGGAGGCCTCATTGCGGGGGGGGGATCGGATCGGAGGCCTCGTTGTGGGGGGGGGGGGATTGGAGGCCCTGTGGGGGGGGGGGTCTCCGATAGTGGGGGCTGGGTGAGGCAGGGAGGCTGGATCCCGGATGTATGTGTAAAGGCACTTACCTCTTGGATCCAGCAGTCCTCGTCTTCCTTCAGTTGGCAGGTTTCACGAGGCCTGCAAAACCTGAACAGCTACTGTTTAATTTAAAATGGAGGTTAAATCTGAGGTGTGCCAGCCTCATTATAATATTTAATTTAAATGGATGACCCGCCTCCTGGGAGTGGGTTGGCTGCCCGCCTCCGTTGAAACCAGAAGTGGGCGGGTTCAGATTTTTGACACAACCCCAACACACCCGTTTTCTGGGAGGTTAAAATTGCCCCCTTTAAGTCTGACCTGGTACCACAGGAGTAAAACCCTGTCAGTATTTCGCACATTATAGAATCACAGAATGATACAGCACAGAAGGAGGCCATTCAGACCATCATGCCTGTGCCGGCTCTTTGAAAGAGCTCTCCAATTAGTCCCACTCCACCCTGCTCTTTCTCCATAGCCCTGCAATTTTCACCTTTTCAAGTATTTATCCAATTCCCTTTTGAAAGTTACTGTTGAATCGGCTTCCACCGCCCTTTCAGGCAGCGAGTTGTTGTGATCTGGAATGAATCTGATTCATTCCAGATCACAACAACTCGCTGCGTAAAATAATTTCTCCTCACCTGGCCTCTGGTTCTTTTATCAACGTACGGAATCCCCATAAGCAGGAAAGGGAATACCCCAAAAGACACATACTACACATCAAATAAATTTATATTATAAATAAAATATCTTTAAAATTAATTAAAATGCCATTTAATTAAATATTTAAAACAAAAATGTAATTTTTTGAAAAATAAATTTCGCTGTTTTAAATGACCTTACCTTATTGCACAGGTGTTTTAATGTTTAAATGATTGAAAAACAATTATTTTTATGTTTTTTTAAAACTCTTAACGCTGGTCAAAGCAGGCTTTCACCAGGCGTAAGAATTTCACGGGCATTCGCTGGGCAGAGGATGGGCAAACAGCCCAGCTCTCCGCCCGCGGAGACCCTTCTCCCGGGGGTGCGGTGGATCTGTCAAGAAGATTCTCGACAGATCGCAAGTTCTGGGTTTCTGCGCGAGCGAAAACCCAGAACTTGCGCGGCCCTTACGGGCGCGTACACACCTCGCACGCGCCCGTAGGGGACGCAAATTATGTGCTATTGAATCTGTTCCTTACCCTCCTGCCAGTGGAAATAGTTTCTCCTTACTTACTCCTGTCAGAAACATTTGTGATTTTGAACTCCTCTATAAATCTTCCATTAACCTTCTCTGCTCTAAGGAGAACATTCCCAGCTTCCCCAGTCTCTCCACGTAACGTTTTTAAAATCCGTTTATGGGATGTGGGCGTCGCTGGCGAGGCCAGCATTTATTGCCCATCCCTAATTGTCCTCGAGAAGGTGGTGGTGAGCCGCCTTCTTGAACCACTGCAGTCCGTGTGGTGAAGGTACTCCCACAGTGCTGTTAGGGAGGGAGTTCCAGGATTTTGACCCAGCGACGATGAAGGAACGGCGATATACTTCCAAGTCAGGATGGTGTGTGACTTGAGGGGAACTTGGAGGTGGTGGTGTTCCCATGCGCCTGCTGCCTTTGTCCTTCTAGGAAGAGGTTGCGGGTTTGGGAGGTGCTGCCGAAGAAGCCTTGGCGAGTTGCTACAGTGCATCTTGTTGATGGTACTGCATACTGCAGCCCCGGTGCGCCAGTGGTGGAGGGAGTGAATGTTTAAGGTGGTGGATGGGGTGCCAATCAAGTGGGCTGCTTTGTCCTGGAAGGTGTCGATCTTCTTGAGTGTTGTTGGAGCTGCACTCATCCAGGCAAGTGGAGAGTATTCCATCACACTCCTTACTTGTGCCTTGTAGATGGTGGAAAGGCTTTGGGGAGTCAGGAGGTGAGACACTCGCCGCAGAATACCTAGCCTCTGACCTGCTCTTGTTGCCATAGTATTTATGTGGCTGGTCCAGTTAAGTTTCTGGTCAGCTGAAGTCCCTCATCCTCGGTACCGTTCCAGTAAATCTCCACCCACTCCGAGGCCTTGACATCCTTTCTAAAGCTGTAATTTCCTTCGGCTTAATGGAAAGGAAATTTTTATTAAGCAGCAAAAGTAATAATGTTCACAGAATCACAGAATCCCCACAATGCAGATAGAGGCCATTTCGGCTCATCGAGCCTGCACCAACACATATCCCACCCTATCCCCACGTATTTAATCCCCCTAACACTAAGGGTCAATTTATCATAGCCAAATCAACCTAACCCGCACATCTTTGGACTGGGAGGAAACCGGAGCACCCGGAGGAAACCCACGCAGACACGGGGAGAATGTGCAAACTCCACACAGACAGTCACCCGAGGCCGGATTCGAACCCGGGTCCCTGGCGCTGTGAGGCAACAGTGCTAACCACTATGCCACCGTGTTGCGAACAATTCTTTGTCAAATGACTGCAGCTGGCAGTTCAGCGCAGGGTAATGGAGCCCGGCTCAGAGGCCCAGATACAGCCCTCAGCCTCGGACCCACCAGCACTCATTGCAAGGAGGAAGCATTGTCAGCAGCTACCTCACTCAGACCGCTAAACCTCAACGGAACAAATCCATCTCAAATTATTAACCCACTTGTGTGAAAAGAAAAGAAAGGAAAGGAGTTTACATTGATAGGACGCCATTCAGAACCTCAGGACGTCCCAAAGCACTTTACAGCCAATGAAGTACTTTTGAATTAAAACAGAAAATGCTGGAGATACTCAGCAGGTCAGGCAGCATCTGTGGAGAGAGAAACAGAGTTAACGTTTCAGATCAATGACCCTTCGTCAGAACTGGAAAAAAGCAGGAAATGGAACAGATTTTTAAGCAAGTGTAGGAACTGGGAATGCAGGGAGGGGATGAAAGAACAAAAGGGAAATGCTTTTGAAGTGGAGTCACTGTTGTAATGTGGAAACGCAGCAGCCAATTTGTGCACAGCAAGCTCCCACAAACAGCAATGTGATAATGACCAGATAATCTGCTTTTGTTATGTTGATTGAGGGATAAATATTGGCCAGGAGAACTCCCCTGCTCTTCTTCGAAATAGTGGCTGTGGGATCTTTTACATCCACCTGAGAGAGCAGACGGGCCCTCGGTTTAACATTTCATCCGAAAGACGGCACCTCCGACAGTGCAGCGCTCCCTCAGTACCGCACTGGAGTGTCAGTCTAGATTTTGTGCTCAAATCTCTGAGAGTGGGATTTGAACCCACAACCTTCTGACTCACGAGGCGAGTGTGATACCCACTGAGCCACGACATCTGCAGGTTCTCCCAGGAATCTAACCCGTGCTGCAAAACCTCTGCTCTTTTCTCGAATGTAATAATTGTGAAGCTGTAAATTAGTTGAGGGTTTTGTTTCTGATCCCGCCCTGTGCCTTCTCTCCACAGATTGTCCGGGCATGTGGGACAATATTACCTGCTGGCCAAATGCAGGTTACGGAGAGGTTATAGCCGTCAACTGTCCAGGATTCTTCAGAATCATTAACACCAATGACGGTAATACAACCGAGCGATTACAAGCGATTTCCACCCAGGTGGGATCCACAAGACTGAAGTACCAAGTGACCCTTTTAAAACTCAAAGTTGTCGGATGTCTACGGGTTGGTGCTTCAAAAGAACGCCTCCCAACTTTGGTTTTGTGCTTCTGCCGAGGGTTGTGCTCGGGGGACGGGTGTGCAGAGATATGTGGGGCAAGAGAGTCCTTTGCAGTATTTTGAGTTCCCCCCGTTAGGGTCCAATTGAGGAAAAATCCCCAGACGCATAAACTAAGAGGCTTCCTTCCAGCACAGTCACTCAGAACCATGACTGACAACGGTCTCCTTCCTTCATCGTTTTTCACTGATTTTAAAAGCGTCACATTTTTGACCGAACAATTCTTCATTTTTTTTTTTATTATTCATTCTCGGGATGAGGGCGTCGCTGGCAAGGCCGGCATTTAATGCCCATCCCTAGTTGTCCTTGAGAAGGTGGTGGTGGTGGTGGGCCTCCTTCCTAACACAACGGAACGGCTCGCTGGGCCACTTCAGAGGGCAGTTAAGAGTCAACCACTTTGGTGTGGGACTGGAATCAAACATAGGCCCAGACCGGGCAAGGACGGCAGATTTCCTTCAGTAAAGGACATTAGTGAACCAGTTGGGATTTTACGACAATCCGACAGCTTCATGGTCGCTTTTACTGAGACCACAGGGGGAGCTTTAATGGCCCACGATGGGTGGGAGAGGGGTGGAGGGGGAAATGTTCAAATTTCAAAAATCTGAAACTCGACCCAACCAGCCTCCAACGGGTTTTAACGGACGGAGGTGGATTGGAGGGTGCGCGAATAACCTGCTCTCGAGAAGCGCGTCATTAACGTAAATACGCTGATGAGGGTGTGTGCCTCTGAATTTAGCAGCCATTTAGATTTAAGGGCTACGGGCCGTATTCACCAGGGCTCGGAAACCCGACAGCTGAAGGAAGGAGAGAACGGGCGCACCAGCAGGTAAATGCCTTTCCAGCACTGCTTGTGGGACAGGAGGAGCAGGGATGCTTCCCCCTGCTCCCCCAATCTACCCTGCATCCTCCACCCCGTGATCCGTCAACCCCACCCCCGACCCGCGAACTCCCCCCGACCCGCGACCTCCCCCCGACCCGCGACCTCCCCCCGACCTCCCCGACCCGCGACCTCCCCCTGACCTCCCCCCGACCCGCGAGCTCCCCCCGACCCGCGACCTCCCCCCGACCCGCGACCTCCCCCCGACCCACGATCTCCCCCCGACCCCCCCCGACCGGCGATCTCCCCCCGACCCGCGATCTCCCCCCGACCCGCGATCTCCCCCCGACCCCCCCGACCGGCGATCTCCCCCCGACCCCCCCGACCGGCGATCTCCCCCCGACCGGCGATCTCCCCCCGACCCCCCCGACCCGCGACCTCCCCCCGACCCGCGACCTCCCCCCAACCCCCCCGACCCGCGACCTCCCCCCGACCCACGACCTCCCCCCGACCCGCGATCTCCCCCCGACCCGCGATCTCCCCGCGATCTCCCCCCGACCCGCGATCTCCCCCCGACCCGCGATCTCCCCCCGCCCCCCACGACCCGCGATCTCCCCCCGACCCGTGATCTCCACCCGACCCCCCAACCCGCGATCTCCCCCCGACCCCCACGACCCGCGATCTCCCCCCGACCCGCGATCTCCCCCCGCCCCGCGATCTCCCACCGACCCGCGATCTCCCCCCGACCCGCGATCTCCCCCCGACCCCCCCGACCCGCGATCTCCCACCGACCCGCGATCTCCCCCCGACCCCCACGACCCGCGATCTCCCCCCGACCCGCGATCTCCCCCCGCCCCGCGATCTCCCACCGACCCGCGATCTCCCCCCGACCCGTGATCTCCACCCGACCCCCCCAACCCGCGATCTCCCCCCGACCCCCACGACCCGCGATCTCCCCCCGACCCCCACGACCCGCGATCTCCCCCCGACCCGCGATCTCCCCCCGCCCCGCGATCTCCCACCGACCCCCACGACCCGCGATCTCCCCCCGACCCGCGATCTCCACCCGACCCCCCCAACCCGCGATCTCCCCCCGACCCCCACGACCCGCGATCTCCCCCCGACCCGCGATCTCCCCCCGACCCCCACGACCCGCGATCTCCCCCCGACCCGCGATCTCCCCCCAACCCGCGATCTCCCCCCGACCCCCACGACCCGCGATCTCCCCACGACCCGCGATCTCCCCCCGACCCGCGATCTCACCCCGACCCGCAATCTCCCCCCGACCCCCACGACCCGCGATCTCCCCCCGACCCGCGATCTCCCCCCGACCCCCACGACCCGCGATCTCCCCCCGACCCGCGATCTCCCCCCGACCCCCACGACCCGCGATCTCCCCCCGACCCGCGATCTCCCCCCAACCCGCGATCTCGCCCCGACCCCCACGACCCGCGATCTCCCCCCGACCCGCGATCTCACCCCGACCCGCAATCTCCCCCCGACTCGCGATCTCCCCCCGACCTGCGATCTCCCCCCGACCCCCACGACCCGCGATCTCCCCCCGACCCGCGATCTCCCCCCGACCCGCGATCTCCCCCCGACCCGCGACCTCCCCCCGACCCGCGATCTCCCCCCGACCCGCGATCTCCCCCCGACCCCCCCGACCCGCGATCTCCCCCCGACCCGCGATCTCCCCCCGACCCGCGATCTCCCCCCGACCCGCGACCTCCCCCCCGACCCGCGATCTCCCCCCGACCCACGACCTCCCCCCCACCCGCGACCTCCCCCCGACCCGCGACCTCCCCCCGACCCGCGATCTCCCCCCGACCCGCGACCTCCCCAAGACCCGCGATCTCCCCCCGACCCGCGATCTCCCCCCGACCAGCGACCTCCCCAAGACCCGCGATATCCCCCCGACCCCCCCGACCCGTGACCTCCCCCCGACCCCCACGACCCGCGATCTCCCCCCGACCCGCGATCTCCCCCCGACCCGCGACCTCCCCCCGACCCACGACCTCCCCCCCCACCCGCGACCTCCCCCCGACCCGCGACCTCCCCCCGACCCGCGACCTCACCCCGACCTCCCCCCGACCCACGAACTCCCCCCGACCCGCGATCTCCCCGTGATCTCTCCCCGACCCGTGATCTCCCCCTGATCTCTCCCCGACCCGTGATCTCTCCCCGACCCGTGATCTCCCCCCGACCCGCGACCTCCCCCCGACCCGCGACCTCACCCCGACCTCCCCCCGACCCACGACCTCCCCCCGACCCGCGATCTCCCCCCGACCCGCGATCTCCCCCCGACCCGCGATCTCCCCCCCACCCGCGACCTCCCCCCGACCCGCGACCTCCCCCCGACCCGCGACCTCCCCCCGACCCGCGATCTCCCCCCGACCCGCGATCTCCCCCCGACCCGCGATCTCCCCCCGACCCGCGATCTCCCCCCCACCCGCGACCTCCCCCCCACCCGCGACCTCCCCCCCACCCGCGACCTCCCCCCGACCCGCGACCTCCCCCCGACCCGCGACCTCCCCCCGACCCGCGACCTCCCCCCGACCCGCGACCTCCCCCCGACCCGCGACCTCCCCCCGACCCGCGATCTCCCCGTGATCTCTCCCCGACCCGTGATCTCCCCCTGATCTCTCCCCGACCCGTGATCTCTCCCCGACCCGTGATCTCTCCCCGACCCGCGATCTCCCCCCGACCCATGACCTCCCCCCGACCCGTGATCTCCCCCCCGACCCGTGACCTCCCCCCGACCCGCGATCTCCCCCCCGACCTGCGATCACTCCTTCCCTCCCCTCCGCCCCCTGCAGTGGTCTTCCCCCTCAGGTCTTCCCGCCCGACAGCCAGCCAGCATCCTGAACCTGGCTTCTGGCTGGGAAACGGAGAAAAAAATTCAAATGTGATCCTGCCGTTAAATCCGGCAGAACCTCCACATTTCCCGATCGCTACAGCTGTGAAATTCATGCATTTATGTAATCCATTCTGGTTAGTATTTCTGGTGAAATAATAAATATATTCAAATACCAACCGGAGGAAATCTTCACGCACATATTTATGTAACTGCACGCGGCGGTCAGAAGAAATCCTCCCAACCCCCACCAGAAAAACACCTTGGGTGATGCTGGCTGACCTTTAACCTAGACGAACACTTCTTGAACTGGCAGGCTGGTGTGAACTGAGTGCATGGAATGATCCCAGTGTTTTTCTGCCTTTATCAATATGGAGGGTGGCGCAATTTTGCTCTCCCCGCCATATTGGATGTTTAGATGCCTGTTTTGCACCTGAGAAACGGGCGTGATTCGATGGAATTCCTAGACCCCTAACATGACAGGCTGAAAGGTAGTCGGTTTCTGCTCCTATTTTACTGAAAGGCATCACATTGAAAACTCTTCAGTTCTAGGGATCATCTACAGAAACTGCACGGACGAAGGCTGGTCAGAAACGTTCCCCCATTACTACGACGCGTGTGGAGTTGACGAAAATATAACGGAAATCGATGACCAGGTAATTGTTTGTCACAGTAGGATTTGCTTATTGAACACACAATGTCTTGTTTCTCCTATTCAAAACCTCCTCAGCCTCCTCTCTCCCCGCCACCCATCAAATATAAAACCTCCTCAGCCTCCTCTCTCCCCGCCACCCATCAAATATAAAACCTCCTCAGCCTCCTCTCTCCCCGCCACCCATCAAATATAAAACCTCCTCAGCCTCCTCTCTCCCCGCTGCCTGCCAAGTATAACCGCTCCTCAGACCAGACATTTTATCTCTCTCCTTTCTCGGGGCCAAGTCCCACATAGCAGTTGCAAAGAGTTTAGTCTCCTGCCAGGTTTGTTCTGTGCTTGTTCAGTTCCTTTCGAGGAGACAGGGATCTCCTCTCTTGCAAAGATACAGTAAAAGTGTTCACAGTTTTCTCGCAAGTAGCAGACCAGACAAATCCATCTCCACTTTCTCTGGGCAGAGCCTATGGAATCTGCAATCTGTGGTCACCCTGTTGATGGGAATGAGCTTTTCTGGGGGTTTTCCTTCCTGCTGTCTCATAAACCTGTCCATTTCTAAATCACATTGATGGAGTTCAGTACTGGTTTAACGCCAACAAACATTTAATACAAACAGAATACTGATCTATCCATAGCTGATCTATAGCTCTATCTGTCTATTGATCTGGCTATTTATCTTTCTACCTATTGATCGATACTAATTTCACTATCTCTGTAGCTAGTTATCCATCTATCTCTCAATCTATCTCGCTATCTCGCTCTATCTCTCTATTTAATAGAATCATAGAATAGTACAGCACAGAGAGAGGCCATTCAGCCCATTGAGTCTGTGCCGGCTCTTTCGAAGAGCAATCCAGTTAGTCCCACTCTCCCGCTCTTTCCCCATATCCCTGCAATTTTTTCTCTTTCAAGTATTTATCTAATTCTCTTTTGAAGGCTACTACTGAATCTGTGTCCACCGCCCTATCAGGCCGTGCATTCCAAATCCTAACCACTCGCTGTGTAAAAAAGTTTTTCCTCTTGTCGCCTCTGGTTCTTTTGTCAATCGCCTTAAATCTGTGCCCTCTGGTTATTGACCCTTCAGCTGTTAGAACACAAGAACATAAGAACATAAGAAATAGGAGCAGGAGTAGGCCATTCGGCCCCTCGAGCCTGCTCCGCCATTCAATAAGATCATGGCTGATCTTCTACCTCATCTCCACTTTCCTGCACTATCCCCATATCCCTTGATTCCCTTAATATTCAAAAATCTATCGATCTCTGTCTTGAATATACTCAACGACTGAGCCTCCACAGGGGCAGAGAATTCCAAAGATTCACCACCCTTTGAGTAAAGAAATTTCTCCTCATCTCAGTCCTAAATGGCCGACCCCTTATTCTGAGACTGTGACCCCTGGTTCTAGACTCCCCAGCCAGGGGAAACATCCTCCCAGCATCTACCCTGTCAAGCCCTGTAAGAATTTTGTATGTTTCAATGAGATCACCTCTCATTCTTCTAAACTCTAGAGAATATACGAACATACGAACATACGAATTAGGAGCAGGAGTAGGCCACTCGAGCCTGCTCTGCCATTCAATAAGATCATGGCTGATCCGATTACTCCACATTCCCGCCTACCCCCGATAACCTTTCACCCCCTTGCTTATCAAAACTCTATCTACCTCTGCCTTAAAAATATTCAAAGACTCTGCTTCCACCGCCCTCTGAGGAAGAGAGTTCCAAAGACTCACGACCCTCTGTGGGAAAAAATTTCTCCTCAGCTCTGTCTTTTTGGGCGACCCCTTATTTTTAAACAGTGACCCCTAGTTCTAGATTCTCCCACAAGAGGAAACATCCTCTCCACATCCACCCTGTCAAGACCCCTCAGGATCTTACATGTTTCAATCAAGTCACCTCTTACTCTTCTAAACTCCAGCGGATACAAGCCTAGCCTGTCCAACCTTTCCTCATAAGACAACCCACCCATTCCAGGTATTAGTCTAGTAAACCTTCTCTGAACTGCTTCCAACGCATTTACATCCTTCCTTAAATAAGGAGACCAATACTGTACACAGTACTCCAGATGTGGTCTCACCAATGCTCTGTATAACTGAAGCATAACCTCCCTACTATTGTATTCAATTCCTCTCGCAATAAACGATAACATTCTATTAGCTTTCCTAATTACTTGCTGTACCTGCATACTAACCGTTTGTGATTCATGCATTAGGACACCCAGATCCCTCTGCATCTCAGAGCTCTGCAATCTCTCACCATTTAGATAATATGCTTCTTTTTTATTCTTCCTGCCAAAATGGACAATTTCACATTTTCCCACATTATACTCCATTTGCCAGATCTTTGCCCACTCACTTAACCTTTGTAGCCTCCTTATGTCCTCTTCACAACTTACTTTCCTACCTATCTTTGTGTCATCAGCAAATTTAGCAACCATACCTTCGGTCCCTTCATCCAAGTCATTTATATAAATTGTAAAAAGTTGAGGCCCCAGCACTGATCCCTGCGGCACACCACTCGTTACATCTTGCCAACCAGAAAATGACCCATTTATGCCTACTCTCTGTTTCCTGTTAGCTAGCCAATCTTCTATCCATGCCAATATGTTACCCCCTATACCATGAGCTTTTATTTTCCGTAATAACCTTTGATGTGGCACCTTATCAAATGCCTTCTGGAAATCTAAGTACAGTACATCCACCAGTTCCCCTTTATCCACAGCACATGTTACTTCCTCAAAGAACTCCAATAAATTGGTTAAACATGATTTCCCTTTCACAAAACCATGTTGACTCTGCCTGATTACCTTGAACTTTTCTAAATGCCCTGCTATAACATCTTTAATAATAGCTTCTAACATCTTTCCTATGACAGATGTTAAGCTAACTGGCCTGTAGTTTCCTGCTTTCTGTCTCCCTCCCTTTTTGAATAAAGGAGTTACATTCGCTATTTCCAATCTCATGGAACCTTCCCCGAGTCTAGGGAATTTTGGAAAATTGAAACCAACGCATATAGGCCTAGTCTACTCAGTCTCTCCTCACAGGACAATCCCCCCATCCCAGGAATCAGTCGAGTGAACCTTCGTTGCACTCCCTCTATGGTAAGTATTACACAGGATTACATAGGATATATGGCACAGAAACAGGCCATTCGGCCCAACCAGTCCATGCCGGCATTTATGCTCCACACGAGCCTCCTCCCGTCTTTCCTCATCTAAATCTATCAGTGTAACCCTCTATTCCCTTCTCCCTCACATGCTTGTCCAGCTTAAATGCATCTATACTTTTCACTTCAACCACTCCCTGTGGTAGCGAATTCCACATTCTCACCACTCTTTGGGTAAAGAAGTATCTTCTGAATTCCCTATTGGATTTCTTGGTGACTATCTTATATTGATGGCCTCTAGTTATGCTCTTCCCCACAAGTGGAAACACTCTCTCTGTATCCACTCTATCAAAACCTTTCATAATTTTAAAGACCTCTATTAGCTCACCCCTCAGTCTTCTCTTTTCAAGAGACACAGGGGTAAAAATTCACTTGGTTGCGCCTCCCGTTAGCGCCTTAAGAGGGCGCTAATGGGGCGCAAAGCAGCTAACGCCCGGGCGCAGCGATGTTTGCGCCGCTCGAGAACTTAACTTGAGATTGTGCGGCGGCGCTAAAACTTACCGCTGCGACCACCTGCGCGTGCAGATTGTGACGTCATTCCATGGTGCAACGCCCTTGTGGCGCCCCGTAGCGGAAATTGAGTGGCGCCCCCTGCCTTACCGCCTGGCGCTTCCAACGACCAGAAGACTGGAACGCTATCAATCACTGTGGGGCTGGGGGGGGCGCTATTTAAAGGGGGCCTCTTCCTGTCTTTTATTGTTGGTGGCATTTTTGAACTACGCATTCTGAGAGAGAGAGGGAGAGACTTCTGGAGAGATTCAACGTTGTGTGAAGGAGTTTTGGGTACTGAGCAGCACTTTGCATGTTCATTTTGATTTGCCATTCCTTGTATCGATTTAGCAGAGGCGGTGGGAGCTGCACTCTGAGCTCTTTGCCTGGTACTCTCCATTGTTCTTTCCAGCACATTTGATGTGCAAGTCTCTCCAGGCCGAGATTCAAGGCTGCAATGAACAGGATGTGGATGGAAAGCAAGATTAACCATCCCCTTTAAGAACTGGCCCGTGCCATTGTGTGTGTGTTCCATTGCTGACTGACATTACATGAGCTTCGCCAGCGCTCTGAGTTAGCGCCTCACTCCTTGGCCTTTGCGCCTTAAGACAGGTGTGCAGCGCCTGCTTTAGCGCTCCACTCACCTCCCGGGGCGGTAAAAGTGAAGTTTCCAGTCAGTGCCGATAATTAGCGCCAGGCGCTAATATTTGCGTCCAGACGATATTTGCGCCCCAAATGGGGCGCGACCTAATTTCTACCCCTTCATGATTTATTTATCTCTATCTATCATTCTATCTCTCTATCTATCTATCTTTCTATCTATATCTAGTCATCCATTTCTCTCTCTTTGTCTAGCTGTTCTAATCTCTTAGCAAGTGTATTTGAAGTCCTCATTCTATTAAATAGAAGTCCATTCTCTTTGACCTGGTGATATCACCAACTTATTGTCAAATCCGGTCTTTGTTTATACTTCCCCGTTCCGTTTGACAGACACACACTGCATTGACATCGTATCACTTCAGTTCCAAAGGGAACATTAGAGTGAAAAGGACTTATGATGTCAAACTTCTCTGCCAGTAACTGATTCCCCTGAGTCGTGAAGAGAAATCTTCTGCTCACCTCCCTTCCGCATCTTTCTGGAAAGCCCACCATGCCAGATCTCGAGGGTGGGATGGAGCTTCTCAGCTGACACATAGAAACATAGAAAATTAGGAGCAGGAGTAGGCCATTCGGCCCTTCGAGCCTGCTCCGCCATGCAATATGATCATGGCTGATCCTCTATCTCAATACCATATTCCTGCTCTCTCCCCATACCCCTTGATGTCTTTTGCATCTAGAAATCTATCTATCTCCTTCTTAAATATATTCAGTGACTTGGCCTCCACAGCCTACTGTGGTAGAGAATTCCACAAGTTCACCACCCTCTGAGTGAAGAAATTTCTCCTCATCTCAGTCCTAAATGTCCTACCCCGTATCCTGAGACTGTGACCCCTCGTTCTAGACTCCTCAGCCAGGGGAAACATTCTCCCTGCATCCAGTCTGTCTAGCCCTGTCAGAATTTTATACCTTTCAATGAGATCCCCTCTCATTCTTCTAAACTCTAGTGAATACAGGCCTAGTCGACCCAATCTCTCCTCATACGACAGTCCTGCCATCCCAGGAACCAGTCTGGTGAACCTTCGCTGCACTCCCTCTATGGCAAGTATATCCTTCCTTAGGTAAGGAGACACATGCCATGCAGCGGATGCGTCGGTCATTGGCTACTTGACGTCCGATTGGCATCTTTCCCTGAACTGATTACAAAGTATTTACAGCCCAGAAACAGACGCAATCCAGCACAGCCAGCCCTAGAACCTGGGGACTACCTGCTCTGTCTGCTTCATTGCTCATTGGGTATAAAGTCACTCAGCGACAGGGGGAGCCAGCCTTGGTGACGGATTTTGGTTGAAGTTGCTGACAGCGACGAGTGTCAGCTGGTCCTGCTGGTGGGACCAGCAGTCGCTGAGTCAACTCCTCTCACTCCCCACTGTCAAGCTCCCTCCCCCATTAGGTGGCTTTGTCCCCAGCTGGGATCGGGAATTCACAGTGAGATGATTTACATTAAGCTGAGTCGAAGAATGTTGCGTTGACAAATTTGTCAACTTGTTTTTTTTTACGCTGTTGTGTATTTAAATTAAAATTAATGAGCCAAGCACTGTAAGCATGGAAGGAACTTTATTGCCTACTTTTCATTTCCTCATATAACATTTTCCCCCTACAGGACAGTGGGGCATGGGGAACAGAGTCCCGGAGAAGGGAATTGATTTGGGGCGCAGGAACCCCTCTCAAAGACTCCGTCTAAAACAAAGAACTTGCATTTCTATAGCGCCTTTCACAACCTCAGGACGTCTCAAAGCGCTTTACAGCCAATGAAGTACAGTTTTGAAGTGTAGTCACTGTTGTAATGTGGGAAACGCGGCAGCCAATTTGCGCACAGCAAGCTCCCACAAACAGCAATGTGATAATGACCAGATACAGTAATCTGTTTTTGTGATGTTGATTGAGGGATAAATATTGGCCCGGATACCGGGGAGAACTCCCCTGCTCTTCTTCGAAATAGTGCCATGGGATCTTTTACATCCACCTGAGAGAGCAGACGGGGCCCTCGGTTTAACGTCTCATCCGAAAGACGGCACCTGTGTTTTCAGGATTGGTAAAGAAAGGAAATGAGTTATCCCTAAGGTAGGAGCGTGGGAGTATTTCCATGATGGACTAATTACACATGGCCTCTGGGTGGAGTGGGTTCGATGGGCCAAATAGCCTTTTATCATCGGATTGTACAGCACAGAAGGAGGTCGTTCTGCCCATCATGTCTGTGCCGGCTCTTTGGTAGAGCTATCCAATTAATCCCACTCCCCCCCTGCTCTTTCCCCAGAGTCCTGCAATTTTCTCCCCTTCAAGTATTTATCCAATTCCCTTTTTGAAAGTTACTATTGAGAATTAGTGAGATTTGGACACTTCTTTTCCGCTCGCTCTTCGTAGCCCTCCAAGCTTCTGTCCTAATGTCTCCTCCTGTGGCTCGGTGTCAATTTCTGTCTGATTCGGCTCCTGTGAAGCACCCTGGGGGACGTTTTACTACGTTAAAAGGCGCCATACAAATGCAATGTGTTGTTGTTGCTCCAGCGGATTAACAAGAAGAAGAAATAATGAGCAGTAAAACGGTCAACAATAAAAAGTGACCGAGATACGGCAGATTCAGTGTCCTTAAACCGCCTACTGCCACAGCAGATTCACCGGCAGCCTCAGGCTCGCGGTCCTCGATCGCGTCCTTTAGAAATTATTGCCCGGCAGTGCTGAACCTCGAAAGCAGCTTGCAGTCGCCCCCCCCCGCCACGGCCCCGACTGAATATTTAAATCAAGAGCCTGCTTCCCCCTCCCTCACTCCTCACCCAAAGCACAATACACCCCCAGGGCAAGGTGGGCGGGGGTTCCGCTAGAGTTACCAACCCTCCAGGATTGCCCTGGAGTCCCCAGGAATTACGAGCAAACCTGGAGAAAAATCATAGGAGCCATTTTTTAAAAAATGCTTTTATTTTATAGAGTCATAGGGCTGGATTTTCAATGAACCGTGGAGTCGGGTTTGGAGGTGGGGGGGGGGGGGTGTTAAAGTTGCAGATTCGGGGGTCCTGACCCCATCCCGCCTCCAACCCGCCTCCGTGCCAGTTTCTCTGGCGGCGGGTACCCGACCTGTGCTGAGACCCGACTCCCCGAGGCAGGAAGGGATTAGTGACAATTAACTGCCTGTTAACAGGTCGTTAACAGGCAGTATTTTGGATAATCCCTATTTTAAAAGGTGAACTGTGGGCTTCCTGACAGGTGGCAACCATGCCAAGTTATCGGGGCGGGCCGTGGGTCTGCAGGGGTTGGAGGGGTCGATATGTCCGGTGGGCAGGTGAGTGATGGGTGCATGTGTGCAGAGGTAAGTGTGTAAGGTAAGTGCTAAGTGTGGGAAAAAGTTTTACTTACCTTAACTTCCTCCTGCAGGTGTCAGCCCTTCAGTTCTCGGGAGTCAGAAATCTCACCGGCACAGAAAGCAGGAAAGCCGTGGCTCTGTCAAAAACTGCAGCCTTCTGTTTTCTGTGGTGGAATGATTTCTGACTCAGCCTGAGAGGAAGGACTGAAGTTAGAAATCATATTGTCAGTGTTTGACAGCTTCACAGAGCTGTCAAACGCTGATATTTCATCTGTCAAAAGCTCTTGACAGATGAAATGTCAATCTGTGACGTCACCTGTTGCTGGGTGGCCCTTAATTGGCCTGCTGAGCCCACTGGGCGGGCTCAACAAGGTCAATCAAGGGAAAATACAGTGAGTTGGCCACATCTCGATGGAGGCGGGTGTACAAGCCAAAATGTGGGATTCACGACACCAACCCGACCTGAGTATCAAAATCCAGCCCATAGAGTCATAACGGCACAGAAGGAGGCCATTCGGCCCATCGAGTCTGTGCCGGCTCTCAGCAGAGCAATCCAGTCAGTCCCATTCCCCCGCTCTATCCCCGTAGCCCTGCAAGTTTATTTCCCTCAAGTGCCTATCCAGTCTCCCCTTGAAAACATTGAGTGTCTCCGCTTCCACCACTTCTGTCGGCAGCGAGTTCCAGGTCATCACCACTCGCTGTGTAAAATAGTTTTTCCTCACATCCCCCCTGTATCTCTTGCCCAAAACCTTAGATCTGTGTCCCCTAGTCCTTGTACCATCAACTAGTGGGAACAGCCTTTCCCCGTCCAGCCTATCCAAACCCGTCATAATCTTGTACACCTCTATCAAATCACCCCTCAACCTCCTTTGTTCTAATGAAAACAAATCCAGCTTCTCCAACCTGTCCTTGTAGCTAAGATCCCCCATCCCTGGAACCATTCTGGTAAATCTCTCTGCACCCTCTCAAAGGCCTTCACATCCTTCCTAAAGTGTGGTGACCAGAACTGGACGCAATACTCCAGTTGTGGCCTAACTAGCACTTTATAAAGATTCAGCATACCTTCTCTACTTTTGTACTCAATACCTCTATTTATGCAGCCCAAGATCCCATATGCTTTGTTAACCACTCTCTCAATATGTCCTGTCACCTTCAGGGACCTATGCACATTAACTCCCAGGTCCCTCTGTCCCTGCACACTCTTTAAAACTGTGCCATTAAGTGTATATTCTGTACCTTCTGCCAAAATGCATCACCTCACACATCTCTGTTTTTTTAATTCATTTATGGGATGTGGGCATCGCTGGCAAGGCCAGCATTTATTGCCCATCTCTAATTGCCCTTGAGAAGGTGGTGGTGAGCCGCCTTCTTGAACCTCTGCAAGCCGTGTGGTGAAGTTACTCCCACAGTGCTGTTAGGTAGGGAGTTCCGGGATTTTGACCCAGTGACGATAAGTCAGGATGTTGTGTGACTTGGAGGGGAACTTGGAGGTGGTGGTGTATTTAATTCCATCTGCCACTTGTCTGCCCATTCTGCTAGCCTTTCTATGTCCTGTTGCAGTCGATTGGTATCATCATCACTGTTTGCCACACCCCCAAGTTTGATGTCATCAGCAAATTGAGAAATTCAACTCTGTATTCAATATCCAGGTCATTCATATATATCAAAAAAAGCAGTGGCCCCAGCACTGACCCTTGGGGAACACCACTGTTAACCATCCTTCAGTCTGAAAAACAGCCATTTACCACAACTTGCTGTTTTCAGTCCTTAAGCCAATTCCTTATCCAAGCTGCCACTGACCCACCTATTCCATGAGCCTCAATTTTGTTAACCAGCCTTCCATGTGGTACTTTGTCAAACAGCTTCCGAAAATCCATGTAGACAACATCCATTGCATTCCCTTCATCAATCCTCTCTGTTACTTCATCAAAAAATTCAATTAGATTAGTCAAACACGATCTGCCTTTTACAAATCCGTGTTGGCTCTCCTTAATTAGCTTAAATCTCTCCAAGTGCCCGTTAATTTTTTCCTTGATTATTGTCTCTCAAACTTTACCCACCACTGTTGTTAAACTGACCGGCTTGTAGTTACTAGGATTGTCCTTACACCCTTTCTTGAACAATGGTGTCACATTTGCCACTTTCCAATTCTCAGGCACCTCCCCCACATCTAAGGAAGATTGGAAAATTACGGCAAGCCCTTCCGCTATCTTCTCCCCCAATTCCCTTAGCAACCTGGGATGCAAACCATCTGGACCAGGTGCCTTGTCCACTCTAAGCATACCCAGCCTTTCTAGTACATCCTGTCTATTAATTTTCACCCCTTCCATTGCTTCTACCTTTTCCACTTCTACTGATATTTTGTCAGCATTCACCTCCTTAGTAAACACCGATACAAAGTACTCATTGACTATTCTAGCCTTGCCCTGCGCCTCTAAGCATACATCACCTTCTTTGTCTCTAATAGGCCCCACCCTGCCTCTTACTACCCACTTACTGTTTACATGGCGGTAGAAGATTTTTGGGTTCCCTTTTATGTTAACCACCATTCTACTCTCATATTCTCTCTTTGCCAATCTTATTTTCATCTTCACATCCCCTCTCAACTTATTGCATTTGGTCTGGTTCTCCCTTGAAGAATTCACCTGACATGTATCATACACCCTCTTTTTATGTTTCATCATCTTCTCTATCTCCCTTGTCATCCAAGGAGCCCTTGCTTTGGTTCCCTTACCCTTCCCTCTTGTTGGAATGTGCCTAGCCTGTACTTGGAACATCTCCTCCTTAAAGATCACCCATTGTTCCGTTACAGTTTTTCCTGTCAGTCTTTGGTTCCATTTTACCCTGGCTAGATCCTTTCGCATCCCATTGAAGTTAGTCCTATTCCAGTTTAGAAGTTCCACTCTAGATTGTTCCTTGCTCCTCTCCATTGCTAATCTAAATCTTATGATACGATGATCACTCTTACCCAAGTGTTCTCCCACAGACACTTGGTCGACCTGGCCCACCTCATTCCCCAGCACCAGATCTAGCAATATCTCCTTCCTAGTTGGGCCAAGAACATACTGGTCAAGGAAATTCTCCTGAACACATTTCAGAAATTCCTCCCCCTCCTTTCCCTTTACCCTAGCATTATCCCACTCGATATTTGGGTAATTAAAGTCCCCCAATATCACCACTCTATAGCTCTTGCGTATCTCTGCAATTTCCCTGCAGATTTGCTCCTCTACCTCCCTCTCACTATTTGGAGGCCTATAGAATACCCGCAATCGTGTGATCATACCCTTTTTGCTCCTCAACCCTAACCAAATGGATTCTGTCCTTGTCCCCTCAAGAACATCCTCCCTTTCCAACACTACAATGTCTTCCTTAATTAGCACTGCCACCCCACCTCCCTTTTTTCCTTCCCTATCTTTTCTGAACACCTTGTACCCTTGAATATTAAGTGCCCAGTCCTTTTTTTTAAATTCATTTTTATGGGATATGGGCGTTGCTGGCAAGGCCAGCATTTATTGCCCATCCCTAGTTGCCCTTGAGAAGGTGGTGATGAGCCGCCTTCTTGAACCGCTGCAGTCCGTGTGGTGATGGTACTCCCACAGTGCTGTTAGGGAGGGAGTTCCAGGATTTTGACCCCACGACAATGAAGGATCGGCGATATACTTCTAAGTCAGGATGGTGTGTGACTTGGAGGGGAACGTGGAGGTGGTGGTGTTCCCATGCGCCTGCTGCCCTTCTCCTTCTAGGTGGAAGAGGTGGTGGGTTTGGGAGGTGCTGCTGTGGGAAGCTCAGGCCTCGGTGTCATGTGTCAACAGGCCCTTTCACTGATTCAGAAACAGTCAACAACAGCACAGACTGCACAGGAACAATTTCTACCATTTCACTGGTAAATCCAAACTGGTTGACGCTGGTGCTGTCAGGCAAGTAGGTCCAATAGCGTGAACTGCACGATGGGACAACCACACACCCTTCCACCCTAAGTTTAGCCAACGTGCTTTTTTTTTTTGATTCATTCACGGGATGTGGGCGTCGCTGGCTAGGCCGGCATTTATTGCCCATCCCTAGTTTCCCTCGAGAAAGTGGTGGTGAGCCGTCTTCTTGAACCGTTGCAGTCCGTGTGGTGAAGGTGCTCCCACAATGCTGTTAGGGAGGGAGTTCCAGGATTTTGACCAAGCGACGACTGAAGGAACGGCTAGTCTATGTCCAAGTCGGGATGATGTGTGACTTGGAGGGGAACTTGGAGGTGGTGGAGGTTGTGGGTTTGGGAGGTGCTGTCAAAGAAGCCTTGGCGAGAAGCTGCAATGCATCCTGTACATGGTACACACCTCCTAGATCTCTGTAATCTCCTCCAGCACCCACAACCTCTCCGAGCTATCTGCGCTCCTCTAATTTTGGCCTCTTGCGCATCCCCAATTTTAATCGCTCCACCATCGGCGGCCGTGCCTTCAGCCTCGGCCCGAAGCTCTGGAATTCCCTCCCTAAACCTCTCCGCCTCTCTACCTCTGTCTCCTCCTTTAAGATGCTCCTTGAAACCTACCTCTTTGACCAAGCTTTTGGTCACCAGTCCTGATATCTCCTTACAATAGCAAAATACTGCGGATGCTGGAAATCTGAAATAACAACAGAAAATGCTGGAAACACTCAGCAGGTCGGGCAGCATCCGTGGAGAGAGAGAAACAGAGTTAACGTTTCAGGTCTGTGATCCTTCGTCAGAACTGGAAAAGGTCTGGGGTCCAGCCCCTCCTCCCTGCCCCTGCTTAAAAATCTCTCTAACCTATTTCCATTTCTGACGAAGGGTCCCCAACTCCAAACGTTAACTCTGTTTCTCTCTCCACGGATGCTGCCTGACCTGCTGAGTGTTTCCAGCGTTTGCTGTTGTTATTTCTGATATCTCCTTATGTGGCTCGGTGTCACATTTTTTTTTGATAATCGCGCCTTGGGATGTTTTATAATGTTAAAGGCGCTATATAAATGTGAGTTGTTGTTGTTTCAGCCACGGTGCGCCGGTGGTGGAGGGAGTGAATGTTTAAGGTGGTGGATGGGGTGCCAATCAAGGGGGCTGCTTTGTCCTGGATGGTGTCGAGCTTCTTGAGTCTTGTTGGAGCTGCACTCATCCAGGCAAGACCAACCATCTTAACTATAGCTCAGCTGTTTTGACATGGTCTTTCCCTCTTCTCTTTTTGCAGGACCTGTACTATGTGTCCGTGAAGGCTCTCTACACAGTTGGTTATAGCACCTCCCTGGTATCCCTGGCAATCGCTATGATTATACTCTGTCGGTTTAGGTAAGTTTTTGCAGCAAATGATTGACCCCTTCCCCCCCCTCTAGGGTTGCCAACTGCGGGCGGACGTACTCCTGGAGGTTTGATGACATGACCGCCCACTGCTCCGCCCCGCCCCCCACACTCCTGTCATTGGTCGCCCAAAGTGCCAATCCTGGTGGAGCCCCGCCTTCCCCACCCCCACGGCCAATCGGAAAGCGAGCAGACTCTTCGCTAACCGATTGGATGATTCTTGACTGTCAGTCAAACAGCCTCCGCCCCTCTCCAAGATTTTTCTAACTAGCAAACAGAAATGTCAGAAGAAAAATGAACAACTATTTTTTTAACGCCCCTATGATTTTATCTCCTGGAGTTGCTCACAGCAGTGTCCAGGAGATGAATCTTTACTTCCTGGAGACTCCGGGGCAATCTTGAAGGGTTGGCATCACTACCCTCACCCCCCCCCCCGCCCCCCCCCAACCCCCACCACCCTTCCCCACATAAAGAAAATCATCCGTTGGGTTTCCAGGAAGGGACAAGTGTTTATCTCAGTGACCTTTCCCCTGTTCCGCAGTGGCTCCATCTCCGTACAGCAGCAGCTCCTCAACCACCTCCAGGCGGGACCTCGGTTTAACGTCTCATCTGAAAGACAAAACCAAAGATAGAGGATCAGCCACTATCATATTGAACGGCGGAGCAGGCTCGAAGGGCCGAATGGCCTACTCCTGCTCCTATTTTTCTATGTTTCTATGTTTCTAACCTCTGACAGTGCAGCGCTCCCTCAGGACTGCGCAGGGTTTGGAGTGGGATGGACCCCACAACCTTCTGACACAGGGGTCAAAGTGCTACCCACTGAGCCACGGCTGACACTCCAGGGAATCTGTAATATAAGATGGTCAAGAATGATGCTTCGAATCATAGAATCTTACAGCACAGGAGGAGGCCATTGGGCCCATCGTGCCTGTGCCGGCTCTCTGAGAGAGCTATCCAATTAGTCCCACTCCCCCCTGCTCTTTCCCCACAGCCCCACAATTGTCTCCCCTTCAAGTATTTATCCAATTCCCTTTTGAAAGATACTGTTGAGAATCAATGAGATTTGGACAAATCTAATTTAATTCACAAAGTGAAATGTTGGCCCTGAATTTCCGATCGGAACCTTCCTGCGGGCGGATGCCTCCGATCAGAAAAAATTCGACCAGCCTACCTGCTGGCTCCGTAGATCCCGAGGCTTGTGATCCTGGGCCTCTCCCGTTGGGAATGCGCAGAGGCCCAGGTATCCCAGGGGCACAGGCGGTTCGCAAGCACCCCTGGGATCACGTGGTCCGGCCCAACCAACGGGAGAAGGGAATCCCCCTTCATACTTTTGACAGGTCCGTACAGGCAGAACTGGGGATGACTGAAAAAATGCACCCACACTGAAATCAATAAAGCAAAACCATTACATATACAACATTGATTAAAATGGCATTTAATTAAATATGTTAAACAAAAAATTAAATTTTTTGAATTTTTTTTTTAATATGTTTTAACGGGGCTTAATATAAACTTATCTTATTGGACAGGGTTTTTAATTTATAAGGGAGTGAAAAAATCTTATTTTTCTATTTTTTTTAACTCTTATGCTGGTAAAAGCGGGCCTCACGCAGGCCTTTACCAGGCGTATGAATTGCACGGCCTTTCAGCGGGCGGAGGTTGGGCAAATAGCGCAACTCTCCACCCACAGAGGCCCATCCCCCGGGGCAGGCGTCGGATCTGTCGAGAGAATTGTTCACAGATCGCGAGTGCCGGGTTTCAGCGCATGCGCTTCACGTGCCTAAACCCGGCACTTGCGCGGGCCGGATGGGCGCGTAACACACCTCGTCCGCAACCGTGGGGGTGGGAAATTCAGCGCCGTTAGAATTTCAGGCAATGAGTGAAAAAGGCTTGACTCTGGATACAGAGCAGGGTCGCCCTCTGCTGGTGTGTTTAGCAGCTCAGCCGGGCGTGCGTAAACCTACGTGGATTAATGATGGATTTGATCTTGTGAAGGCAAACAAAAGCGAAGTCTCCCGGACACGTCTGCGAGCATTAAATTATAGGGTTTTTTTTCCATTTTCTTTCGACGCTTCTGTTTATTCTATAAGACGCGAGGATATAACCGATCATTTTATTAAAAATTACATGGGTACACAGAGCAGCGATTTCTGCCTCGTCCCCCAACCCACTGTTCTCGCTGATCTTCTGCCCCTTTTTGAAGAGACTGGCTCGGTGCTGGGGACGGGTTCTGATGGAGCTGCGATCTCCTTCAGCCCCTTTTTACGTCAAAGGCGCGATGCAGCCCCCATGCTGTCGTTCCGAAGCCAGTTAGCGCCCGCGACCGTGCCCACATTCAGCCCCCCCCCCGGCCCTCTCGCACGACCCGGTGTTGGCAGGACGTTTGGCTGTGGGCGGCAATCACCGCCCAGTCTGAACCCTGCCCGAGCTCAGCGTTTGCACTGACTCTCTGGGTAGCCGATCCAGAACGGGAACCTTGGCTAATAATATGGGTTTCTTTCCCCCACCATCTTCCTAACCAGGGGGAGAGCATGTCCAGTTAAAGCACTCCCAGTGTCACCACAGCTGAGGTCAGCTCACTCAGCACCGAACTGGCAACTCTCCCGGTCTTTTTGCCTCAGTACCACACCGTGGAATGCGCTCACCAACTTTGCGATTGTTTTTTTCTCTCCATTTGAGTTGCTTTACTGAGAACTTACAGCACAGAAACAGGCCATTCGGCCCAACCGGTCCGTGCCGGTGTTTATACTCCACACCAGCCTCCTCTTCATCTCAGCCTATCAGCATATCCTTCTATTCTTTTCTCCCTCATGTACTTATCCAGCCTCCCCTTAAATGCATCTCTACTATTCGCCTCAACCACTCCCTGTGGTAGCGAGTTCCACATTCTCACCACTCTCTGGGTAAAGAAGTTTCTCCTGAATTCCTTATTGGATTTATTAGTGACTTATCTTATATTTATAGCCCCTAGTATCCCCCACAAGTGGAAACATCTCTACGTCGACCCTATCGAACCCCTTCAGAATTTTAAAGACCTCTCTCAGCTCACCCTCTCGGCCTTCTCTTTTTCAGAGAAAAGAGCCCCAGCCTGTTCAGTCTGTCCCGATAGTTCTAACCTCTCAGTTCTGGTGTCGTCCTCCGACCCAGTGGCTTTGCTACTGCGTCGTGTGTGGGTTCGATAATCCCGTGGGTCCCTTGTGTTTCAAAACTGATGATCCTTGCGGTCCAACAGCTGAGATCCAGTATAACTTCACTCAAGTCCTGCTGTGACCTTAGCCTCTCACAATTTGCATCAGAAAGATCGGTTTCATTAGCAGCATGTTTTTTTTTTTAAACTGTCCATAATTTCCTCTTCCTACCTCCTCTGCCGAATGCTGCGGAGGTACAGTTACCCTCCGGTCCTCGAGAGTTAGAGTCGGTCGGCTATTCCACCACGCGCAGCATCGCTTTTCCCAGCAGCCCTCGCCAGATCGGTCCGGATCCACGGTTGCTAAGGCCCGTTGCTGCACTCCCTATAGCCCCTCCGCTTGGATCAGCGAGCCCAGAACTGACCCAGGATCAAGCCCGGGAGTCTCCTGGGCTGTAGCTACTCTGGCCCTCATCTTTGCATCTCTTCCTGGCCTTGCTCTTTCTACCTCGGAGAGTTCCTCGGAGCCCTGATGTCATAATGCTAGCCCCGACAATGTTAGCAAGCCCGCTGTGCCTTTGTACACCATTAACACCCCTGATTAATCCTCATTCCCCAATTTACTCCCCTCTACAATCACTGGAAGCCGTCAACCACTAAGGCCCTCACCTCACCTTCTGGACTCCCTCCTGCAGCATGCCTTGCCTTGTCACTTCCTCCCCTGCCTTCAAGAACCCCCTTAGGACACTCGTAATTCCCTTTGCTCCCTCCTGCCCCTCTTTCCTAAGTTCCCCCTCTCCCTATCCAACACGCAGTAATGAACACCACATTTTCGTCACAATGGGAGAGGATCTACCTCCATTCTGCATGTGGCACTGGAGGCTTCCTCTCCATTAGGAGATTGAAAAGGTCTTCCGTCGCTCCTGTTTCCTGTCTCATTAAACCCTCTTGTCTTTCAGAAAGCTGCACTGCACTCGGAATTACATTCACATGAACTTATTCGTCTCCTTTATCTTACGGGCGATATCGGTCTTCATCAAAGATGCCATTCTGTACTCTGAGGATGAGGTCACTCACTGCTCCATCACTACCGTAAGTAAGACCAGGTTCCGGTTTGGGCCTGAAAGTAGGGGACTTGTTTCTTTTGAATTAAGCGGAGGAGTTGGGGGGGGCGGCGGGGGGCGAAGGGCCTCAATGATTACAAGTCGAGAAGTTGAGCTAAACGTAATATAAGTAAGTCACCGTTCCTTCATCATCGCTGGGTCAAAATCCTGGAACTCCCTCCCTAACTCTTCTCTCTTAGGCAGTCCCTCGGAACCGAGGATGACTTGCTTCCACATTAAAAATGAGTTCTCAGGTGACTGATGAGTCCAATGCGGGACCTACAGTCTCTGTCACAGGTGGGGCAGACGGTGGTTGAAGGGGCGGGTGGGTGAGGTGCTTGGGTTGACGTGCGCTCCTTGCGCTGCCTGCGCTTGGCTTCCGCTTGCTCCCTGGCGAAGAGATTCGAGGTGTTCGGTGCCTTCCCAGATGCTTCTCCTCCACTTTGTGCGGTCTTGGGCCAGGGATTCCCAGGTGTCGGTGGGGATGTTACACTTTTTCAAGGAGGCTTTGAGAGTGTCCTTGAAGCGTTTCCTCTGCCCACCTGGGGCTCTCTTGCCGTGTCGGAGCTCCGAGTAGAGCGCTTGTTTGGGAGTCTCGTATCGGACATGCGGACAATGTGACCCGTCCATCGGAGCTGATCGAGCGTGGTCAAAGCTTCGATGCTGGGGATGTTGGCCTGAGCAAGAACACTGACGTTGGTGCGCCTATCCTGCCAATGGATTTGCAGGATCTTGCGGAGGCAGCGTTGGTGGTACCTCTCCAGTGCTTTGAGGTGCCTGCTGTACATGGTCCATGTCTCTGAGGCATACAGCAGGGCGGGTATCACTACTGCTCTGTAGACTCCCTAACAGCACTGTGGGAGCACCTTCACCACACGGACTGCAGTGGTTCAAGAAGGCGGCTCACCACCACCTTCTCAAGGGCAACTAGGGATGGGCAATAAATGCTGGCCGTGCCAGCGACGACCACATTTCAAAAATGTGTTTTTTTTTAAAGTCTGGCTCACTAAATGAGCTCCATTCAGAGTCCATAAAGGAACAAGGAAGGCTATATTGTCCTCGGAGTGGGTACAGATTCACCAGAATGATACTGGGGCTAAGTGGGTTAAATTATGAGGACTGGTTGCATAGACTAGGCTTGTATTCCCTCAAATATAGAAGATTAAGGGGTGATCCAATTAAGTTGTTTAAGGTGATTAAAGGATTTGATCGGGTAGATAGAGAGAAACTATTCCCTCTGGTGGGGGGGGGAGTCCAGAACAAGGGGGCATAATCTTAAAGTTAGAGCCAGGCCGTTCAGGGGTGATGTCAGGAAGCACTTCTTCACACAAAGGGTAATGGAAATCTGGAACCTCTTCCCCCAAAAAGCTGTTGAGGCTGGGGGTCAATTGAAAATTTCAAAATCGAGACTGATAGATTTTTGTTAGGTAAGGATATTAAGGGATTATGGAACCAAGGCGGGTAGATGGAGTTAAGATACAGATCATCCATGATCTAATTGAATGGAGGAACAGGCTCGAGGGGCTGAATGGCCTCCTCCTGTTCCCAATGTTATTCCACCACGTGCTCCCCTCCCGCTCCACCACCCATCGATCCTCTGATGAAAAGGGTAACTTTCTGTCTCCGATCTCCTGGCGAGGAAGTTCGGCCCGCCAACAGAGCAAATTGGAAATTCAGATGGGTTTTTACGACCGTAAATTAAACGGTCAGAAAATAACGGCCAGCGCTTGGCCGAACGCCACAACCCACGGTCGAGGATTGAGACTGGTCCTTTCTCAGGGCGAGTCAGGGGGTAAGTAGACCCGAGTTACACTGGGCAGGGAGACTCCGCTTGTACTGGGAGGGTTAGGGTTATACGGGATGAGCAAGATGCCAGTTATAATGAGCGGATAAACCCAGGTTATACTGAAGAAAGTAAATCTGTGTTAGACAAGGCAGGTCGGCCTGAGTTAGACCGAGCAGATTGACTGGATTTTTTTTTTTTACTCGTTCATGGGATGCGGGCATCACCAGCATTTATTGCCCATCCCTAATTGCCCTTGAGAAGGTGGTGGTGAGCCGCCTTCTTCAACCGCAGAGGGCAGTTAAAGGTCAACCACGTTGCTGTGGGTCTGGAGTCACATATAGGCCGGACCGGGTAAAGACGGCAGATTTCCTTCCCTAAAGGGCATTAGTGAACCAGTTGGGTTTTTACGACGATCCAGTAGTGTCATGGTCACCAGGGAGTCCTTGTGCACCAGTCGCTGAAGGTAAGCATGCAGGTGCAGCAAGTGGTTAAGAAGGCAAATGGTATGTTGGCCTTCATAGCGAGAGGATTCGAGTACAGGAGCAAGGAAGTCTTGCTGCAGTTGTACAGGGCCTTGGTGAGACCACACCTTGAGTATTGTGTGCAGTTTTGGTCGCCTTATCTGAGGAAGGATGTTCTTGCCATGGAGGGAGTGCAGCGAAGATTCACCAGACTGATACCTGGGATGGCAGGAATGACGTATGAAGAGAGATTGGGACTGTATTCGCTAGAGTTGAGAAGAATGAGAGGGGATCTCATTGAAACTTATACAATTCTAACAGGACTAGACAGACGAAGGATGTTCCCGATGGCGGGGGAGTCCAGAACCAGGGGTCACAGTCTAAGGATAAGGGGTAAGCCATTTAGGACTGAGATGAGGAGGAATTTCTTCACCCAGAGAGTGGTGAACCTGTGGAATTCTCTACCACAGAAGGCAGTTGAGGCCAATTCATTAAATATATTCAAGAAGGAGTTGGATCTATTTCTTAAGGCTAAAGGGATATGGGGAGAAAGCAGGGACAGGGTTCTGAATTTGGATGATCAGCCATGATCTCATTAAATGGCGGAGCAGGCTCAAGGGGCCAAATGGCCTACTCCTGCTCCTATTTTCTATGTTTTTATTACTGATACTAGCTTTTTATTCCAGATTTATTGAATTAACTGAATTTAAATTCCCCAGCTGCTATGGTGGGATTTGAACTCACATCTCCCAGATCGTTAGTCCAGGCCTTTGGATTACTCATCCAGTAGCATAACCGCTATGCTACCATACCCCACTGGATATACTGGATCATAACTGGGTGGATAGACCTCCACATTACCAATTCAGGAGCGCTGTAGATACCTTCTCAGGTATAATGGCGGCAGTCACTCCCCATAAGAAGGCTGAGCATCTTCCTTTTACGGGAATGGACTCACACTGCTTTATACCTCCTCAGAGGATCGTATAACCCGGGGGTGTAGCATTTGCACCCGCCTAGTGACCCGGACCGAATATTCGTGTCTGTCGCACGTGGCCTGGTGTCTCTCCAATCATTTCGAAGATGGACTGAGAGGAAACTTGGGTACGAGGAGGCCTAATATAAATGAATAAGGTGCGTCATTACACAATAAGGTGAGCACGCAGAACAACAGTTCTAATCGGACTCACTTAATTCAATCAATGCAGCTTATTTTTGCGTAATAACGCACCAATGGGTCATCTTACTGAACTTAAAGAAATTACTTCACAGGAACATTGGAACTGCCAGTTGAAAGATGACCAAGGCCCATCTGGTTCACCTTTTACCATCCTGGGAGTCGCACAATACAACCATGGTGGAATTGTTGACCAATCACAGCAATCAATCTCCATCGATTGGGCGACAATCCCTCCATTGTTTCTCGACCCCGGGTCTCAGCAAAAGCTCTCACGGCTTTCTCTCTCTTTTAAAAAACCTGACTGACCTCGCTGGACCCGACTAACTGACCTCTCAACAACAACTACTTGCATTTATACAGCGCCGTTAACGTAGTAAAACGTCCCAAGGCGCTTCGCAGGAGCGATTATCAGACAAAATAAGGAGATGTTAGGACAGGTGACCAAATGCTTGGTCAAAGCGGCAGGTTTTAAGGAGCGCTTCAAAGGGGAAGGGAGAGGTGGAGAGGCGGAGAGGTTTAGGGAGGTTAATTCCAGAGCTTAGGACCCAGGCTGAAGGCTCTGCCACCGATGGTGAAGTGATTAAAATCGGGGATGTGCAAGAGGCCAGAATTGAAGGAGCGCTGAGATCTCGAAGGGTTGTAGGGCTGGAGGAGGCTACAGAAATAGGCAGGGGCGAGGCCGTGGAGGGATTTCAAAACAAGGATGAGAATTTTAAATTCGATGTATTGGCGGACCGGGAGCCAATGTAGGTCAGCGCGCACAGGGGTGATGGGTGAACGGGACTCGATGCGAGTGGGGGTCTGTTCTCTAGTTTCCTGTCCATCAGGAAGTTGGGTTTTGGTTTCTGGACCGTTCCCTGTCCAGGGGCTGGCCAGAAGAGCTGACAATCAAGTCTGGTACCATGTGCCCCCTCCCTCTCCGAAACTAGCTTCATGCAAAGCTCAGTAGGAAGGGACTGTCCCAGCCCCTAGGGTATGAGTGTTTGCTGGGACTGCCGGAGATGAGATCATGTCCCCTATAATAAAAGAGCCTCTGATTCCTTCCAGGTCCAATGCAAAGCCATGATGGTCTTCTTCCATTACTGTGTGATGTCCAACTACTTCTGGCTATTCATTGAAGGACTCTACCTCTTCACCCTGCTTGTTGAGACCTTCTTCCCCGAGCGCAGATACTTCTACTGGTACATCCTTATAGGCTGGGGTGAGTTTTGCTGGCAGTGTCTGTGGAAGACGGCAAATTCACCTGCTGAGCACTGCAAGGCTCACCATAGTGATGTTAGGAATGGTTTTATGATGATGTTGGGCAGGGGAAGAGGTGGGAAAGTTGTGAATATTCTCATATATTTCAATAATATTTTTGCATTTAATAAGAATTTTTAAAATTATAAACTGTTGTTTAGCATATACATAGGGATAGCTAGATGAAAAAATCACCCAGCTATCAGGAGACTATCAAGAAAGACTGGACAGGCTGGGACTCTTTTCTCTGGAAAAGAGAAGACTGAGATGGTGAGCTGACAGAGGCCTTTCAGATTATGAAAGGGTTCGATAGGGTAGACGTAGAGAAAATGCTTCCACTTGTGGGCAAGATCAGAACTAGGGCCCATAACTGTAAGATATTCACTAATAAATCCAATAGGGAATTCAGAAGAAACTTCTTTACCCAGAGAATGGCGACAATGTTGAACTCGCTACCACAGGGAGTGGTTGAGGTGAATAGCATAGATACATTTAAGGGAAAGCTGGATAAACACATGAGGGAGAAAAGAATAGAAGGATCTAAGAACATAAGAAATAAGAGCAGGAGTAGGCCATACGACCCCTCGAGCCAAGTGGAGGCCAAGTCATTGAATATATTTAAGAAGGAGATAGATAGATTTCTAGACACAAAAGGCATCAAGGGGTATGGGGAGAGAGCGGGAATATGGTATTGAGATAGAGGATCAGCCATGATCTCATTGAATGGGGGAGCAGGCTCGAAGGCCCGAATGGCCTACTCCTGCTCCTATTTTTCGATGTTTCGATGTTTCGAGCCTGCTCCACCATTCAATAAGATCATGGCTGATCATCAACCTCAACTCCGATAGGCTGAGATGGAGTAGAGTGGGAGGAGTTTCGTGTGGAGCATAAACACCGGCATAGACCAGTTGGGCTGAATGGTCTGGTTCTATGCTGTAAATACTTTGTAAGACTTTGGGCTGGATTTTCATAGGGCCGTTGAGGCGGGATTGGAGGCGTGTGGGGGGTTAAAATTGCAGAAACTGGCGGGCGGGCCCGATCCCGCCTCCATCCCGCCTCCACGCAATTTTGATGAAATCGTGTCTACTGGTCCCGTCTCCGTCCCGCCTCCAAGAGGCGGGAGAGGCCATTAATGCCCTTAACAAGCCCTAAATTGGCTCTGTAATGCCATTTTGATAGTTTTTTGCTAGTCTAACCCTTTTCCCACGTGAAGCACGCCTGATCTGAAACACGCCAGTGAAACCTGGTGGGAGCACAAGTGGATTGCTGACTCTCAGCTGCAGCTCAACCATTAAATAGGAGATTTGATCAGCCATCATTTGCAGGTGGCAGGACTTTGTTGTCACAGGTCTGGGGGAACTTTTAGAAGGCATAACCACAGCTGTGGAAGTCTGGAGCCTGACACCCATCTCCAGTGTGACCTCCTGGGAAACCCATCTCGCCACCCTCATTGAGCGCTTCCTCAACTGAGGCATATACCAGAGGCATGGGAGCCATTTATTTCCTTCCCTCCTGGGCATCCGTTGAGGACGAACACCAGCCGCGGCACCAGCAGAACCATGAACAACAGCAGCACCAACAGCAGCAGCAACAGCAGGAGCGCCAAGCTGCTGATCACCCGCCTGAAGCTGCACAGGACAGAAGGTGCCAGCGCATGGAAGGCCGTCGGCGCAGGAGATACCCCCAAAACAGGGTCTACAGACACAGGGTCAGCTACCTCAACATGTCTGAGCAGCAGTGCCAAAGGCGGCTCCGACTTTCGCGAGAGGTAGTGGGTGACATCTGCGCAATGCTGCAACAAGACCTAGAGCCCAGAGGACCAGGTGGACACCCCTTACCAGTGGCCATCAAAGTCACCACCGCACTCAACTTTTTTGCCTCAGGCTCATACCAGGGATCAGCAGCAGACATCAGCGGCATCTCCCAGGCAGCCGCACACACCTGCATCACGCAGGTAACCAATGCCCTCTTTGCCATCGCGCACAATCACATCCATTTCACCAAGGATCGAGCAAGTGTCACGGCGCGTGCGGTTGGATTAGCTAATCTGGCAGGCTTTCCAAGGGTGCAGGGTGTTGTTGACTGCACACATGTGGCCCTTAAGGCACCCCATCGCAATCCAGGTATATTTGTCAACCGCAAGGGCTTCCACTCCCTCAACGTTCAGCTGGTGTGTGACCACAAGAAGGAAGTTCTGTATGTTTGTGCCAAGTACCCTGGCAGTTGCCATGACTCCTTCATACTGCGCCAGTCTAGTGTGCCTCCGCTATTCAGTCCGCCAGGCCAACTTTACAGATGGCTACTTGGAGACAAGGGCTATCCCCTGAAGACGTGGCTAATGACGCTGTTGAGGAGCCCATCCAACGCAGCTGAGGAGAGCTACCACTCCAGCCACATTTCCACCAGAGCCATAATCGAGCAAACCATCGGTATGCTGAAGATGCGCTTCAGATGCCTGGATAGATCAGGTGGAGCCCTGCAATACTCAGCAGCCAGGGTCTCCAGAATCGTCGTGGTCTGCTGTGCACTTCACAACATGGCACAGCGTCATGGCTTGCAGATGCCGGAGGACCAAATGGCTCCTCACATAGCCTCCTCAGATGAGGAGGAGGAGGAGGTGGAGGAGAGAGAGAATGAACAACTTACAGAGGCCCATCAACCTTCGGCAGCATTACGTCAGATCATAGCTGCCCGGAATGCAAGGAACGCACTCATCTTGGCCAGATTTGCTTAGCCTAGACAATCAAGCACTTTTGCCTCGCAGCTTCTTACCAGAGCTACGACAATGGCCCAGACCCAGCGGATCCCTAACAATTTGACCACCATACTGACAATTGCAAGTTATCCTAAGGCCTCATTGTGGAAGTCCCATTAGCAAAATGAAAGACGCCACAACTGCAGCTGTAGCCATCAGAGTTTTTATTTACACTTAACACCTGATGGCGTTTTTACATTAAACATCAAATTTCACCCAAGTGACTACCCTTGTGACTATTTGTGCAGTATCTTTCTCTTACACGTGCTCCTACGTGGTGCTTCCCCTGTGGCTTCAGCAGAGGTGGAGGCCCCCTGCTCAGTTTGTTGCTGCTCCTGTCTCGACACCTTTGGCGGGCGTCCTCTGGGGTTGCAAACCTGTGAGGGCTCGGCAACAGTCTGCTGCTCCTGCGGCTGGGCAGGGGTTGAGACGCCGATCTCAGTTGGGTGCGGACTCTGGTGGGGCTCTGACCGAGGACTTGTCAGTGGCATGGAAGTGTGAGCGCTTGGAGAGGAGCCCCCACCTCCTTGTTGTCTGCCACCAACATCCCTCTCATGAGTCAGGTCCACCTCAGCGCTTGCAAGTGGATTGCGAGCACCTTGCTGCACATCAGGGGGGCCATGGGGACCCGTATCTGCACTGGCAGTCCTACTCCGAAGGACTTCCATGAAGGTCTGGTTTCTCTGTTCAATAGATGACCATCGCTCCTCCAGAGATGTCATTCTATTCAGAACACTCACCATGTTTTCTGCACTCTGGCGACTTATCACCTCCATGGAGGTTGCCATCCTTTCCATGGTGATGCGTTCTTGCGCCAATGACTCCACAAAGGCTCTGCTCATGTTCGCTATGGACTCCTCCATTCGCTCCACACTCGCAGCGACCCTGGAGACAAAACCTGTCAGAGACTCCTGCATCTGTTCCTGGAGTTCCAGCACCGCTGATCTTATGGATGGCCCCAGAGGCAGAGGGTCGACATGCAGCTGAGCCGAGCTAGGAGAGTCCTGCGCCTCCGACTAGGACTCTCCACTGCTGTCCCTGTCTCCACCATCTGCTGATGCTCACTTGTGAGCTGTGATACACCAGGTGACAACACTACTCTATGTCCCGAGGGTCCCACCGAGGTGTGAGTGTCTGCGCTGGTGCTGGGTGCGCTGAGTTCTGCTGACGCTGCGCCCTCAGAGGTTGCAGCTTCCTCTGAGGAGTCTGTCTGCTCAGGCTCTTCCTCCTGGCTAGTGGGGACGGGTGCTTGCGATGGTCCTGTGGGGGAGTAAAGGAAAGAGTCAGAGATGTGAGGCCAAGGTTACATGCACATTGCATATTGCAGATGATCATAAATCCATCTGTTAGAGCTTCAGATTCATTATCAGCGACTCATGCAATGTCAATGAGAGAGATGGAACACTATTCTGTCACCAGCTTGCTGTGATGCGCCCGTCTGTCCGTCCCCCACTTGCGTATCGTCCTCCACTCCCACGATCTCCAGGAACGCATCCTCCCAGGGGGTGAGCTAGGCTAATGAAGGTGGCCCTCCTCCTGTCCTGGCTCTTTCCCTTTTATTGTGAGCTCTCTTTTCCTGCAATGAGGGAGACAAGTGGAGTTTGAGTGAGATTGAAGGAGTGAGTTTAGAGAATCCATAGCATAGATGCTTAGAAGGAGACAAAGATGGAGTGAGGTGGCAAGACCAAGGGCCCTCCGTGTGTGTTGTAAGTTGTTTTCATAGCATGACAGTCATAGGGAGTGTGAGGGCTACATAGTCGAATAGTAAGGTGAATGTGACCATAGAGGGAGAGGGAATGGGTAAGGGTGCATGGATGTCAGTGTCAAGTGGGATATGGAGGAAGAGGTTGCTAAAGCTGAGTGCTGGTGAGGAGAGGCAATGGGGATCAGATTGAGGGTGAAGGGAAAGTCATACTCACTTTTGCAGTGCGTAGAAGGTCATGAAACCTCTTCCTGCACTGGAGCCAGGTTCTGCGGGTGATGAATAAAGAGTTGATCTCCTGGGCGACCTGGACCCACACAGCCTTGGTCTGCTGGGGAGGCTTCTTCCTCCCTGAGGAAGGGAAGAGCACCTCTCTGTTGGCTCTTGCTCCCTCCACCAAAGCTTGCAGGGCAACGTCATCGAAGCTGGGAGCAGACCTGGGTCGTTGGCTGGCCAGTCCTGCTGCAGTTGCCTCTAGGATACAGGTCCAAAAGCTTGGCAGCCTGCAGAAGAAGCAAGGCTTGTTGCAGATCTTAAATGCAGCAGCAATGATGACGTCATCGGAGGCGACTTTCAGACTGGAATAACTCATTGGCCATGGGTTCCCACACGTTGGAACTCAATTGGCCAATTAAGTTAAAATCGCATCATTCTCCCACATCGATCTAGATTCGGGTGGGCAACACGAAAAGCGGATAACACGACCCCAGCCCGCCCCAGTATCAAAATCCAGCCCTATGTAATAGTTCACCTTCTACCCTCCTATGATACACCAGTAATGGGAGTCGTCGACTAATCATAGCAATCAATCTCCATCAATTAATCTACAACAGGCCCAGATAAATGATTTGGACTCAGGAACTGGGGGTAGGGTGTTGGAATTTGCAGATGATACTAAATTGGTGGGCCGGAGCGCTAATAACATGGAGGATGACACCGAAATACAGGGAGACATAAACAGGCTGGCAAAGTGAGTGAATCATTGTCAACCGAAGCTGAATATAACAGAGTGTGAGGTGGTACCTGTTGGTAGAAGGAATAAGGAGGGCACTTATTCTTTGGAAGGTACGAAAATAAATAGAGTAGAGGAGCAAAGAGATCTAGGAATACAGACACATAAATCAATTAAAAGTAGCAATGTAACTTAATAAGGTCAAAAAGTCAAGACCCTGTAATGTCCCCAATAATGTTCTCCCGTGGCTGACCAGCTTTTCCTGATTGTACCAGTATCATTGCACGAGGGACATTGATGTGGTGAAAGCGAGAAAGCACAGAAATGACAGGTTGAAATCTTTGTTCCAACAGGGAACAGGGAAATTTCAGCAGAATCTCACCTCGTGCCTCTTTCTGATATCACACAATCCTGATGTCAACATAACCAGCTTTTTGAAACATTCCTTTTTCCGCCACCAGAGGGAGCTGCAGGTACACAAAATTCCAGATGCACCTCCCCAACACACACACAGATACCAGTACACACACTGACACTAGGACACACTGACATTAGTACACACACATTGACACTAGGACACACACACTGACACACACACACTGACACTAGTACACACACACTGACACACACACTGACACTAGGACACACACACTGACACTAGGACACACACACTGACACACACACTGACACTAGTACACACACACTGACACACACACTGACACTAGGACACACACACTGACACACACACTGACACTAGGACACACACACTGACACTAGGGCACACACACTAACACACACACTGACACTAGGACACACACACTGACACACACACTGACACTAGTACACACACATTGACACACACACACTGACACACACACTGACACTAGTACACACACAGACACTAGTACACACACACTGACACACACACTGACACTAGTACACACACACTGACACACACACTGACACTAGTACACACACACTGACACACACACTGACACTAGTACACACACACTGACACACAAACTGACACACACTGACACTAGTACACACACACTGACACACACACTGACACTAGTACACACACACTGACACACACACTGACACTAGTACACACACGCTGACACACACACTGACACTAGTACACACACACTGACACACACACTGACACACACACACTGACACACACACACTGACACACACACTGACACTAGTACACACACACTGACACACACACTGACACTAGGACACACACACTGACACTAGGACACACTGACACACACACTGACACACACACTGACACTAGTACACACACTGACACTAGTGCACACACACTGACACACACACACTGACACTAGGACACACACACTGACACACACACTGACACTAGTACACACACACTGACACACACACTGACACACACACTGACACTAGTACACACACTGACACACACACTGACACTAGTACACACACTGACACACACACTGACACTAGTACACACACACTGACACTAGTACACACACACTGACACACACACTGACACTAGGACACACTGACACACACACTGACACTAGTACACACACACTGACACACACACTGACACTAGTACACACACACTGACACTAGGACACACTGACACTAGTACACACACACTGACACACACACTGACACTAGTACACACACACTGACGCACACACTGACACTAGTACACACACACTGACACACACACTGACACTAGTACACACACACTGACACACACACTGACACTAGTACACACACACTGACACACACACTGACACTAGTACACACACACTGACACACAAACTGACACACACTGACACTAGTACACACACACTGACACACACACTGACACTAGTACACACACACTGACACACACACTGACACTAGTACACACACGCTGACACACACACTGACACTAGTACACACACACTGACACACACACTGACACACACACACTGACACACACACACTGACACACACACTGACACTAGTACACACACACTGACACACACACTGACACTAGGACACACACACTGACACTAGGACACACTGACACACACACTGACACACACACTGACACTAGTACACACACTGACACTAGTGCACACACACTGACACACACACACTGACACTAGGACACACACACTGACACACACACTGACACTAGTACACACACACTGACACACACACTGACACACACACTGACACTAGTACACACACTGACACACACACTGACACTAGTACACACACTGACACACACACTGACACTAGTACACACACACTGACACTAGTACACACACACTGACACACACACTGACACTAGGACACACTGACACACACACTGACACTAGTACACACACACTGACACACACACTGACACTAGTACACACACACTGACACTAGGACACACTGACACTAGTACACACACTGACACTAGTACACACACACTGACGCACACACTGACACTAGTGCACACACACTGACACACACACACACTGACACTAGGACACACTGACACTAGTACACACACACTGACACACACACTGACACTGGTACACACACACTGACACACACACTGACACTAGTACACACACACTGACACACACACTGACACTAGGACACACTGATACTAGTACACACACACTGACACACACACACACTGACACTAGGACACACTGACACTAGTGCACACACACTGACAGACACACTGACACTACGACACACACACTGACACTACTGCACACACACTGACACACACACTGACACTAGTACACACACTGACACTAGTATACACACACTGACACACACACTGACACTAGTACACACACACTGACACACACACTGACACTAGTGCACACACACTGACACAAGTGCACACAGACACTAGTACACACACTGACACACACACTGACATAGTACACACACACTGACACACACACTGACACTAGGACACACTGACACTAGTACACACACTGACACTAGTACACACACACTGACACACACACTGACACTAGTACACACACACTGACACACACACTGACACTAGTGCACACACACTGACACACACACACGGACACTAGGACACACTGACACTAGTACACACACACTGACACACACACTGACACACACACTGACACTATGACACACACACTGACACACACACTGACACTAGGACACACTGACACTAGTACACACACACTGACACACACACACACACACTGACACTAGGACACACTGACACTAGTGCACACACACTGACAGACACACTGACACTACGACACACACACTGACACTAGTGCACACACACTGACACACACACTGACACTAGTACACACACTGACACTAGTATACACACACTGACACACACACTGACACTAGTACACACACACTGACACACACACTGACACTAGTGCACACACACTGACACTAGTGCACACAGACACTAGTACACGCACTGACACACACACTGACATAGTACACACACACTGACACACGCACTGACACTAGTGCACACACACTGACACTAGGACACACTGACACTAGTACACACACACTGACACACACACACACACTGACACTAGGACACACTGACACTAGTGCACACACACTGACACAAGGACATACACACTGACACTAGTGCACACACACTGACACACACACTGACACTAGGACACACACACTGACACTAGTACACACACACTGACACACACACCGACACTAGGACACACACACTCTGACACTGGGACACACACACAGATACTAGTACACACACACTGACACTAGGACACACACACTGACACACACAC
The DNA here is from genome assembly GCA_030390025.1 of Squalus acanthias. Lineage (NCBI taxonomy): Eukaryota > Metazoa > Chordata > Chondrichthyes > Squaliformes > Squalidae > Squalus > Squalus acanthias. Next base: position 170,947,872 of record CM059428.1, on the reverse strand, counting down.
TGAAACTAGGACACACACACTGACACTAGGACACACACACTGACACTACTGCACACACACTGACACACACACTGACACTAGTACACACACACTGCCACACACACTGACACTAGTACACACACACTGACACACACACTGACACTAGGACACACTGACACTAGTACACACACACACACAGACTGACACACACTGACACTAGTACACACACTGACACACACTGACACTAGGACACACTGACACTAGTACACACCCACACACACACACACACACACTCACTGACACTAGTACACACACACTGACACTAGTACACACTGACACACACACTGACACTAGTACACACACACTGAGACTAGTACACACTGACACACACACTGAAACTAGGACACACACACTGACACTAGGCCACACACACCGACACTAGTACACACGCACTGACACACACACTGACACTAGTACACACACACTGATACTAGTACACACACACTGACACTAGGACACACACACTGACACTAGGACACACACACTGACCCACACACTGACACTAGTACACACACACTGACACTAGTACACACACACTGACACACACACTGACACTAGGACACACACACTGACTCACACACTGACACTAGTATACACACACTGACACACACGCTGACACTAGTACACACACTGACACACACTGACACTGGTACACACACTGACACTAGGACACACACACTGACACACACACTGACACTAGTACACACACTGACACACACTGACGCTAGTACCCACACTGACACTAGGACACACACACTGACACACACACTGACACTAGTGCACACACTGACACTAGTACACACACACTGACACTAGTACACACACACTGACACTAGGACACACACACTGACACTAGTGCACACACTGACACTAGGACACACACACTGACACTAGTACACACACACTGACACACACACTGACACTAGGACACACACTGACACACACTGACACTAGTACACACACTGACACTAGGACACACACACTGACACTAGTACACACACACTGACACACACACTGACACTAGGACACACACACTGACACACACACTGACACTAGTGCACACACTGACACTAGTACACACACACTGACACTAGTACACACACACTGACACTAGTACACACTGACACACAGACTGACACTAGTACACACACACTGAGACTAGTACACACTGACACACACACTGACACTAGGACACACACACTGACACACACACCGACACTAGGCCACACACACCGACACTAGTACACACGCACTGACACACACACTGACACTAGTACACACACACTGATACTAGTACACACACACTGACACTAGGACACACACACTGACACTAGGACACACACACTGACACACACACTGACACTAGTACACACACACTGACACTAGTACACACACACTGACACACACACTGACACTAGGACACACACACTGACTCACACACTGACACTAGTATACTCACACTGACACACACGCTGACACTAGTACACACACTGACACACACTGACACTGGTACACACACTGACACTAGGACACACACACTGACACTAGTACACACACACTGACACACACACTGACACTAGTACACACACTGACACACACTGACGCTAGTACCCACACTGACACTAGGACACACACACTGACACACACACTGACACTAGTGCACACACTGACACTAGTACACACACACTGACACACACACTGACACTAGTACACACACACTGACACTAGGACACACACACTGACACTAGTGCACACACTGAAACTAGGACACACACACTGACACTAGTACACACACACTGACACACACACTGACACTAGGACACACACTGACACACACTGACACTAGTACACACACTGACACTAGGACACACACACTGACACTAGTACACACACACTGACACACACACTGACACTAGGACACACACTGACACACACTGACACTAGTACACACACTGACACTAGGACACACACACTGACACTAGTACACACACACTGACACACACACTGACACTAGGACACACACACTGACACACACACTGACACTAGTGCACACACTGACACTAGTACACACACACTGACACTAGTACACACACACTGACACTAGGACACACACACTGACACTAGTGCACACACTGACACTAGGACACACTGACACTAGTACACACACACACACAGACTGACACACACTGACACTAGTACACACACTGACACACACTGACACTAGGACACACTGACACTAGTACACACCCACACACACACACACACACACACTCACTGACACTAGTACACACACACTGACACTAGTACACACTGACACACACACTGACACTAGTACACACACACTGAGACTAGTACACACTGACACACACACTGACACTAGGACACACACACTGACACTAGTACACACACACTGACACACACACTGACACTAGTATACACATACTGATACTAGTACACACACACTGACACACACACTGACACTAGGACACACACACTGATACTAGTACACACACACTGACACTAGTACACACACACTGACACTAGTACACACACACTGACACACACACTGACACTAGGACACACACACTGACTCACACACTGACACTAGTATACACACACTGACACACACGCTGACACTAGTACACACACTGACACACACTGACACTGGTACACACACTGACACTAGGACACACACACTGACACACACACTGACACTAGTACACACACTGACACACACTGACGCTAGTACCCACACTGACACTAGGACACACACACTGACACACACACTGACACTAGTGCACACACTGACACTAGTACACACACACTGACACTAGTACACACACACTGACACTAGGACACACACACTGACACTAGTGCACACACTGACACTAGGACACACACACTGACACTAGTACACACACACTGACACACACACTGACACTAGGACACACACACTGACACTAGTACACACACACTGACACACACACTGACACTAGGACACACACTGACACACACTGACACTAGTACACACACTGACACTAGGACACACACACTGACACTAGTACACACACACTGACACACACACTGACACTAGGACACACACACTGACACACACACTGACACTAGTGCACACACTGACACTAGTACACACACACTGACACTAGTACACACACACTGACACTAGTACACACTGACACACACACTGACACTAGTACACACACACTGAGACTAGTACACACTGACACACACACTGACACTAGGACACACACACTGACACACACACCGACACTAGGCCACACACACCGACACTAGTACACACGCACTGACACACACACTGACACTAGTACACACACACTGATACTAGTACACACACACTGACACTAGGACACACACACTGACACTAGGACACACACACTGACACTAGGACACACACACTGACACACACACTGACACTAGGACACACACACTGACTCACACACTGACACTAGTATACTCACACTGACACACACGCTGACACTAGTACACACACTGACACACACTGACACTGGTACACACACTGACACTAGGACACACACACTGACACTAGTACACACACACTGACACACACACTGACACTAGTACACACACTGACACACACTGACGCTAGTACCCACACTGACACTAGGACACACACACTGACACACACACTGACACTAGTGCACACACTGACACTAGTACACACACACTGACACACACACTGACACTAGTACACACACACTGACACTAGGACACACACACTGACACTAGTGCACACACTGAAACTAGGACACACACACTGACACTAGTACACACACACTGACACACACACTGACACTAGGACACACACTGACACACACTGACACTAGTACACACACTGACACTAGGACACACACACTGACACTAGTACACACACACTGACACACACACTGACACTAGGACACACACTGACACTAGTACACACACTGACACTAGGACACACACACTGACACTAGTACACACACACTGACACACACACTGACACTAGGACACACACACTGACACACACACTGACACTAGTGCACACACTGACACTAGTACACACACACTGACACTAGTACACACACACTGACACTAGGACACACACACTGACACTAGTGCACACACTGACACTAGGACACACTGACACTAGTACACACACACACAGACTGACACACACTGACACTAGTACACACACTGACACACACTGACACTAGGACACACTGACACTAGTACACACCCACACACACACACACACACACTCACTGACACTAGTACACACACACTGACACTAGTACACACTGACACACACACTGACACTAGTACACACACACTGAGACTAGTACACACTGACACACACACTGACACTAGGACACACACACTGACACTAGTACACACACACTGACACACACACTGACACTAGTACACACATACTGATACTAGTACACACACACTGACACACACACTGACACTAGGACACACACACTGATACTAGTACACACACACTGACACACACACTGACACTAGGACACACACACTGACACTAGGACACACACACTAACACACACACTGACACTAGTACACACACACTGACACTAGTACACACACACTGACACACACACTGACACTAGGACACACACACTGACTCACACACTGACACTAGTATACACACACTGACACACACGCTGACACTAGTACACACACTGACACACACTGACACTGGTACACACACTGACACTAGGACACACACGCTGACACTAGTACACACACACTGACACACACACTGACACTAGTACACACACTGACACACACTGACGCTAGTACCCACACTGACACTAGGACACACACACTGACACACACACTGACACTAGTGCACACACTGACACTAGTACACACACACTGACACACACACTGACACTAGTACACACACACTGACACTAGGACACACACACTGACACTAGTGCACACACTGACACTAGTACACACACTGACACACACTGACACTAGTACACACACTGACACTAGGACACACACACTGACACTAGTACACACACACTGACACACACACTGACACTAGGACACACACTGACACACACTGACACTAGTACACACACTGACACTAGTATACACACACTGACACTAGTACACACACTGACACTAGGACATACTGACATTAGTACACACACACACACACTGACACTAGTACACACACGCTGACACTAGTACACACACTGACACACACACTGAAACTAGTACACACACACACAGACTAATACACACTGACACACACACTGACACTAGGACACACACACTGACACACACACTGACACCAGGCCACACACACTGACACACACACCGACACTAGTACACACACACTGACACACACACTGACACTAGTACACACACACTGACACGAGGACACACACACTGACACTAGTACACACACACTGACACACACACTGACACTAGGACACACACACTGACTCACACACTGACACTAGTATACACACACTGACACACACGCTGACACTAGTACACACACTGACACACACTGACACTGGTACACACACTGACACTAGGACACAAACACTGACACTAGTACACACACACTGACACACACACTGACACTAGTACACACACTGACACACACTGACGCTAGTACCCACACTGACACTAGGACACACACACTGACACACACACTGACACTAGTGCACACACTGACACTAGTACACACACACTGACACACACACTGACACTAGTACACACACACTGACACTAGGACACACACACTGATACTAGTGCACACACTGACACTAGTACACACACTGACACACACTGACACTAGTACACACACTGACACTAGGACACACACGCTGACACACACACTGATACTAGTACACACACACTGACACACACACTGACACTAGTACACACACGCTGACACTAGTACACACACTGACACTAGTACACACACACTGACACACACCCTGACACTAGTACACACACACTGACACTAGGACACACACACTGACACACACACTGACACTAGTACACACACACTGACAGACAAACCGACACTAGGACACACACACAGATACTAGTACACACACACTGACACTAGTACACACACACTGACACACACACTGACACTAGTACACACACACTGACACTAGGACACACACACTGACACACACACTGACACTAGTACACACACACTGACACACAAACCGACACTAGGACACACACACTGACACTAGGACACACACACAGATACTAGTACACACACACTGACACTAGTGCACACACACTGACACACACACACTGACACTAGGACACACACTGACACACACTGACACTAGTACACACACTGACACTAGGACACACACGCTGACACACACACTGATACTAGTACACACACACTGACACACACACTGACACTAGTACACACACGCTGACACTAGTACACACACTGACACTAGTACACACACACTGACACACACCCTGACACTAGTACACACACACTGACACTAGGACACACACACTGACACACACACTGACACTAGTACACACACACTGACAGACAAACCGACACTAGGACACACACACAGATACTAGTACACACACACTGACACTAGTACACACACACTGACACACACACTGACACTAGTACACACACACTGACACTAGGACACACACACTGACACACACACTGACACTAGTACACACACACTGACACACAAACCGACACTAGGACACACACACTGACACTAGGACACACACACAGATACTAGTACACACACACTGACACTAGTGCACACACACTGACACACACACACTGACACTAGTACACACACACTGACACTAGTACACACACACACACTGACACACACACTGAAACTAGGACACACACTGACACTAGGACACACTGACACTAGTAAACACACACAGACTGACACACACACACACACTGACACTAGTACACACACACTGACACACACGCTGACACTAGTATACACACACTGACACTAGTACACACACTGACACTAGGACACACTGACATTAGTACACACACACACACACTGACACTAGTACACACACGCTGACACTAGTACACACACTGACACACACACTGACACTAGTACACACACACACAGACTAATACACACTGACACACACACTGACACTAGGACACACACACTGACACACACACTGACACTAGGCCACACACACTGACACACACACCGACACTAGTACACACACACTGACACACACACTGACACTAGTACACACACACTGACACTAGGACACACACACTGACACTAGTACACACACACTGACACACACACTGACACTAGTACACACACACTGACACACACACTGACACTAGGACACACACACTGACACTAGGACACACACACTGACACACACACCAACACTAGGGCACACACACTGACACTGGGACACACACACTGATTCACACACTGACACTAGTACACACGCATTGACACACACCCTGACACTAGTACACACACTGACACGCACACTGACACTGGGACACACACACTGACTCACACACTGACACTAGTACACACACACTGACACACACACTGACACTAGTACACACGCATTGACACACACACTGACACTAGTACACACACTGACACTAGGACACACACTGACACACACACTGACACTAGTACACACACACTGACACACACACTGACACTAGTACACACACACTGACACTAGGACACACACACTGACACACACACTGACACTAGTACACTCACTGACACACACTGACACTAGTACACACACTGACACTAGGACACACACTGACACACACACTGACACTAGTACACACACACTGACACACACACTGACGCTAGTACACACACACTGACATACACACTGACACTAGGACACACACACTGACACACACACTGACACTAGGACACACACATACTGACTCACACACCGACACTAGTACACACACATTGACACACACTGAGGCTAGGACACACACACTGACACTAGTACACACACACTGACACTAGGACACACACACTGACACTAGTACACACACTGACACCCACTGACACTAGGACACACTGACACTAGGACTCATTGACACACACACTGACACTAGTACACACTGACACACACACTGACACTAGTACAGACTGACACACACACACACACTGACACTAGTACACACTGACACACACTGACACTAGTACACACTGACACTAGGACTCATTGACACACACACTGACGCTAGTACACACTGACACTAGTACACACTGACACACACTGACACTAGTACACACTGACACACACACACTGACACTAGTACATACTGACACACACTGACACTAGTACACACTGACACACACACTGACACTAGTACACACTGACACACACTGACACTAGTACACACACACACTGACACTAGGACACACTGACACACACTGACACTAGTACACACTGACACACACTGACACTAGTACACACTGACACTAGTACACACTGACACACACACACTGACACTAGTACACACTGACACACACACACTGACACTAGTACACACTGACACACACACTGACACTAGTACACACTGACACACACTGACACTAGTACACACACACACACTGACACTAGGAGACACTGACACACACTGACACTGGTACACACTGACACACACTGACACTAGTACACACTGACACACACACACTGACACTAGTACACACTGACACACACTGACACTAGTACACACTGACACTAGGACTCACTGACACACACACACACTGACACTAGTACACACTGACACACACACTGACAGTAGTACACACTGACACACACGGACACTAGTACACACTGACACACACACACACTGACACTAGTACACACTGACACTAGGACTCATTGACACACACACTGACACTAGTACACACTGACACACCCACTGACACTAGTACACACTGACACACACACACTGACACTAGTACACACTGACACACACACACTGACACTAGTACACACTGACACACACACTGACACTAGTACACACTGACACACACTGACACTAGTACACACTGACACACACACACACACTGACACTAGTACACACTGACACACACACACACTGACACTTGTACACACTGACACACACTGACACTAGTACACACTGACACACACACACTGACACTACTACACACTGACACACACACTGACACTAGTACACACTGACACACACTGACACTAGTACACACTGACACACACACACACTGACACTATTACACACTGACACACACTGACACTAGTACACACTGACACTAGGACTCATTGACACACACACTGACACTAGTACACACTGACACACACACACACACTGACACTATTACACACTGACACACACTGACACTAGTTCACACTGACACTAGGACTCATTGACACACACACTGACACTAGTATACACTGACACACACACTGACACTAGTACACACTGACACTAGTACACACAGACACACACTGACACTAGTACACACTGACACACACACACTGACACTAGTACACACTGACACACACTGACACTAGTACACACTGACACACACACACACTGACACTAGTACACACTGACACACACTGACACTAGTACACACTGACACTAGGACTCATTGACGCACACACTGACACTAGTACACACTGACACACACTGACACTAGTACACACTGACACTAGTACACACTGACACACACACACTGACACTAGTACATACTGACACACACACACTGACACTAGTACACACTGACACACACACTGACACTAGTACACACTGACACACTGACACTAGTACACACTGACACACACTGACACTGGTACACACTGACACTAGTACACACTGACACACACACTGACACTAGTTCACACTGACACTAGGACTCATTGACACACACACACTGACACTAGTATACACTGACACACACACTGACACTAGTACACACTGACACTAGTACACACAGACACACACTGACACTAGTACACACTGACACACACACACTGACACTAGTACACACTGACACACACTGACACTAGTACACACTGACACACACACACACTGACACTAGTACACACTGACACACACTGACACTAGTACACACTGACACTAGGACTCATTGACACACACACTGACACTAGTACACACTGACACACACTGACACTAGTACACACTGACACTAGTACACACTGACACACACACACCGACACTAGTACATACTGACACACACACACTGACACTAGCACACACTGACACACACACTGACACTAGTACACACTGACACACACTGACACTAGTACACACACACACACTGACACTAGTACACACTGACACACACACACTGACACTGGTACACACTGACACACACACACTGACACTAGTACACACTGACACACACACTGACACTAGTACACACTGACACACACTGACACTAGTGCACACTGACACACACACTGACACTAGTGCACACTGACACACACACTGACACGAGTACACACTGACACTAGGACTCACTGACACACACACACACACTGACACTAGTACACACTGACACACACTGACACTAGTACACACTGACAGACACTGACACTAGTACACACTGACAGACACTGACACTAGTACACACTGACACTAGTACACACTGACACACACACTGACACTAGTACACACTGACACACACACCACATTCTCACACACACACTCTCCTCTTCTCCCCTCCCTTCCCCTCTCTTCCTCCCTCCCTTTCCTTGCCCTCCCCTCCTCCCTTCCCTCTCCTCACAAATCACTAAAAGTTGCGACGCAGGTTAGCAAGGCCATAAAAAAGCAAACCAGGCACTAGGATTTATTTCCAGAGAGATAGAATTGAAAAGTAGGGAAGTTATGCTAAACCTGTATCGAACCTTGGTTCGACCACACTTGGAGTACTGCGTGCAGTTCTGGTCGCCATATTATAAAAAGGATATAGAGGCATTGGAGAGGGTGCAGAGAAGATTTACAAGGATGATACCAGACATGCGAAGGTATACATATCAGGAAAGGATGAACAGGCTGGGTCTCTTTCTCTTGATAGAGGTCTTTAAAATTATGAAGGGATTTGATAGGGTCGACGTAGAGAAGATGTTTCCACTTGTGGGGAAGACCAGAACTAGAGGCCATAAATATAAGATGGTCACTAATAAATCCAATAGGGAATTCAGGAGAAACTTCTTTACCCAGAGAGTGGCGAGAATGTGGAACTCGCTACCACAGGAGTGGTTGAGGCAAAAAGTATAGACGCGTTTAATGGGAGGCTGGATAAACACATGAGGGAGAAGGGAATAGAAGGGTATGCTGATGGGGTGAGATGAAGAGGGGTGGGAGGAGGCTGGTGTGGAGCATAAACACTAGCACGGACCTGTTGGGATTGAATGGCCTGTTTCTGTGCTGTAAATTCCATGTAATTCTGTGTAAAAAAAAACAAACATTTTAAACTGACTCACAGCATTACACCAAACACTTTGATCTCACTCCTGCAGCTTGTGTGAGAACGCGCTCGGTTGGTTTAAATGCAGTCAGATGCAGTAAACTCCACCGGCACCAGGTGGCAGCAGATCTCCACACTGCGCCCAGTTTCCTCACCCAAAATAAGATTCATTCTGGAGCGGAGGGTGGTGGGGGGGGGGTGGGTGGGGAGAGCGGGGTAACCTTTGCTGCTGGGGGAAAAGAACATTTATTTAGAGTGGAAAAACACGCTTTGTTTTTTTTTTGTGTGCAGGTACTCCCACGATCTGCGTCACTATCTGGACGGTGCTGCGACTACACTTCGATGATTCTGGGTAGGCGTGACCTGCTTTCGGGTTCATCCTGATCGTATATCGTCATACAAAAATAAATAAATAAAGCATTTCGCCCGTGACAGCACGCCCTCATTCGCCCGCACTCTGTAATATGCTGTCTTTCCTCTGTTTATAGTTGCTGGGAGACAAATGAACACCGAGCCTTGTGGTGGGTAATTAAAGGCCCTGTCATCGTATCAATTATGGTAAGTGATTGAGTTAGAAACATCGAAACATAGAATAGGAGGAGTAGGTCATTCGGCCCTTCCAGCCTGCGCCGCCATTCAATATGATCATGGCTGATCCTCTATCTCAATACCATATTCCTGCTCTCTCCCCATACCCCTTGATGCCTTTTGTGTCTATAAATCTATCTGTCTCCTTCTTAAACATATTCAGTGACTTGGCCTCCACAGCCTTCTGTGGTAGAGAATTCCACAGGTTCACCACCCTCTGAGTGAAGAAATTTCTCCTCATCTCAGTCCTAAATGTCCTACCCCTGTATCCTGAGACTGTGACTCCTCGTTCTAGACTCCCCAGCCAGGTGAAACATCCTCCCTGCATCCAGTCTGTCTAGCCCTGTCAGAATTTTATACGTTTCAATGAGATCCCCTGTCCTTCTTCTAAACTCTAGTGAATACAGGCCTAGTCGACCCAATCTCTCCTCATACGACAGTCCTGCCATCCCAGGAATCAGTCTGGTGAACCTTCGCTGCACTCCCTCTATGGCAAGTATATCCTTTCTTAGGTAAGGAGACCAAAACTGCACACAGTACTCCAGGTGTGGTCTCACCAAGGCTCTGTATAACTGTAGTAAGACATCCTTGCTCCTGTACTCAAATCCTCTTGCAATGAAGGCCAACATACCATAGAAACATAGAAGATAGGAGCAGGAGTAGGCCATTCGGCCCCTCGAGCCTGCTCCGCCATTCAATGAGATCATGGCTGATCATCCAAATTCAGTACCCTGTCCCTGCTTTCTCCCCATATCCCTTGATCCCTTTAGCCTTAAGAAATATATCTAACTCCTTCTTGAATATATTTAATGAATTGACCTCAACTGCCTTCTGTGGTAGAGAATTCCACAGGTTCACCACTCTCTGGGTGAAGAAATTCCTCCTCATCTCAGTCCTAAATGGCTTACCCCTTATCCTTAGACTGTGACCCCTGGTTCTGGACTCCCCCCAGTTGGATGGTCCGGGTACTGAGGAACTGTATCTCAATCGGACTATATTTTTTCTATTCACTCACGGGATGTGGGCGTCGCTGGCAAGGCCGGAATTTTTTGCCAATCCCTAATTGCCCTGGAGAAGGTGGTGGTGAGCCTCCTTCTTGACAACTCTGAGTGTCTCGCTGGGCCATTTCAGAGGGCCAGTTAAGAGTCAACCACGTTTTCTGTGGGTCTGGAGTCACATATCGGCCAGACCGGGTAAGGGCGGCAGATTTCCTTCCCTAAAAGGGACATTAGTGAACCTGATGGGTTTTTACAGCAATTACGACACGGTCACCGTTGCTGACAATGGCTTTTTAGTCCAGATTTATTTATTGAACTGAATTTCAGTTCCCCAGCTGCCGGGTTGGAATTTAAGTCTTGTCTCCGGCTCATTGGTCCAGGCCTCTGGATTACGTCCAGTGACATTCCCACAATGCTACCGTTCCCCGATTGTAGGAATCCACCCATTTCTGTACGTGTTTAAACATACCCATCGAATGCATTCAATTAAAGGGGCAATAACACAGGGAAAAAGAAAACGAAAAACTTGCATTTATATAGCGCCTTTCACAACCTCAGGATGTCCCAAAGTGCTTTACAGCCAATGAAGTACTTGTTGAAGTGTAGTCACTGTTGTGATGTAGGAAACGCGGCAGCCAATTTGTGCACAGAAAGATCCCACAAACAGCAATGTGATAATGACCAGATAATCTGTTTTTTTTTTAGTGATGTTGATTGAGGGATAAATATTGGCCAGGACACCGGGGATAACTCCCGTGCTCTTCTTCGAAATAGTGCCGTGGGATCTTTTACGTCCACCTGTGAGGTTCAGACGGGGCCTCGGTTTAACGTCTCATCCGAAAGACGGCACCTCCGACAGTGCCGCACTCCCTCAGTACTGCACTGGAGCATCAGCCTAGATTTTTTGTGCTCAAGTCCCTGGAGTGGGACTTGAACCCACAACCTTCTGACTCAGAGGCGAGTGTGCTACCCACTGAGCCACAGCTGACACACAGGAACAGGCGCAGGCCATTCAGCCTCTCCAGCCTGCGTGTACTGTATGGGCTTCAATCGTACAGTACCTTGGCGAGGTACCATCGTAAGCAGAACGCAGGTTAAAAGCTGATCGGGTTTGGCTAGCGACTGGAGCTGGTGATTGGGTGAACACTTGAGAACTTGACACCCAAGGAAAAAAAAATCTGCCAACTAGTTGAGTTCTCTTGTCTTTTTCACCCAGGTAAACTTTATCCTCTTCATCGGAATCATATTTATTCTCGTGCAAAAGCTGCAGTCGCCTGATATCGGAGGCAACGAGTCCAGCATTTACTTGTAAGTGTTTGATACTTGACTTGGAGACTCGCGTTGGATAAAATGGCGCCTGTTGTACACATGGGGAAAAAGTTCCCGTATTTCATGCTGGTTTCTCGATGTTGCTGAATTGCCCCCCCCGGTCACTGTTGTGTCTTTTATTATTTCACATGTAGTCAGTTTGGGGGTTTCCAAGCCGTTTGTGATGCAGTTGGATCCAACAGGGCTCTCTCTCTCACCAAGCAGGAGCTCAGTGCTCTGAGTGCTGCCGCCTTCTCACTCATTGGGGCTCATTTTACGTTGCCTATAAAACGGGCGATATTGCAGCAGCCGTCCGTTGTGCACATCGCCCGATTTATTTTTCCATTTGAAGTCAATGGGAACTCGGGGGGATGGGGGGATGTGCGAATCATCGAATCATACAGCACAGAAGGAGGCCATTCAGCCCATCGTGCCTCCGCTGGCTCTTTGAAAGAGCTATCCAATTAGTCCCACTCCCCCCTGCTCTTTCCCCATAACCCTGCAAGTTTTTCCTTTTCAAGTATTTATCCAATTCCCTTTTGAAAGTTACTGTTGAATCTGCTTCCCCTGCACTTTCGGGCAGTGCATCATAATATAATCCAGATCATAACTACTTGCTGCATAAAAAAAATAATTTCCCTTCATCTCCCCCTTTTTTTTGGGCCAATTACCTTGAATCTGTGTCCTCTGGTTACCGACCCTCCTGCCAGTGGAAGCAGCTTCTCCTTATTTACTCCACCAAAACCCCCTCATGATTTTGAGCACCTCCATTAAATCTCCCCTTAACCTTCTCTGCTCGAAGGAGAACAATCTCGGCTTCTCCAGTCCAGCCACTGGCTGATCCAATATCTTCCACTTTTCCAAGGTCAGGAATGACCCCCGTTACTTCTTGTCGGATTGGAGACACTCGAGGGGCTCGACCACCCTGAAAGTTCACTCCAATTTGCCAAAGAGGAGAAAGAGCGAAGACCTTTAAACCGACGCTGCGCGAATATCAGCGCACGAACGCTAACCGCCTGTGGACAAAACTCCTTTGTGCCCTTTGACCCACTGAAACAAAATGGCTGCTCGCGAGGTGATATCACCCCATTTATTTTAAATGGGCAGTGCTTCTGTTAAGGTGGACAAAGACATTTAATTTGCCTTCAGCACATAGGCCTAAATTTGTCTTAGAATGGTTTGGGTCTTAAGTAATGCGTTAATATTGACTGTATAAGATGGACGTTCAGGCAGTGTTAATATTCATTCATTCATTCAACGTGGCCGGAAGCTAGTCTGGTAACGGACTGTGGAGTCTTCAGAAAAACAGTAGGGACATC
Organism: Squalus acanthias; assembly: GCA_030390025.1. Taxonomy (NCBI): domain Eukaryota; kingdom Metazoa; phylum Chordata; class Chondrichthyes; order Squaliformes; family Squalidae; genus Squalus; species Squalus acanthias. The sequence goes on along the minus strand of CM059428.1, from coordinate 170,932,068 downwards.
TAGTCACCATGGAAGGGTACTTTTAGAGCTTTACACCTCCACTCGGCCAACTGCCGTGTCAGAGATGCAGTATGAAGATATTAAAAGGCGGCTGTATAAAGAGGGGTGGGATAGTGCAAGAACACTGGGATCAGTACCCAGACAAGAATGTTGATCAAGGCCACGAGACAAATCCTTACAACGTATTTACAGCACAGAAGCAGGACATTGAGCCCAGCAGGTCCGTGCCAGTGTTTATGCTCCACACCAGCCTCCTCCCACCCCTACTTCATCTCACCCCATCAACATATCCTTCTATTGCTTTCTCTCTCATGTGTTTATCCAGCTTCCCCTTAAATGCTCCAATGCTATTCGCCTCAACTACTCCCTGTGGTAGCGAGTTCCACATTCTCACCACTCTCTGGGCAAAGAAGTTTCTCCTGAATTCCCTATTGGATTTATTAGTGACTATCTTATATTGATGAGCCCCTAGTTCTGGTCTCCTCCGCAAGTGGAAACATCTTCTCTACCCTACCCTATCCAACCCTTTAAAGACCTCTATCAGGTCACCCCTCAGTCTTAAACTCACCTGACTTCCTTGTCAAGGAACCACCTGGGGGGGGTGGTGGTTAACACCCAGGCTGTGCCTAGGAGTGAAGGATACCTAAATACGGCTCTCCAAATCGTCTTGCATCAACCAGTTCCAATTATCTTCCCGCCCGCCAATTAGGACACCCACAAGCTGCTGAGTGAATGAATTAACACCTTCTTGTCGAATCATCACAGAAGAAGCCCGACAATTAAGTCATGAACTAACACTTATTAACTTCAATCATAGTTAGCAGCACTCGAATTTAGATTGACATAAATCGGTGAGGATTAAGTTAGGACTAGACTCCTTAGATAGCTGACAGGTTAACAGCATTAGATTGCCGGTCTATTGAATAGATTAAAATCTATAACCTTGTCGTTATCAGTGTTTCCAGAACCCTGGATGACCTTATGAGCTGGAATGGACAAACTGGCTGCCTCACCTGCTGAGACGTCACAGTGATGAATATCCATCAGTAGAGGTTCCTCCTGGACCCGCTACTCCTGGAGAACTTTACCTTCTGTGCAGGTGGCTTAAATCTCAGGTCTCTTGATCTCAGGGAAACTTGAACCTCTAAGTGACACGCAGATCTGGATGGTATAGTCATACGCTCTTAACTTTGGTAATCTCTCTCTCTCTCTCTCTCTCTTTCATGTAAGTTCCTTTCTTGGAGAAAAATTGAGAAGCGAGGGAGTAAAAGTGGAACCTGGCATGAGTAGGTACTGATGCCTCATTAACTTGGAGACCATCGATAGGGCTGACTTGTCTGGAGATGCACCTTCCCCCCTTTAAAGAGGCACCATACTTCTGTATACAACAACTTGCTTTTATATAGCGCCTTTAATGTAGTAAAACATTAAGACCTTTCACTCAGAGGGTGGTGAACCTGTGGAATTCTCTACCACAGAAGGCTGTGGAGGCCAAGTCACTGAATATATTTAAGAAGGAGATAGATAGATTTCTAGACACAAAAGGCATCAAGGGGTATGGGGAGAGAACGGGAATACGGTATTGAGATAGAGGATCAGCCATGATCATATTGAATGGCAGAGCAGGCTCGAGGGGCCGAAGGGCCTACTCCTGCTCCTATGTTTCTATGGGGGAAAAATTCAGCTGCTTGCGCCTCCCGTTAGCGCCTTAAGAGGGCACTAATGGGGCGTAAAGCAGCTAACGCCCGGGCGCAGCGCCGCCCACGCCTCCCGAAAAATTTAGTGGGAGGTTAGCGGCGGCGGCAGCCGGTAGCGCCCTGTGGCGCTGCGCCGCCGGCGATGACGTCATCGCCGTGCGCAGCACCCCGCTCGCGCCCCGGCCGTGATCTTCAGTCGCGCCCCTGATTTACCGCCAGACGCTATGTCCGACGGGTTCAGGGAGGCGTACGTGCGGCCGGGGCGGCGATATTTAAAGGGGAGGTGGCAGGCGGCCATTTTTGTTGCTGGCCGCCTGCCAGCACCTGCCCCCGTTGCTGTCCCCGGCCCCCGTGAAGCCCCCCCACCGTGAAGTGCCGGCTGCGCTCCAAGAGCCCGGCACTTCTCTTGAGTGCCGGGCTCTTTTGCCGGCACTCCCGATCCCTGGGGGCCCAGCTGGGCCCCGGTTCGCGCTGCGCAGGGTCCCTCCCCTTTAAGAAGGGGAGGAAGGCCTGCAATACCGCGGCGCGACGTGCCGCAGCGCGTGGCGCTGCGGCACGTAGCGCCAGGATATTCACTTGCAGCGCCCCAAGAGGGATGCGGGGTGCTTCCAGTGGCGCCCCGCTTCCCTCTTGGGGCGCAACCACTGAAGTTCCGGCGCGGGGCCGCTAATTTTTTCGGGGCGCTAAAAGTCACGCCCCGGCGAGGTTAGCGCCCCAAATGGGGCGCGACTCAATTTTTACCCCTATGTTTCTAAAACGTCCCAAGGCGTAATCAAAACAAAACTTGATACTGAGCCACACGAGGAGATATTAGGATAGGTGGCCAAAAGCTTGGTCAAAGAGGTAGGTTTTAAGGAGGATGCAGAGGTTGAGAGGTTGAGCGGTTTAGGGAGGGAATTCCAGAGCTTAGGGCCCAGGCAACAGAAGGCACGGCCACCAATGGTGGAGCGATGAAAATCGGGATTGCGCAAGTGGCCAGTAAAAGAACTACTACATTTTCTACTACAACTTCCTATCACTACCCAATTACTACCTGAAATACGAAAACTACTTTTCAGCGTCAAAACGGCATCTTATATATCCTTCATTTTCAAAGCAAATCCTGCCTGGCTCTGTTGATCAGTTTGAGTGATACATGTTAGAAGAGTTCATCGCTTTTGGTGTCATCACCTCATACAGCCATGTTGATACCTTCGAGATCCTCCAGGTTAGCGCGGCACCAGTACCGAGACATTGCCCCGTTCTGCTTTTAGAAAGAAAGACTTGCATTTCTATAGCGCCTTTCACGACCCAGAGTGCTTTACAGCCAGTTAAGTCCTTTTGAGGTGTAGTCACTGTTGTACTCCCTAGCTCTTATCTCTAACAGGCCCAGACATATTTACATCCCTCTAACGAGATATCCCGTTTCTGGGTTTAAATTGTGAATTCTGGGAGATTCTCTCATTGCTAACTTACCTGACGAAGGAGCGAACTGCTTCGAAAGCTTGTAAAATTAAATAAATCTGTTGGACTATAACCTGGTGTTGTGCGACTTCTCATTTTTGTCCACCCCAGTCCAACGCCGGCATCTCCACATCGAGATATCCCGTGGCTTTGATGTTTATGCTTTCTATCACTGATAAGGAGTGTTTTATTTACTTAAAGCCTTCATGGCTTGAATTAGCATTATCCCTTTCCTTTCCCAGCATTCACGCTAACTACTGCCTCGCGATTGCGCTCAAACTCCATACTGACGACAAATTGAAAGCAATTCTTCGGGCATTTCTCATGCAGTAGAAAGTTAGCTTCAATAACCCTCGCAAGCCCACTTGTCTTTGGGTCTTGTGGGCTTGTATTTGCATCACCACCAGTTATGGTTCCAACATCCAGAATTACTTCATAAACCCAATGCCCCATTATCCACATGGATCCAGCATTGGGTCCAACCACCTCTCCCTGATAAAGGTCTTCATGATTGGTCACCTAGGCTGAAGGAGACCTTCAGGCACCTGGTCGGATTTGCCCGTAAGGTAGATGCAATACAATGGATCCCCATTCGTGTGTCTGCCCCACAATGGGGCTGATTGGACAGTTCCTTCAAAGAGCTGGCACCAGGCACGATGGGCCGAATGGCCTCCTTCTGTGCTGTATCATTCTCCCAACAGTGGTCCAGACAAAATATTGAGCCCGGGAGAAGGGACGGAGTGTCCCTGTGGCTCAAGGTTTAATACAAAAGTGCATTTAATCCACACTAGTGTACTACGGAACAGGGTGTTATTTCAGGTATTTAAACTTGAGGGGTCGCATTGATGTAACGTGGATGAGTGAGTTTAAAATGGAGATTACCAATATACACACCCTCGCTCTATCAGGGCCCCAGAGGTAATTATGGGGTGGGGGAGTCACACCATCGCTTCCTATCTCAGTCAGATCAGCTCGCAGTTCTGGTTTAAAATTGGCCTCAGTACCCCTCGGGGAAGCAGAAAATTCGGACAGGGCTTCCCGCGCCTGACTGCTGTCCATTGAACCCTGTCGGATAGTACGGCTGCTAGGGGAGAGGGTAGGGTTTGGCTTTGACGGTGATGCCCCCACATTTGACACTCGGGCCCCCGATTGTATCGTGGGGCGGGATCCTTCTGTGCGAGGTTGCCAGGGCGAGCGACAGGCTCGCGCGGTGAGGGGTCCGGGCCTCATTTCCATATCCAGGGTCACGACCCCCTGCCCGAATTTGGGCAGCAGGAGGCCGGGGGGGTGGGGGTGGGATGGGGGCCTGATGGGGAAGAAGCAGAGAGAAGAAGTGAGTGAGGGGAGCATCAGTAACCTCAGTGCGCAGAATCGGGGTGGAGGGGGAAGGAAAATTTGAGGAAAGTGGGGGTGGGGAACATGCGGAGCGAGAGAGAGCGCCACACTATCTGGCCTGAGTCACCGTGAGGAACTATCCGACCATTTTGGGGCTTTTTACTGCTCTGGTAATAACTTACCCCACATCTTAAAACAAGGCCCATCTTCTACGATTGGCGTAAACATCATATTCAGTGAGTGTCCTTTAATAACACACTGGGGTAGGCCAAATCTTCTAACATTGCTTAAGATATAAAAGAATAATTTTTGTTGATTACATAATTTTTCAGATTATGTGCGGGGAGTTGTAGAGACCAAGTTAAATATTGGGCCAGATTTAGCTGTAGCGCCGCATCCAATGGTGTCTACCGTTAGTTAGACTTAATCCTGCACCCTTCAGCTTAAAACCCACTAAGTTGCTGGAAGTGCGAGGTGATAACGTCGCAGCGAATGGGAAACCGGGCATCTGGGAGCCGAGCGAACGGGCCAAGCAACTGCGCATCTCCTTAACCAATCAGATTGAAGGATTGCGAGACGGAAGTGCAAATTAGAGTGGGTGCATTCAATGTCAAATCAGGCACAGGGATGAGAAATAAAGAGAGGGAAAGAAAGATTGGATTAAGAGAGAGAGACAAGAAGAAAAAGACAGAAAGGAAAGGTTAAAAAAAGGTAAAAGTTTTAATTTTGACATTTGTTAAATCTCCAACAATGAAAACCTGAAGGAATGAGACTTGTTAATTTTCTGTGCCTAGAGAGGTTGATTGGCAGTAATTAACACTTGTGTCGTTAAAAGGGTACTTACGCTTGTAATGACATGGCTTAACTTCACGCCTTTCATTGGCGAGCCAGACAGGGAGATGCCATTTTTTTTGCGAAGCTAACAGTGGAGGGACACAGCTCGGACAGCAACGTTTGGCTAGTTGAGTTTTTAACCGCGCACCTGCCCCTCGCCTGAAGTTGCTGCATCATTTGCGCATAAATAACAGCGAGAGACGTCAGCCTCACCGTTATTGTGACAGCAAAATCGAGCTCACTATGTTGCAACGCAGACCAAGTTTTCAAAATGGGCTGAGGAAAGACTGATTAGAGGAAAGACTGATTAACAAGCACCGGAAGGAGGATTTCCTCTGCCTGCTCTTTAGTTACTGAGTAATTATCGAAGTATTCATTCATTCCTGTATAAATTTGTAAATGCTTTCCTATGTGTATCGCACTTTGATAATACGTTGTAAGGTTGTATCTGTCTGTAACGGCGTTAAGCTGGTTTTATTTGCCTGCATCTTCTAATCAGCAATCGTTGCGTTATATAGTGGAGTCTTGATTATCTAAGCTAATCCTTCAAAAAAATAAGAAGTCGCACAACACCAGGTTATAGTCCAACAGATTTATTTAAAATTACAAGCTTTCGGAGCTGTTGCCCCTTCGTCAGGTAGAGTTACCAGTCCAACACCGGCATCTCCGCATTAAAAAAAATAGCTTCCTATTAAAACAAGTAGATTAGCTGAGGGCTCTTTACACAGTCAATAACTAACAGTGTGCTGCCATATGGCCTTGTCCTACCAGCAGGCTGATACTCGTGTTATATTCTTTCTTTTAATCTCACGTTCTTTAGCATCAGTTTTCTTTATCGGCCCATCTCCTCTCCCGAGGGAGTTGGCCCCTTGCTGGGGTGCAGTCCTGGGCATTGTCCGGCACTTTGTGTGTGGGCCTTGACCGTGCGTTGACGGACTATTTGACTCCCCCTTCCACAGTCGAATAGCCTGCCGACAGTCCCCCCCCCACCTCGGCCTACACATGAAGGAAAAGGGACTGGAGGAATGCCGGCACTTATGGAAGTAAGAGTTAGCGCCCTCAGGAGGAGAGGGGGAGAAAAACTGGGGGGTGGGAGGGGTGGGGTGGTGGGCAATGGAAATAGCTATCCCATTTACTGTTGTGATGTTTATTTCCCACATTTGTGATATGTACCATTCGTAGCCACTTTGTTCTGAATCTATCATCTGTCACCCAGCCCCTCCAGCGGCATTTCACACTGAGCGTCAATCATACAATAAAATCAATCACAGTTACTGCTCCGGCTGAATTTACAAGCAGATTGTCTAGCGGGGATCCCACCACGTTTGATCGCAGCAGATGAGTAAATGCTTCCAGGGAAGCAGGACAAGAAGGCAGAGGGTCAGGAGGTGAAGGGAAAGATTAGGACACACTTCAGGAAGCATTGTTACACAAGAGGGCAATCCACAGCGACAACGGGTTAGCCAGGAGAGGAGAGGCTGAGGCCAGAACACTGGACCCAGTCAGCAAACAGCCAACTACCGTAATGGGAAAAGGGTAGGGTTGGTTTTCTGGAAGGTGGAATGTCTTTGTTACCCAACTCCCTTATCTGAGGAAGGATGTTCTTGCCATGGAAGGAGTTCAGCGAAGATTCACAAGGCTGATACCTGGGATGGCAGGAATGACGTATGAAGAGAGATTGGGTCGATTGGGCTTGTATTCGCTAGAGTTTAGAAGAATGAGAGGGGATCTCATTGAAACTTATAAAATTCTAACAGGACTAGACAGACTAGATGCAGGAAGGATGTTCCCGATGGCGGGGGAGTCCAGAACCAGGGGTCACAGTCTAAGGATAAGGGGTAAGCCATTTAGGACTGAGATGAGGAGGAATTTCTTCACCCAGAGAGTGGTGAACCTGTGGAATTCTCTACCACAGAAGGCAGTAGAGGCCAATTCATTAAATAGATTCAAGAAGGAGTTGGATATATTTCTTAAGGCTAAAGGGATCAAGGGATATGGGGAGAAAGCAGGGAGAGGGTACTGAATTTGGATGATCAGCCATGATCTCATTGAATGGCGGAGCAGGCTAGAGGGGCCGAATGGCCTACTCCTGCTCCTATCTTCTATGATTCTATGATTCTATGATCTATGTTGTGAAAAAGAGCACCATCCACATGATAAGGCTGTGGCGTGGGCCTGTTGGGACGAATGGCCTGTTTCAGTGCTGTAAATACTGAGTGATATTGAGGCTTTCAAGCGGGTAGATCCTCTAGGATGCTGCTTGGTCTGAGGAAACACAAATTGGGTCTTTTTTTCAACAGAACAACGCATCATACAGGGCAATATAATAGAAGTGTTTTAAATTATGAAATAATGGGACAGGGTCAACAGAAGCAGACTGTTTCCAGTAGTTGAGGGGGTCAAGATTGAGAGGCCATAGACATGAGATTAAATGGAATAGATTGAGAACAGAGGGCAGGAGAAACGTCTTCACAAAGAAAGTTGGGAGAGCTGGAATTCACTTCCAGGGTTAACAGTTGAGGCAGAAACTACCTCAACGTTCAGGATTAGATTGGAGAGGTGGAGGAAGGAAAAGGGGATGGAGGGGACATGGGAACAGAGCGGGGAAATGTCATTAGAACAAATTCACTCTTGTAGAGGGTGAAGGACAGCACAGACTGGTTGGGCCGAATGGTCTGTTTCCGTGTTGCAACTCCTAGGTCTTTCTGTGTATCTAAGTTGGTTCGATCGTTGTCAGTGGTCAGTACAGCACAGACGTTGAAAGTTTGAGAGCGCTCAAATGTAGAGAAGAGAAATAAAAGGGGAAGTTTTGTGAATTCAAGCTCCTGGCATGAGGACACATCTCGGATCTAGACAGGGAGGTTCTGACAATTTTCCATCTGCCGGGAGTGTAAGTTCATAAAAATCAGTCCTCGCATCTTTCGTGGGGAAAAATATGAAGAACGCATCTCAACGGAGATATCTTTGGGATTTCATGGCACCATGGCAATGCTGGGCGATCACGGCCCTTGGATCAACGGGTTAAGGCACCTTCAGTGTGCTGATAAGGATGTGGAGCTAATTCCCAATACAGACTCGAACCCTGACTCTTTTTGGAATGTGGATCCTTATTCTTCTTCCTGATTTTCTCATTTAATGTTCTGATATCTCCTGCCCCTTTCTACAATCGTGTTTTCTTAATCTCTCATTACCTCATAACCTATGCCTTTCCCTTTCTCCGCTGACAGTATAGCCCATTTCGATCAGCTCAGTTTGTAATCTGTGAAATTGGTCTTTTCTGAACGCACGAATATTGTGAAACTTAACCAAAAAAAAAATCCCTGGGAGGACAGACTTGATCAAACTGTTTAGAAGCCTTCCTATTGCATCATGTTTACTAGGTGTCTGTTTAGCTCAGTTTACAACAGGAAACTTGCCATTCAACCCAAACAACAACAACAACTTGTATTTATATAGCGCCTTTAACGTAGTAAAACGTCCCAAGGTGCTGCACAGGAGTATTTAAGACAAAAAATTTGACACCGATCCACATAAGGATAAATTAGGGCAGGTGACCAAAAGCTTGGTCAAAGTGGTAGGTTTTAAGGAGCATCTTAAAGAAGGAAAGAGAGGTAGCGAGGCGGAGAGGTTTAGGCTGGGAATTCCAGAGCTTAGGGCCCAGGTAGCAGAAGGCACGGCCACCAATGGTTGAGCGATTATAATCAGGGATGCACAAGAGGGCAGAATTAGAGGAGCGCAGAGATCTCGGGGGATTGTGGGGCTGGAGGAGATTACAGAGATAGGGAGGGGCGAGGCCATGGAGAGATTTGAAAACAAGGATGAGAATTTTGAAATCGAGGCGCTGCTTAACTGGGAGCCAGTGTAGGTCAGCGAGCACAGGGGTGATGGGCGAACGGGACTTGGTGCGAGTTAGGACACGGGCAGCCGAGTTTTGGATGACCTCAAGTTTACATAGGGTGGAATGTGGGAGGCCGGCCAGGAGCGCGTTGGAATAGTCAAGTCTGGAGGTAACAAAGGCATGGATGAGGGTTTCAGCAGCGGATGAGCTGAGGCAGGGGCGGAGGCAGGCGATGTTACGGAGGTGGAAATAGGCGGTCTTAGTTATGCTGCGGATATGTGGTCGGAAGCTCATTTCAGGGTCAAATATGACACCAAGGTTGTGAACAGTGTGGTTCAGCCTCAAACAGATGTTAGGGAGAGGGATGGAGTCGGTGGCTAGTCCCAAGAGTTGGTAGCACTCGCACCTCTTAAGGTCATGGACTCATGACAGACTTGAGAACATAATCTAGGCTGAAGTAAAAGTAGACAGTTTGACAAAGAGCGAGGGGGACTGTAAGAGAAGCAAGTTCTCAGATTGGGCGGACAGCTGGCAGATGCAGTTTAATATTGAGAAGTATGAAGTAATACATTTTGAGAGCAAAAGAAAACAAGGAACGGAAGCATACACTCAATGGAAAGATACGGAAAGGTGTGGATGAACAGAGAGTTCAAATAGAGAATTCTCAGAAATAACGAGTACAGGTAGAAGAAGCTACGCAGCGTAGGTTTACCAGAATGATACCCGGACTTCAAGGTTTAAGTTACGAGGAGAGATTACACAAATTAGGGTTGTATTCCCTAGAATTTAGAAGGGTGATCTGATTGAAGTTTTCAAGATATTAAGGGGAACAGATAGGGTAGTTAGAGAGAAACTATTTCCGCTGGTTGGGGATTCTAGGACTAGGGGGCATAGTCTAAAAATTCGAGCCAGACCTTTCAGGAGCGAAATTAGGAAACACTTCGACACACAAAGGGTGGTAGAAGTCTGGAACTCTCTTCCACAAACGGCAGTTGATGCTAGATCAATTGCTAATTTTAAATCGGAGATTGATAGCTTTTTGTTAACCGAAGGTATTAAGGGATATGGGGCAAAGGTGGGTATAGTGAGTTAGGCCGCAGATCAGCCATGATCTCATTGAATGGCGGAACAGGTTTGAGGGGCTAAATGGCCTACTCCTGTTCCTATGAGAAAGGCTAATAGAGATTTGGATTTTATAAAGGGGAATATAGAGTACGAATAAAGTAGTAATGATGATTTTACAGAAAACATTGGTTAGACCACATTGAGAGTGCTATGTGCAGTTTTGGGCATTCCATTATAGAAAGGGCATTAAAGGCATAGGGAGAGTAATGTATAGATTGACCAGGATGCTGCTGTTCAAGGATGGGTGTTTTTACTTATAAGTTTACAAGTTACTCCCATAAGTAATAGGGTTCACGGCATTTATTGTTGACGTTCACAGATTTATTAAGCATGCAGCAATAACTATTATTAACAATAATTAAACATACACTTAGCAGCAACATTTACGGCAAAAACTTGCGAGTTCGCTGGAGAATCCCCAAAAAACAGGTTACAGTTCCGAGCTCGGTGTACTTGGTATCTGTCCCAACACGTACTCGTTATACCCTTTTTCTCCACTGGTATGTGGCAATTCACATGTTTTGACATGACCTGATCCACTGTTATCATTCAAATGTGATTTGCCTGCCCTGTCCTTACAACCATAGATCATACTCCCTAACTTGACTCACACTTTCCAGATCTGTAGTCTTTCTCAGGCAGGTGCTTATCTTCCAAGGTTGGAGTGAACAAAGGCAGCTTGTTCATCTGCTGCTGAATTTCTTATTTCTATAGCCTGTCTCTGCCTAGTTTTCTGTATACTTGAGTTAGAGTAAAGATTGCTTTTTACTGCATTTTATATTAAACACACATTTAGGAACATGAGAACAGGAGGCGGCCATTCAGCCCCTTGAGCCTGTTCCGCCATTCAATTAGATCATGGCTGATCTGTATCTTAACTCCATCTACCCGCCTTGGTTCTGTAATCTTTAATACCCTTGCCTAACAAAAATCTATCAAATTCAGTTTTGAAATTGTCAATTGCCCCCCCCCCCCAGCCTCAACAGCATTTTGGGGGAGAACGTTCTAATTTCCACTGCCCTTTGTGTGAAGATGTGCCTCCTGACGTCACCCCTGAACGGCCTAGCTCTAATTTTAAGGTTATTCCCCCTGGTTCTGGACTCCCCCACCAGAGGAAATAGTTTCTCTCTATCGACCCTATCAAATCCTTTAATCATCTTAAACACCTCAATTAGATCACCCCTTAATCTTCTCTACTCGAGGGAATGCAAGCCTACTCGAGGCAACCGGTGCTTATAACCTAACCCTTTTAGCCCCAGTTATACAAAGCAAAGCAATCATTCCTATAACAGAGACTCACTTAACAGGAAAAAAACTAAAAGTTAATATTACTACAATATAAAGAGACTGAAAGACAGTCTAATTAATTCCTTCCTAGCTATAGTTATGAGGAGAGATTTGTTGGAGCTATTTCCACTGAAGGAGAGAAGGCTAAGAGGAGATTTAATTGAGGTTTTTAAATTAACAATAGGTTTTGATGGAGTGAATAGGGAAAGACTATTTCCTCTGGTTGGGTAGTCAGTGCCCAGGACTCATCAATTTACATTTTCCACTAACGGAGTAAGGACAGGGGTTAGGAGCAATGTCTTTATGTAGAGGGTTGTTGGAGCTTGGAATGCTTTGCCACTGGGAAAAGTTGAGGCGCAGACCACTGCATCTTTTAAAGGAAAATTTGCTGAGTATTCAAAGCAGAGCAAGATGAAAGGCTTAGCGGGAGAGCGGGATTAGTCTTGTGTTGCTCTAGCAACAAGCCAGCGACAGCACGATGGGCCAAATGGTCTCCTTCTGTGCAGTAAACTTCTGTGGTTCTATGGTTCCAAACTGATAGTAATTAAAGTGCACAGGGAATGAGAGAGCAAGCAGAACTTGGAGTGTTGCTTCTGGAAGTGAGTCTTAAAAGAAAGAAAGACTTGCATTTATATAGCACCTTTCACAACCACCGGACATCTCAAAGTGCTTTACAGTCAATGAAGTACAGCAAGTAATTAGGAAGGCTAATGGAATGTTGGCCTTTATTGCAGGAGTATAAAAGTAGGGAGGTTTTGATGCAACTTTACAGGGCGCTGGTGAGACCGCACCTGGAGTACTGCGTACAGTTTTGGTCTCCATGTTTAAGGAAGGATATACTTGCATTGGAGACAGTGCAGAGAAGGTTCACTAGGTTGATTCCTGGGATGAAGGATGACGAAAGGTTGAGTCTACACTCATTGGAGTTTAGAAGAACGAGAGGTGATCTTATTGAAACATATAAGATTCTAAGGGGGATTGACAGGGTGGATGTTTCCCCTGGTGGGGGTATCTAGAACTAGGGGGCATAGTTTCAGAATAAGGGGTCGCCCATTTAAAACGGAGATGAGGAGGAATTTCTTCTCTCAGAGGGTCGTGAATCTTTGGAATTCTCTATCCCAGAGAGCTGTGGAGGTGGAGTCACTGAATATATTCAAGGAGGAGATTGACAGACATTTGAACTACAAGGGAGTCAAGGGGTATGGGGAGAGAGCGGGAAAGTGGTGTTGAGGCCAAGATTGGATCAGCCATGATCTTATTGAATGGCAGAGCAGGCTCGAGGGGCCGAATGGCCGACTCCTACTCCTGCTTCTAATGTTCTTATGAAGTGGAGTCGCTGTTGTAATGTGGCAGCCAATTTGCGCACAGCAAGCTCCCAGAAACAGCAATGTGATAATGACCAGATAATCTGTTTTTGTTATGTTGGTTGATGGATAAATATTGGCCAGAACACCGGAGAGAACTGCCCTGCTCTTCTTCAAAATAGTGCCATGGGATCTTTTATGTCCACCTGACAGAGCAGACGGGACCTCGGTTTAACGTCTCATCCAAAAGACAGCACCTCCGACAGTGCCGCACTGCCTCAGCACTGCACTGGAGTGTCAGCCTAGCTTTATGTGCTCAAGTCCCTGGAGTGGGACTTCAACCCACAACCTTCTGACTCAGAAGTGAGTGTGCTACCCACTGAGCCACAGCTGACTTGTCTTTGAAGACTGGTAATATATATCCAAGATAATCACAAAAGTGAGAATGTGTAGGTTACAAGGGTGGTGTCCCTATCTCTCACTGGTTGTGTATCTCTCTGTCCAGTTGTCCTGAGGGGTCCTCACTCACTCACTGTCTCACTCAGTTGAGTGAGATACAATGGTTCAGCAAAAAGAAGAGAAGCAAGAGCACACAATTTCCTGTGAGGTGAAGGATGACATGAATTGATGGGCATCACACTCTCTACAAAACAGTCGACAGCTAACCGCACAGTAGAACGATCTAAATGCCCAAGAATGTTTCATTCTGAATTTCCTGTTTGATTTTACGAAGCACTGAATTTTTGATTCTGTGCATCCCGCGCCTGACATACTGACCTGCATGTTATTACTCAGATCACCGGACACATTTTGGATCTCAATACTTGTTTTCCGATTCCTTCTTTCTAATTTCCATCCACTGTCTCTGGTTTGCCCATTGTTGGGGAAGGTTTCCTCTCCTCATATACACATACTTCATAAACCTCTTAGAAAGAAAGAACTTGCATTTCTAGAGCGCCTTTCACAACCTCTGGATGACCCAAAGCGCTTACAGCCAATTAAGTACTTTTTGAAGTATAGTGTAAGACGTGCGGAATTACCCCTCGCCCCGCCCAACAGGTCATAGAGTTCGGACTTGAGACTTATGAGAAATTACACCAGACACACGGTTTCTGTCTTTAACCTTTTATTGTTCCTGAGACAGATTCAAAACCCCAACCACTATTCGATCAGTTCACCAATAATATTACAAGAAATCATACATACAGCCACCCGCCGATGATCCGTCCAGCGTTGATTGGAGGCCCTCGTAGGCGAAAAGACTGGCCAGGCCCCTCCTTCCCACTGCAGCCTGATCCTCGTAGGCGAGATGACTGGCCAAGCCACCTTCTTCTGACTGCAGTGCTGATATTCTTTAGCCACTGTGTTTTATACAGCTTTCCTTGACTTTTGCATTAAATCATTCATTCAGAGATAGTGAAATGTTCCTTTAATGTTGGTCTGAGCTGTTTGAGCTGTCAAACGTTTACTTTAACTCATCCTGTGTGGCTTATCCTTATCACAGCCCAAAATTGTTCATTCACTCCTAAAGTTTACAAAGGTGCCAGAAAACCACTTGATTAGGTTCATGAGTTCCGTCGTATTCTGCATTTCAAAACTTCAAAGGTTTGACTTCTCACCTCAGAAAAGTCACCAGAGACACCATGGGGGAAAAATTCAGTCGCGCCCCGTTTGGGGCGCAAATATCGTCCGGGCGCAAAAATTAGCGCCTGGCGCTAATTATCGCCACTGACTGGAAACTTCACTTTTATCGACCCCTGAGGTGATTGGAGCGCTAAATCAGGCGCTGCACACCTGTCTTAAGGCGCAAAGGCCGAGGAGCGAGGCGCTACCTCAGAGCACTGGCGAAGCTCATGTGATGTTAGTCAGCAATGGAACACACACTCAATGGCACCGGCCAGTTCTTAAAGGGGATGGTTGATCTTGCTTTCCATCCACATCCTGCTCATTGCAGCCTTGAATCCGGGCCTGGAGAGACCTGCACATCAAATCTGCTGGAAAGAACAATGGAGAGTACCAGGGAAAGAGCTTAGAGTGCAGCCCCAACAGTCTCTTCTAAATCGATACAAGGAATGGCAAATCAAAATGAACCTGCAAAGTGCTGCTCAGTACCCAAAACTCCTTCACACAACGTTGAATCTCTCCAGATGTCTCTCTCTCTCTCTCTCAGAATGCGTAGTTCAAAAATGGCACCAACAATAAAAGGCAGGAAGCGGTCACCTTTAAATAGCGCTCCCCCAGTCCCTTCATGACTGCAGAACGCTCCCCTCAACCTGTCGTTACTAGCGTCAGGCGGTAAGGCAGGGGGCGCCACTCAATATCCGCTCCGGGGCGATACCGGGGCGTTGCACGCTCGACTGACGTCACGATCTGCCTACGCAGGAGATCGTGGCGGTAGTGTTTAGCGCCGCCGCAAAATGTCTAGTTAAGTTCGCGAGCGGCGCAAACATCGCTGCGCCCGGGCGCTCGTTGCTTTGCGCCCCATTAGTGCCCTTCTTAAGGCGCTAACGGGAGGCGCAACCAACTGAATTTTTCCCCCCATGTCTATAATACTAAGAGGGTTTGTTTATCTCTGTTGACTATCACTACCCCCTGCAGTCACAACCATGTTTCCTGCCTTATCAGTGAAAGACTGCTTGTTACATAGAACATAGAACATAGAACATTACAGCACAGTACAGGCCCTTCAGCCCTCGATGTTGTGCCGAGCATTGTCCGAGACCAAGATCAAGCTATCACACTCCCTATCACTCTGGTGTGCTCCATGTGCTTATCCAATAACCGCTTGAAAGTTCCTAAAGTGTCCGACTCCACTATCACAGCAGGCAGTCCATTCCACACCCCAACCACTCTCTGAGTAAAGAATCTACCTCGGACATCCCTTCTATATCTCCCCCCATGCACCTTATAGTTATGCCCCCTTGTAACAGCTGCCTCTACCCGAGGAAATAGTCTCTGAACATCCACTCTATCTATCCCCCTCATCATCTTATAAACCTCTATTAAGTCGCCTCTCATCCTCCTCCGCTCTAAAGAGAAAAGCCCCAACTCCCTCAATCTTTCCTCATAAGACCTCCCCCCCAAACCAGGCAGCATCCTGGTAAATCTCCTTTGCACTCTTTCCAATGCTTCCACGTCCTTCCTATAGTGAGGTGACCAGAACTGCACACAATATTCCAAATGTGGTCTCACCAAGGTCCTGCACAGTTGCAGCATAACCTCACGGTTCTTAAACTCAAACCCTCTGTTAATAAACGCCAACACACCATTGGCCTTCTTTACTGCTCTATCCACTTGAGTGGCAACCTTCAGAGATCTGTGGATATGAACCCCCAGATCCCTCTGCTCCTCCACGTTCCTCAGAACCCTGCCGTTGACCCTGTAATCCTTATTCACATTTGCCCTACCAAAATGAATCACCTCGCACTTATCAGGGTTAAATTCCATCTGCCATTTTTCGGCCCAGCTCTGCATCCTATCAATGTCTCTTTGCAGCCTACAACTGCCCTCCACCTCATCCACTACTCCACCAATCTTGGTGTCATCAGCAAATTTACTGATCCACCCTTCAGTCCCCTCCTCCAAGTCATTGATAAAAATCACAAACAGCAGAGGACCCAGCACCGACCCCTGTGGCACACCGCTGGTAACTGATCTCCAGTCCGAAAATGTTCCATCCACCACCACCCTCTGCCTTCTATGAGATAGCCAGTTACTTATCCAATCGGCCAAATTCCCCTCTATCCCACAACTCCTTACTTTCTTCATGAGACGACCATGGGGAACCTTATCAAACGCCTTACTAAAATCCATGTATACGACATCAACTGCTCTACCTTCATCTACACACTTAGTTACCTCCTCAAAGAATTCAATCAAATTTGTTAGGCAAGACTTACCCTTCACGAATCCGTGTTGACTATCCCTGATTAAGTTGCCCCTTTCCAAATGGTCATAAATCCTATCCCTCAGGACCTTTTCCATTATCTTACCAACCACCGAAGTAAGACTAACCGGCCTATAATTACCAGGGTCATTCCTATTTCCTTTCTTGAAGAGAGGAACAATATTCGCCACTCTCCAGTCCTCTGGCACCATCCCCGTGGACAGTGAGGACCCAAAGATCAAAGCCAGAGGCTCTGCAATCTCCTCCCTTGCCTCCCAAAGAATCCTAGGATATATCCCATCTGGCCCAGGGGACTTATCGACCCTCAGGTTCTTCAAAATTGCTAAAACATCTTCCCTCAGAACATCTACCACCTCCAGCCTATCCACCTTTATCACACTCTCATCCTCAAGAACATGGCCCCTCTCCTCGGTGAACACTGACGAAAAGTATTCATTCATCACCTCTCCTATCTCTTCTGACTCCATGCACAAGTTCCCACTACTGTCCTTGACCGGCCCTACCCTCACCCTGGTCATTCTTTTATTTCTCACATAAGAGTAAAAAGCCTTGGGGTTTTTCTTGATCCGACCCGCCAAGGACTTCTCATGCCCCCTCCTAGCTCTCCTAAGCTCTTTTTTTAGCTCATTCCTTGCTACCTTGTACCCCTCAATCGACCCAACTGAACCTTGTTTTCTCATCCTTACATACGCTTCCTTTTTCCTCTTGACTAGACATTCAACCTCTTTTGTGAACCATGGTTCTCTCACTCGGCCATTACCTCCCTGCCTGACAGGGACATACCTATCAAGGACACGCAGTAATTGCTCCATGAAAAAGCTCCACTTTTCGTTTGTGCCTTTCCCTGATAGTTTCTGTTCCCATCTTATACTCCCTAATTCTTGCCTAATCGCATCATAATTACCCCTCCCCCAATTATAAACCCTGCCCTGCCGTATGGCCCTATCCCTCTCCATTGCAATAGTGAAAGTTACCGAATTGTGGTCACTATCTCCAAAGTGCTCTCCCACATACAAATCAAACACTTGGCCCGGTTCATTACCCAGTACCAAATCCAACGTGGCCCCACCTCTTGTCGGCCTATCCACATATTGTGTCAGGAAACCCTCCTGCACACACTGTGCAAAAACTATCCCATCCGAACTGTTTGACCTATAAAGGTTCCAATCAATATTTGGAAAGTTGAAGTCACCCATCACAACTACTCTGTGACCTCCACACCTATTCATAATCTGCTTTGCAATTTCTTCCTCCACATCTTTATTACTATTTGGGGGCCTGTAGAAAACTCCTAACAACGTGACCGCTCCTTTCCTATTTCTAACTTCAGCCCATATTACCTCAGACGGCAGATCCCCCTCGAACTGCCTTTCTGCCGCTGTTAAACTATCCTTGATTAACAATGCTACTCCTCCACCTTTCTTACCAACTTCCCTACTCTTACTGAAACATCTATACCCCGGAACTTCCAACAACCATTCCTGTCCCTGTTCTAACCATGTCTCCGTAATGGCCACCACATCGTAGTCCCAAGTACCAATCCACGCTCCAAGTTCTCCTACCTTGGCACCAGGGCACTGGTGAGACCACACCTCGAGTACTGTGTACAGTTTTGGTCGCCTCATCTGAGGAAAGATGTTCTTGCCATGGAGGGGGTGCAGCGGCGATTCACCAGGCTGATACCAGGAATGGCGGGATTGACCTATGAGGAGAGACTATGTAGTTTAGGGATGTACACACTGGAGTTTAGAAGATTGAGAGGGGACCTCATAGAAGTGTATAAAATTCTGACAGGTCTAGACAGACTAGATGCAGAAGGAATGTTTCCCTTGGCGGGTGAGAACAGAACTAGAGGACATAATTTAAGGATAAGGGCTAAACCATTTAGGACAGAAATGAGGGGGAATTTCTTCACTCAGAGGGTGGTGAACCTGTGGAACTCATTGCCACAGAGGGCAGTGTACGCCAGCTCATTAAATATATTTAAGAGGGAATTAGATATATTTCTACAGGCAAAAGGGGTTAAGGGTTACGGAGAGAAGGCGGGGACGGGATACTGAATTGGAGGATCAGCCATGATCTCATTAAATGGCGGAGCAGGCTCGAAGGGCCGGATGGCCTACTCCTGCTCCTATCTTCTATGTATCTATGTATCTATGTACCTTATTCCGGATGCTCCTTGCATTGAAGTAGACACACTTCAAGCCATCTTCCTGTCTGCCGGTAAATTCCTGCGACCTTGATACCCTCCTCAGTACCTCCCTACACTCACCACTGGCTCGTGGACTACAGCCCTTTTTCCCATCCCCCTGACAAATTAGTTTAAACCCCCCCGAAGAGCCGTAGCAAATTTCCCTCCCAGGATATTGGTGCCCCTCTGGTTCAGGTGCAAACCGTCCTGTTTGTACAGGTCCCACCTTCCCCAGAATGTGCTCCAATTATCCACATAACTGAAACCCTCCCCCCTACACCATCCCTGCAGCCACGTGTTTATCTGCACTCTCTCCCTGTTCCTCAACTCGCTAGCACGTGGCACCGGCAACAAACCAGAAATTACAACATGGTTTGTACTGGCTCTCAGCTTCCAACCTAGCTCCCTAAATTCCTGTTTTAAATCCCCGTCCCTTCTCCTACCTATGTCGTTGGTACCGATGTGTACCACGACTTGTGATTGTTCCCCTTCCCCTTTGAGGATTCTGAAAACACGGTCCGAGACATTTACCAATTGTATTTCACTTTGTGAAACCTTTTTGCCTGGCAAAGCATTTCAAGAAATATTAAAATTAAGGGTCGGTATAAACTTTCTACAATAGTCTCTGTAGTAATGTAAGAAACGTGGCAGACAATTTGCACACAGCAAGTGATAACGAGCAGTCAATCTGTTTTTTAGTGATGAGGGATAAAAAGACGACACCTCCAACAGTTCTCATACGTCCCATTACCAATCCTCATGTCAGGTGGGAGGCTGCTAAACACTTCAGCACTAAGAGTAAATAGTCATGGCCCAGAAATTCCGATCGCAGGCCTCCCGCGGGCAGAGGGCTGCGATCTGGAAAAATCTGCACCTAGACCGGAGGGCTCCCGGGAGGCGCAGAGTTCCGTTGCTGGGCTTCTCCAAACTGCCGGTGCACAGGGCCCACGTATCCCAGAGGCACAGGTAGTTCGCAGCGTCCCTGGGATCACGTGGGCCATGGGGAGCCAATCACAGAAGGGAATCTCCCTTCATACATTTGACAGGAAGACCTGTCAAATATATGAATGGAGATCACCCCAAAACATAGTAAAACTTTAAATAAATGTTTAAAAAAAATCACATTTTTAAAATGACTTTAAATTACAATAAATTAAGTATTTTAAACAAAAATTTTATTTTTTTCAAAAAATAATTAAAGTTTTTAATGGGGCTAAAAATAAACTTACCTTTCTTTAAAGTATTTTTAAATGATAAATCAGTGGAAATTTTTTTTTGACTTTTTTCAACTCTTATCCTGGTAAAAGCAGGCCTTACGCCTGCTTTTACCAGGCACAAGAATTGTAAGTGTTTTCTGCGGGCGGAGGGTCTCCAAGAAGCGGAACTATCCGCCCGCAGAGGCCCTTCTCCCGGGCAGGCGAAGGATCTGTCAAGAGGATTCTTGACAGATCGGAAATACCGGTTTCCAGCGCATGCGCAGTGCATGCCTGAAGCCGGCATTTCCGATGTCCCTACGGGTGGGTACACAGCGTGTACACACCCGTAGGGATCAGAATTTCTGCACAATAACTTCTTTTCATCCTCGTCCATTTCACTTACAGCTGCTCTTTGTTCAACTGCAATGAAATGTCCTGGGGTTCACCTCCCATTTCTAACTTTTTAATGTCAGACGCCATGTCTTTCAAACTCCTATAATCATAATTAACAAAGAATTCCCTGTCCACGTCACCCCTCTCTCCCGGCCGGGCGTCCGCTCCCGGGGCGAGATACCTCCGTTGACGTATGGGGTTTGTTGGGGAAGGTGCAGTAGGAGGTGGTTTAATCTTTTTCCCAGTATAGGTCCTAACTCCCCTTCTTCTTCAACCTCCTCCCACTCACTGTCTGATGATGACCACCCAAATACAGGCTGTTCTCCCGGGGTTATAGCACACACAATTCCCCTTTGCACTCGTAGTTTTTCTTCGAACACTTTAACCTTTCTTTTGCATTCCGCATGGTCCTGCTGCCCACCTTGTTTCACAGCCTGTTTCTGCACCACCCTAATGGCAGCTTTCAAATCCTCATTATCCTTCTCTGCTTTTTCTGCCTGTTGTTGTTGGCTACTAGCTTCCTCTTTCCAAGCTTTACTCTCATTCCCTTGATTCACACACTGACTTTCCAAATATTGCTCTTTATTACACCATCTCGCTTTCTCCTTCTCAAACACCTCTTTATCTTTCTTACGACCTTCTTGTTCTTCCTCTAATTCCTTCAGAAGCCAGTTTACCACCGCTTCTCTATCACTGGCTTCTCCAGCCATCTCCTCTATTTCCCTTCGTGACTTAATCTTTTCACGCTCATCATTTTCAACCTTCCTTCGATAGACTAACAACCAGACGGCTTTCATTATCCGTTGCCAACGTGTGGACCCTTGTGTCCATTGTTTGGCCTCATAAACCGGATCATCACTGTCAATAATAACCTGTAGCCACCTCTCCTGGAGAGGTAACTTCCCCGCAACATACATTGTAACTAACTCATCCATTGTCCTGGCGGTTTTTCCACCCATATTAATGATCTGTAAATTTCTCGCTCAGTGTCCCTTCTGATCGCCAAAATCTGTAAGGCATGCAGAATTACCCCTCGGCCCGTCCAACAGGTTATAGAGTTCGGACTTGAGACTTATGAGAAATTACACCAGACACACGGGTTCTGTCTTTAACCTTTTATTGTTCCTGAGACAGATTCAAAACCCCAATCACTATTCGAGCAGTTCACCAATAATATTACAGGAAATCAAACATACAACCACCCGCAGATGATCAGTCCAGTGTTGATTGTAGGTCCTCGTAGGCGAGATGACTGGCCAGGCCACCTTCTTCTGACTGCAGTGCTGATATTCTTTAGCCACTGTGTTTTATACAGCTTTCCTTGACTTTTGCATTAAATCATTCATTCAGAGATAGTGAAATGTTCCTTTAATGTTGGTCTGAGCTGTTTGAGCTGTCAAACGTTCACATTAACTCATCCTGTGTGGCTTATCCTTATCACAGCCCAAAATTGTTCATTCACCCCTGAAGTTTACAAAGGTGACAGAAAACCACTTGATTAGGTTCATGAGTTACGACGTATTCTGCATTTCAAAACTTCAAAGGTTTGACTTCTCACCTCAGAACGGCCACCAGAGACACCACGTCTACAATCTGAGAGGGTTTGTTTATCTCTGTTGACTATCACTACCCCCTGCAGTCACAACCATGTTTCCTGCCTTATCAGTGAAAGACTGCTTGTTACATTTACCAACTGTATTTCACTTTGTAAAACCTTTTTGCCTGGCAAAGCATTTCAAGAAATATTAAAATTAAGGGTCGGTATATACTTTCTACAATAGTCTCTGTAGTAATGTAAGAAACGTGGCAGACAATTTGCACACAGCAAGTGATAACGAACAGACAATCTGTTTTTTAGTGATGAGGGATAAATAGTGAGAGATAAATATTGGCCAGGACACCAGGGATAACTCCCCTGCTCTTCTTCGAAATGAGCTCTTTTATAACCACCTGAGAGTGCAGACGGGGCCTCGGTTTAACGTCTCATCCGAAAGACGGCACCTCCGACAGTGCAGCACTCCACCGGAGTGTCAGCCGAGATTTATGTGCAGCAAGTTTCTGGAGTGGGGCTTGAACCCACAACCTTCTGACTCAGAGGCTGAGAGCGCTAGCAATTGAGCCAAGGAAAGCACTGTAACAATTGATGTCTCCCTCGTGGGTAAATGTATTGCCTGTTGTGGTACTAACTCATCTAAATCTTCTGTAGATGTTCTCTGTGCTGTGTTTGCTGATCTCAGTCCGGAAAGTAGCACAGGTTCTACAATTGGCTGCATGACCTGTGGGCTGGGGATGGAGATATATACAAGTTACAACATGGAAAGAGGCCATTCGGCCGAAGCAGTCCGTGTCAGCGTACACCCTCCCGCGCGCAAATGATTCCAATAAAGAAGAAAGAAAGACTTGCATTTATATAGCGCCTTTCAAGACCTCAGGATGTCTCAAAGCACTTTACAGCCAATGAAGTACTTATGAAGTGTAGTCACTGTTGTAATGTTGGAAACACGGCAGCCAATATGCGCACAACAAGCTCCCACAAACAGCGATGTGATAATGACCAGATAATCTGGGTTTATTTTAGTGATTTTGGTTGAGGGATAAATATTGGCCAGGACACATTTACCCTCCGTATTCCCATATCCGTTATTCTTCATCCATCTTTCTGCAGCTCCTGATTGTCATCCAGCGAAGGCAGGATTAAGTTCTGATGTGATACCTCCACGGTTCAATTGCCTACCAACCCTCACTGTCTAGGCTTGTGCATGAAAACAGTCCACTTGGGGAAGGGGATGGAGGGTGTCAGCAGCTGTAGAACTAACAGCAACTCCAGGAGAAAAGGGAAATGAAAAGAGCAAAGGTTCAGTGAGAGCCCGGACCACATGCCCCGGCATCCCATAATAAGTGTGACATCAGACCTTTGATTTTTTTTTTAATTATTCGTTTATGGGATGTGGGCATCACTGGTTGCATCATTTATTGCCCATTCCTAATTGCCCTCGAGAAGGTGGTGGTGAGCCGGAGCGGCGCTAGTTAAAGGGGAGGTGGCGGGCAGCCATTTTTGTTCCTGGCCGCCTGCCAGCACCTGCCCCCGTTGCTGTCCCCGGCCCCCGTGAAGCCCCCCGGGGGGTGCCGGCTGCTCTCCGTGAGCCCGGCACTCCTCTTTGCCGCGATATTGGCTCGCAGCGCTCCAAGAGGGCCGCGGGGCGCGTCCAGTAGCGCCCCATCTCCCTCTCGGGGCGCTACCTGGGAAAATCGGCCGCGGGGGCGCTAACTTTTTCGGGGCGCTAAAAAGGGGGCGCTACCCAATTTTTACCCCAGGACTTTTTCACGGGAGCTGAGAAGATTAAGGGGGTGACCTGATAGAGGTCTTCTAGATACGATGGGTTATTATGAGGCCAATAGTGATAGACCATTTCCACTGGCTGGTGAGAAGTCAACGAGAGGGCTCCAATTTATTGTATTCAGGAAAAAAGAGTCAAAGGGGAGAAGGTTAGAAAGAGCGTCCTCACACAGAGGATGGTTAAAATGTGGAATTCTCCACCACAAACCGTTATCGTGACAGTCGATAAATTCTTTCAGTTAGATACTTGCTTGGAAAGGAGGAATATTAAAGGGCATGGGGAGCGAGCAAGAGCGATCAGACCAGGTGGCTCATGCGGAGAAAAACATAGGCAGAGACCTGTCGGGCCGAAGGGCCTGATTCAGTGTTGTAACATTCTCCGACTCGATAACTTGCCTCGATTAGCTTTGACAATCCCTTCCATGCTCTTGAAAACATCAGCTCGGTCACCTTTTCCACATAAACCAAGCCCAACTTCCTTAATCTCTCCTTATAACTTAAATTTCAATGCGCAATTTATTCCCCATATACCATCTCAAGGTCTGCGATATCCTTACAGGATTGAGCGACCAGAACTGAACACACAGTGGCATTTGCGGTCGGGGATTAATCAGTGTTTTATACAATAGCATTTTGGGTTTTATAAACTGGGGCAAGAGCAAAGCAGTGATGATAAATTTGTGCAAGGCACTGGTTAGACCGCAGTTACAATACTAGGTGCAGTTTTGGGCATTATAAAATAAATATTAAAACCAAAGGTTGTAGATATACAGGCAAGATACAAGGCTATGGGACGGGAGCAGGGCTGTGCATTAGTTGTGGATTGCTCGAGCCCCCTTGACCCTGGCGCTAACGGGCGGCGCAAATCAACCGAATTTAGCCCCCCTAGCCTCTCACGTCTACAGTCATAACTGTAACTCCTCTTCCCTGGCAACATCCTAGTGCGTCCGTGCTGCACCTTTTTCCATAGTTGTTACAAGCTTCTTATGAATACATAGCAACATAGAAACAGGCGTAGGCCATTCAGCCTCTCGAGCCTGTTCCGCTAGGAATTGCTCTACTCCAATTGCAACCAACGGTCTTGTAAAGATCACCTTCTTGCTTTGGCACTCTATACCTCCAGATACAAAAACTAAGGTTTCTATTTATAAAATAAAAACAGAAAATGCTGGAGATACTCAGCAGGTCAGGCAGCATCTGTGAAGAGAGAAACAGAGTTAGCGTTTCAGGTCGATGACCTTTTGTCAGAGTTTAAAGAGTTCTGACGAAGGGTCACCGACCTGAAACGTTAACTCTGTTTCTCTCTCCACAGACGCTGCCTGACCCGCTGAGTATCTCCAGCATTTGCTGTTTTTATTTCAGATTTCCAGCATCTGCAGTATTTTCTTTTTGTATTAAGGTTTCTATTTGCCTATTTCTGGCCTTATCTTCCTCAGCTGAAAGAAAGAGAGAACAACTTGCAATTCTACGCCGCCTTAAATGTCCTCAGGACGCCCCAAAGTGCTTTACAGCCAATGAAGAACTTTTGAAGTGTAGTCACAGTTGTAATATAGGGAAACGAGGCAGCCAATTTGCGCACAGCAAGTTCCCACAAACAGCAAGGAGATCATGACCAGAATCTGTTCTTTGTGATGTTGGTTGAGGGAAAGATATTTGGCCAGAACACCGGGAGAACTCCGCTGCTCTTTAAAATAGTGTTCCGGAATCTGTTACGTCCTCCTGAGAGGGCAGACGGGGCCTCGGTTTAATGTCTCATCCAAAAGACGGCAACTCCGACCGACAGCGCAGCGCTCCCTCGGCGCTGCCTCAGTAGCTGCCATATTTAACGATCCGTTCACTGGTAGGGAAGGAGTCCAGATACCAGGGGAGGCAGGTTGTAGGTTAGGAGCAGGAGGGGAAGTCCGGCTCAGCTTACCCCCGTATAAAGGGCAGTGGAGGGGTTAGCAAGGGAACGGCATGGTAGGGGGCGGGACAAGGGTAGTATTCATGAGGTTTGGAGAGAGAAAGGATCGAGGGACATGGTGAGTAGGTGGAACTGATGAGAGAAAGGATGGGTTTGTTTACCTATTCCTTTTCCTTAAAATGCTGCCGTGCTTATGTTCTAATGTAAGATGCTATGTGCCTCCATCTAATGCACTGGTTAAACATTGAGATTTAAGTGTGTATAGAACAATTGTACGACAAACACGATACTGTATTTCTGACTCTCGGGAAACGCACGACACATTATTATTATCATTTTTTTTTCCTCTTTTTTTTCACTCGTTTCCATTCATCGTGATTTTTTTTCCATTTTTTTTTGGTGGCTGATTCTATCTTCTGTAAATAAACTGAATAAAAACTTTGTCATATTTGACAGCTGTGTGCAGAAATGCTACTGTAAACCTCAGAGAGTTAACCAGCATGTTTGCAAGATGTCAGAACTATCCACCATTACCCTGTAAGTGAAAGTGAATCCTTCCTCCCTCCCCCCTGAACTGATGTCTGTTGTGAAAGCATGCGTGGAATATTTGCTACGTTTACCTCTGTGTTACTGGAAGAAATTAATACTCAACCTTCTGTCCAGTAGGGCTATATTAAATAAAAAAGATGGAGGCAACAGTCGGTGGCCAATATTGGCCTTTCAAAGAGATCTCGACCTTGATTAGAATTGTGGGGCATTGTCTGAAAGTTCACTTACTGTGGGACGCCATTCATTCTGACAGATGGGAATGATCCTGTTTAGATAAGAGAATAATTCAAATCACTATTGATTCCACTATTGTACTGTATAAACAATATTATTTCAACATGGCACCTGAATGCTGTATGATCAAACAATGATATATCCAGTGGCTTAGGTTTGCTGTTGCATTTGGATTAATGGTGTTTGGATGAAATGGCTTTGCATCATAAACTGATTGAGTGGTTGATTATTTGAATTTCTAATGCTATACAAGAGGTGTCATTCAAACTGCTCTATTGCTGGGAAGAGAAGGAACTTGCATGTATGCCGCGCCTTTCACGGCCTCTGGGCGTCATGAAGCACTTCACAGCCAATGAAGCACTTTCAAGTGCAGTCACTGTTGTGATGTAGGAAATCCAGCAGCCAATCTGCGCACAGCAAGCTCCCACAAACAGCAACGTGATAATGAGCAGATAATCTGTTTCAGTGATGTTGATTGAGAGATAAATATTGGCCCCAGGACACCGGGGAGAACTCCCCTGCTCTTCTTCGAAATAGTGCCGCGGGATCTCGGTGTAACGTCTCATCCGAAGGACGGCACCACCACCGGTGCAGCTCTCCCTCAGCGCTGCACTGGAGTGTCAGCTTAGATTATGTGCTCAAGTCGCTGGAGTGGGACTGGAACCCACGACCTCCTGACGCTGAGGGGAGAATGCTCCCCACTGAGCCATGGGCTGATGAGCAGTTCAATAGGTGGCCCTTGATAGGATTAGGTTTAGTTTCTCTCATACTTAAAAACCATCTATCAAGAATAGTCAATATGGTTAAAATGGAAGAAAGGTTGAGCAGGTTGGGCCTATACTCACTGGAGTTTAGAAGAATGAGAGGGGATCTTATTGAAACATATAAGATTCTGAGAGGGCTTGACAGGGTAGGTGCAGGGAGGATGTTTCCCCTCGTGGGGGAATCTAGAACTAGGGGGCATAATTTCAGAATAAGAGGTCGCCCACTTAAAACGGAGATGAGGAGGAATTTCTTCTCTCAGAGGGTCGTGAATCTTTGGAATTCTCTACCCCAGAGAGCTGTGGAGGCGCAGTCATTGAATATATTCTAGGTGGAGATAGACAGATATTTGAGCTACAGGGGAGTCAGGGGTTATGGGGAGCAGGGCGGGAAAGTGGAGTTGAGGCCAAGATCAGATCAGCCATGATCTTATTGAATGGACGGAGCAGGCTCGAGGGGCCGAATGGCCGACTCCTGCTCCTATTTCTTATATTCTTATGTTATCATTGTCCAACCTGCTTGTTAATTATCTTCATCAGGTGTGAACTTTGGTGGGTATTAGCGTCTGTTCAATCACAGGATTAGGCATCTCAACCGAGTCTAATTCTGTCGTCAGCCAAAGATCAGCTCAAGCAGTTTCCATGGGGGGTGGAGGCCACTGCCTAGCGATTAAGAACAGGACACCTGGCTAATATTTCTTTTCAGTCCAAGGATGCTGAGGCCAATTCTCATACTGCAGGCCTGGCTGCGAACAGCTAACGCAGCAGAGACTGAAGATCAAACATGAGACCTTCCCAGCCTATATAACTCGGTACCGTACTAGGCCACGCGTTCACCCACTCAGGCAACTGAAGGTGACTCAGCACAGATTTATTAGAAAGAGGCCTTGCCTAAAAAATTTACTGGCGACCTTGGAGGACCTTGTTGATATGGGGAGGTCTGCGGATGTAAATTATTTAGATTTTAGCCAGGCATTTGATTGGGTAGGATTTTCTCATCTGTTTAAGGCTCCAATACAAAAGGTCAAGGATCAAGCAAGTTATTTTCCAAAGAATTTTATTCGACATTCAGTCACGACAGTTTTTTATCAAAAAGAAAGTAATAGCTTCTTGTACAACCTTTCTAGCGAGCGCAACTCAAGAACGAAGGAGTGATCAGGTCCGTTGTCTTGGGAGATCAGGAGGTGCCTCTCCGACGGCTTCTTGTTCATTGTCCTACATGGTTCTCCTGGAAAATCACTGTGAGCCTGGGTTTTATGCCGTTACTTTCCAAGTTTTGTTGCTAGGGAGAACAGGCCAGTGTTCTTCCTCTCCCTTTGTCATGGTTCAGCACACAGCTGTCTTATCTTTGACCCGTGTTTATTTTTTAATTTCGTTTATGGGATGTGGGCGTCGCTGGCAAGACCAGCATTTATTGCCCATCCCTAATTGCCCTTGAGAAGGTGGTGGTGGGCCACCTTCTTGAACCGCTGCAGTCCGTGTGGTGAGGGTGCTCCCACAGTGCTGTTAGAATCATAGAATCATAGAAATTTACAGCACGGGAGGAGGCCATTTCGGCCCATCGTGTCTGTGCCAGCCGATAAAGTGCTATCCAGCCTAATCCCACTTTCCAGCTCTTGGTCCGGAGCCCTGTAGGTTACGGCACTTCATGTGCATATACAAGTACTTTTTCAATGTGATGAGGGTTTCTGCCTCTACCACCCTTTCAGGCAGCAAGTTCCAGACCCCCACCACCCTCTGGGTGAAGAAATTTCCCCTCAAATCCCCTCTAAACCTTCCACCAATTACTTTAAATCTATGCCCCCTGGTTATCGACCCCTCTGCTAAGGAAAATGGGTCCTTCCTATCCACTCTATCTAGGCCCCTCATAATTTTATACACCTCAGTAAGGTCTCCCCTCAGCCTCCTCTGTTCCAAAGAAAACAAACCCAGCAATTTCTAGGATTTTGACCCAGCGACGATGAAGGAACGGCGATATACTTCCAAGTCAGAATGGTGTGTGACTTGGAGGGGAACTTGGAGGTGGTGGTGTTCCCATGCGCCTGCTGCACTTGTCCTGCTAGGTGGGAGGAGGTCGCGGGTTTGGGAGGTGCTGCCGAAGAAGCCTTGGCGAGTTGCTGCAGTGCATCTTGTAGATTTGAACGCAAGGATGAGAATTTTAAAATAGAAGTGTTGCCGGACCGGGAGCCAGTGTAGGTCAGCGAGCACGGGGGTGATGGGTGAACGAGACTCGATTGTGTAGGATTTTCTCTCTGTCTAGCAGTCAATGTCTTTCGAAAGTTCACGGTCTTCCTCAAGGCAGCCCGGAGCAACAACAACTTGTGTTTGTATAGCGCCTTTAATGTAGCAACATGTCCCAAGGTGCTTGACCAAGAGCGCTATCAATAAAAATGTGACACTGAGCCACAGGAGGAGATATTAGGACAGGTGACCAAAAGCTTGGACAAAGAGGTAGGATTTAAGGAACATCTTAAAGGAGGAGAGAGAGGCGGAGAGGCAGGGAGGTTTTGGGAGGGAATTCCAGAGTTTAGGGCCTCGGCAGCTGAAGGCACGGCCACCCATGGTGCATCATGCACTCTGATTTTGGCCAAGCTGGCCACTTTGTGTTCTTTCCTTCGTTGTTCACACTTTGGACCAAGTTCCGATCTTTCGCCGAGTCCAATCTTATAGTCTTCCTTAAAACGGAGGCACCAAAAATCCAAAATCCTTCAATAGTATGCTGCGCAAGCGATTACTCCACAAGGTAGGAAGTTTTGGAATAGTGGGGGTAGGCTTCTGAGGTTGATTCAATGTCGGCTGGACCGGAAAAAGCAGAGGGGGCGTGTGAGTTTATTGAAAGAAATATCATGCGGTTTCATGGAGAAAAGAAAGCGTATGAGAGTGAGCCACAGTTGGACACAAATATTAACCGAGTTGTATTGGTGGAAAACGATGACTCATTCACAGCTTGAGAAGCAACAAAGTAGCGTTACCTCCAGACTCTCCTGGCTGGCCTCCCATCTTCCACCTTCCATAAAATTGAGCTCATCCAAAACTCTGCTGCCCGTATCCTGACTCACACCGAGTCCCGTTCACCCATCACCCACTGTGCTCGCTGACCTACATTGGCTCCCGGTCCGGCTACACTTCTGTTTTAACATTCTCATCCTTGTGTTCAAATCCCTCCATGGCCTCGCCCCTCCCTATCTCTGTAAGCTCCTCCAGCCGCACAACCCCTCAGAGATCTCTGCGCTCCTCCAATTCTGGCCTCTTTCGCATCCTCGATATTCTTCACACCACCATTGGCGGCCGTGCCTTCAGCTGCCGAGGCCCTAAGCTCTGGAATTCCCCCCCCGCCACCCCGTAAACCTCTCCGCCTCTCTCTCCTCCTTTAAGACGCTCCTTAACACCTACCGCTTTGAACAGGCTTTTGCTCGCCTGACCTAATATCTCCTTCTTTGGCTCAGTGTCCACTTTTGTCTGATTAGGCTCCTGCAAAGTGCCTTGGGATGATTTACTATCATAAAGGTGCTCTATAAATGCAAGTTGTTGTGTTGTTATTGCAGGACCAACAGTTTTCTATTGCCGCTGACGATTTGCATTCTCACATACGTAGCGGCGATCTTGTTAATGTTTTGCTAATAATGGTGAAAACTTGCTTTTACTGAAAAGCGCAATATTGGGTCCCCCGTGTTACCCAGCATGGTGTCAGAAATTGAGCAAAAACATTACAATGCTGCAAATAATCTTATTCCACTCATTATAGAGCATGTCACCTTTGTCCTGTGCTGAATATTAAGGGACTGGATTGGTTTGGACTATGGCTCCAGGTGGTATATTCTCCTGAACCTGTTAATTTTGTAATCAAGGTTGTTTTTTTGTTGCTAAAGTAGAGGAAAATATAGGCCCAAGATGAGCCTGCCTTGAGTTTGGCTGTGGCTTAGGCTTCAGGTCTAATTCAGATTAATTAAACTCAAATCACGATGCCTTACTTCATGTATCTCACTCTAGTTAAGGTCTCCAAAGGCCAATCTTTGGCAGGAACACAGCTTTGTAGACACCAACGGGGTCACATTATTTCAAACCATACAGTAACTGATGGAGTAGAATACACCATGCTGCCGCTGACCAGACAAGGTGTCAGCTGTGGCTCAGTGGGTAGCACTTTGCATATTGAACCAGAAGGTTGTGGGTTCAAGCCCCAATCAAGAAACTTGAGCACATAATCTAGGCTGGCAGCTCTGAAGGAGTGCTGCACTGCACTGTCAGAGGTGCATCTTTTGAATGAGACGTTAAACTGAGGCCCCGTCTGCTCTCTCAGGTGGATGAAAAATATCCCACGGCCCTATTTTGAAGAAGAGCTGGGGAGTTCTCCCTGGTGTCCTGGCCAACATTTATCCCTCAACAAACACCTAAAACAGATTATCTGGTCACAGTCACATTGCTGTTTGTGGGAGCTTGCTGTGCGCAAATGGACTTCCACATTTCCTACATTACAACAGTGACTACACTTCAAAAAAGTACTTAATTGGCTGTAAAGCGCTTTGGGACATCCTGAGATCGTGAAATCGCGGTATAAACGCAAGGTCTTTCTTTCAAGTTGCAACTCTAGCTGACTCCAATGTTTAGATTGCCTGTGGTCCAGCTTTGACTGTTTATCATATTGGATCATATTAATTCTGAACTGCCTCAGTTGCAATGCACCAAATTAAACAAATTACGATCATCCTCTTTTTCTATATTGATGTCATCCTGAATTAATATTTATGAAAAACAATTCCTTGCCGCAGCACAAACTGGACGTTTGAAAGACTGCGGTGACAGTGCCTCTCTCTCTTCTCTTAGGCAGTCCCTCGGAACCGAGGATGACTTGCTTCCACATTAAAAATGAGTTCTCAGGTGACTGATGAGTCCAATGAGGGACCTACAGTCTCTGTCACAGGTGGGGCAGACGGTGGTTGACGGGGCGGGTGGGTGGGGTGCTTGGGTTGACGTGCGCTCCTTCCGCTGTTTGCACTTGGCTTCCGCTTGCTCCCGGCGAAGAGACTCGAGGTATTCGGCGCCTTCCAGGATTCTCCTCCACTTTGTGCGGTCTTGGGCCAGGGATTCCCAGGTGTCGGTGGGGATGTTGCACTTTTTCAAGGAGGCTTTGAGGGTGTCCTTGAAGCGTTTCCTCTGCCCACCTGGGGCTCTCTTGCCATGCCGGAGCTCCAAGTAGAGCGTTTGTTTTGGGAGTCTCGTATCGGGCATGCGGACGATGTGACCCGTCCATCGGAGCTGATCGAGCGTGGTCAAAGCTTCGTTGCTGGGGATGTTGGCCTGAGCGAGAACACTGACATTGGTGCGCCTATCCTGCCAATGGATTTGCAGGATCTTGCGGAGGCAGCGTTGCTGGTACCTCTCTAGTGCTTTGAGGTGCCTGCTGTACATGATCCATGTCTCTGAGGCATACAGGAGGGCGGGTATCACTGCTGCTCTGTAGACCATGAGCTTGGGGTCGGGTTTGAGGTCCTGGTCTTCAAACACTCTCTTCCTCAGGCGAACGAAGGCTACACTGGCACACTGAAGGCGGTGTTGGACTTCGTCATCGATGTCTGCCCTTGTTGACAGTAGGCTCCTGAGGTATGGAAAATAGTCCACGTTGTTCAAGGCATTGTCGTGGATTTTGATAATCGGGGGGCAGTACAGTGTGGCGGGGGCAGGTTGGTAGAGGACCTTTGTCCTACGGATGTTTAGTGTGAGGCCCATGCTCTTGTATGCTTCGGTGAAGGTGTTAACGATGGTTTGGAGTTCGACCTCCGAGTGTGCGCAGATGCAAGCGTCGTCTGCATACAGTAATTCGACGACAGAGGAAGGGACGACATTGGACCTGGACTGGAGGCGACAGAGGTTGAACAGTTTCCCGTTTGTTCTGTAAATTAGCTCCACTCCAGCGGGGAGCTTACTGTGGCTGAGATGGAGCATTGCAGCAAGGAAGATTGAGAAGAATGTTGGTTCGATGACACAGCCTTGCTTGACCCCGGTCCGTATGTGAATTGGGTCTGTGGTGGAACCGTTGGTCAGGATCACGGCTTGCATGTCTTCGTAAAGCAGGCCGAGGATGGTGACAAACTTTTGAAGGCAGCCGAATTTGAGGAGGACACTCCATAATCCCTCATGGTTGACAGTATCGAAGGCCTTTGTGAGGTCAAAGAAGGCCATGTACAGTGGTTGGTGCTGTTCCCTGCATTTCTCTTGTAATTAGCGCGCGGTGAAGATCATGTCCATTGTGCCCCTTAGTGGGCGTAATCCGCATTGCGACTCTGGGAGGAGCTCTTCAGCCACTGGGAGAAGGCGATTGAGGAGGATTCTTGCGATGACTTTCCCTGTGGCCGACAGCAGGGAAACTCCTCTGTAATTACTGCAATCGGACTTGTCACCTTTCTTGAAGATGGTCACAATTACGACGTCTCTGAGATCCCCTGGCATGCTCTCCTCCTTCCAGATAAGAGAAATGAATTCATGAATTCGCACCAGCAGTGCTTCTCCGCCATGCTTTAGTGCCTCGGCAGGGATTCCATCTGCTCCTGAGGCCTTGTTGTTCTTCAGTTGTTGGATGGCACTTTGGGACGTCCTGAGGTCGTGAAAGTCGTGGTATAAATGCAAGGTCTTTCTTTCAAGTTGCAACTCCTGCTGACTCCAATGTTTAGATTGCCTGTGATCCAGCTTTCACTGTTTATCATATGGGATAAACTAAATTCTGAACTGCCTCAGTTGCAATGCACCAAATTAAACAAATTATGATCACCCTCTTTTTCTATATTGATATCATCCTGAATTAATATTTATGAAAAACAATTCCTTGCCGCAGCACAAACTAGACGTTTGAAAGACTGCGGTGACAATGCCTCTCTCTCTTCTCTTAGACAGTCCCTCGGAACCGAGGATGACTTGCTTTCACATTAAAAATGAGTTCTCAGGTGACTGATGAGTCCAATGCAGGACCTACAGTCTCTGTCACAGGTGGGGCAGACGGTGGTTGACGGGGCGGGTGGGTGGGATGCTTGGGTTGACGTGCGCTCCTTCCGCTGTTTGCGCTTGGCTTCCGCTTGCTCCCGGCGAAGAGACTCGAGGTGTTCGGCGCCTTCCCGGATGCTTCTCCTCCACTTTGTGCGGTCTTGGGCCAGGGATGCCCAGGTGTCGGTGGGGATGTTGCACTTTTTCAAGGAGGCTTTGAGGGTGTCCTTGAAGCGTTTCCTCTGCCCACCTGAGGCTCTCTTGCCGTGTCGGAACTCCGAGTAGAGTGCTTTTTTTGGGAGTCTCGTATCGGACATGCGGACGATGTGACCCGTCCATCGGAGCTGATCGAGCGTGGTCAAAGCTTCGTTGCTGGGGATGTTGGCCTGAGCGAGAACACTGACGTTGGTGCGCATATCCTGCCAATGGATTTGCAGGATCTTGTGGAGGCAGCGTTGCTGGTACCTCTCCAGTGCTTTGAGGTGCCTGCTGTACATGGTCCATGTCTCTGAGGCATACAGGAGGGCGGGTATCACTACTGCTCTGTAGACGATGAGTTTGGTGCCGGGTTTGAGGTCCTGGTCTTCAAACACTCTCTTCCTCAGGCGAACGAAGGCTACACTGGCACACTGAAGGCGGTGTTGGACTTCGTCATCGATGTCTGCCCTTGTTGACAGTAGGCTCCTGAGGTATGGAAATAGTCCACGTTGTTCAAGGCATTGTCGTGGATTTTGATAATCGGGGGGCAGTACAGTGTGGCGGGGGCAGGTTGGTAGAGGACCTTTGTCCTACGGATGTTTAGTGTGAGGCCCATGCTCTTGTATGCTTCGGTGAAGGTGTTAACGATGGTTTGGAGTTCGACCTCCGAGTGTGCGCAGATGCAAGCGTCGTCTGCATACAGTAATTCGACGACAGAGGAAGGGACGACATTGGACCTGGACTGGAGGCGACAGAGGTTGAACAGTTTCCCGTTTGTTCTGTAAATTAGCTCCACTCCAGCGGGGAGCTTACTGTGGCTGAGATGGAGCATTGCAGCAAGGAAGATTGAGAAGAATGTTGGTTCGATGACACAGCCTTGCTTGACCCCGGTCCGTATGTGAATTGGGTCTGTGGTGGAACCGTTGGTCAGGATCACAGCTTGCATGTCTTCGTGAAGCAGGCCGAGGATGGTGACAAACTTTTGAAGGCAGCCGAATTTGAGGAGGACACTCCATAATCCCTCATGGTTGACAGTATCGAAGGCCTTTGTGAGGTCAAAGAAGGCCATGTGCAGTGGTTGGTGCTGTTCCCTGCATTTCTCTTGTAATTAGCGCGCGGTGAAGATCATGTCCATTGCGCCCCTTAGTGGGCGTAATCCGCATTGCGACTCTGGGAGGAGCTCTTCAGCCACTGGGAGAAGGCGATTGAGGAGGATTCTTGCGATGACTTTCCCTGTGGCCGACAGCAGGGAAACTCCTCTGTAATTACTGCAATCGGACTTGTCACCTTTCTTGAAGATGGTCACAATTACGACATCTCTGAGATCCCCTGGCATGCTCTCCTCCTTCCAGATAAGAGAAATGAATTCATGAATTCGCACCAGCAGTGCTTCTCCGCCATGCTTTAGTGCCTCGGCAGGGATTCCATCTGCTCCTGAGGCCTTGTTGTTCTTCAGTTGTTGGATGGCACTTTGGGACGTCCTGAGGTCGTGAAAGTCGTGGTATAAATGCAAGGTCTTTCTTTCAAGTTGCAACTCCTGCTGACTCCAATGTTTAGATTGCCTGTGATCCAGCTTTCACTGTTTATCATATGGGATAAACTAAATTCTGAACTGCCTCAGTTGCAATGCACCAAATTAAACAAATTATGATCACCCTCTTTTTCTATATTGATATCATCCTGAATTAATATTTATGAAAAACAATTCCTTGCCGCAGCACAAACTAGACGTTTGAAAGACTGCGGTGACAATGCCTCTCTCTCTTCTCTTAGACAGTCCCTCGGAACCGAGGATGACTTGCTTTCACATTAAAAATGAGTTCTCAGGTGACTGATGAGTCCAATGCAGGATCTACAGTCTCTGTCACAGGTGGGGCAGACGGTGGTTGACGGGGCGGGTGGGTGGGATGCTTGGGTTGACGTGCGCGCCTTCCGCTGTTTGCGCTTGGCTTCCGCTTGCTCCCGGCGAAGAGACTCGAGGTGTTCGGCGCCTTCCCGGATGCTTCTCCTCCACTTTGTGCGGTCTTGGGCCAGGGATGCCCAGGTGTCGGTGGGGATGTTGCACTTTTTCAAGGAGGCTTTGAGGGTGTCCTTGAAGCGTTTCCTCTGCCCACCTGAGGCTCTCTTGCCGTGTCGGAACTCCGAGTAGAGTGCTTTTTTTGGGAGTCTCGTATCGGACATGCGGACGATGTGACCCGTCCATCGGAGCTGATCGAGCGTGGTCAAAGCTTCGTTGCTGGGGATGTTGGCCTGAGCGAGAACACTGACGTTGGTGCGCATATCCTGCCAATGGATTTGCAGGATCTTGTGGAGGCAGCGTTGCTGGTACCTCTCCAGTGCTTTGAGGTGCCTGCTGTACATGGTCCATGTCTCTGAGGCATACAGGAGGGCGGGTATCACTACTGCTCTGTAGACGATGAGTTTGGTGCCGGGTTTGAGGTCCTGGTCTTCAAACACTCTCTTCCTCAGGCGAACGAAGGCTGCACTGGCACACTGAAGGCGGTGTTGGACTTCGTCATCGATGTCTGCCCTTGTTGACAGTAGGCTCCTGAGATATGGAAAATAGTCCACGTTGTTCAAGGCATTGTCGTGGATTTTGATAATCGGGGGGCAGTACAGTGTGGCGGGGGCAGGTTGGTAGAGGACCTTTGTCCTACGGATGTTTAGTGTGAGGCCCATGCTCTTGTATGCTTCGGTGAAGGTGTTAACGATGGTTTGGAGTTCGACCTCCGAGTGTGCGCAGATGCAAGCGTCGTCTGCATACAGTAATTTGACGACAGAGGAAGGGACGACATTGGACCTGGACTGGAGGCGACAGAGGTTGAACAGTTTCCCGTTTGTTCTGTAAATTAGCTCCACTCCAGCGGGGAGCTTACTGTGGCTGAGATGGAGCATTGCAGCAAGGAAGATTGAGAAGAATGTTGGTTCGATGACACAGCCTTGCTTGACCCCGGTCCGTATGTGAATTGGGTCTGTGGTGGAACCGTTGGTCAGGATCACGGCTTGCATGTCTTCGTGAAGCAGGCCGAGGATGGTGACAAACTTTTGAAGGCAGCCGAATTTGAGGAGGACACTCCATAATCCCTCATGGTTGACAGTATCGAAGGCCTTTGTGAGGTCAAAGAAGGCCATGTGCAGTGGTTGGTGCTGTTCCCTGCATTTCTCTTGTAATTAGCGCGCGGTGAAGATCATGTCCATTGCGCCCCTTAGTGGGCGTAATCCGCATTGCGACTCTGGGAGGAGCTCTTCAGCCACTGGGAGAAGGCGATTGAGGAGGATTCTTGCGATGACTTTCCCTGTGGCCGACAGCAGGGAAACTCCTCTGTAATTACTGCAATCGGACTTGTCACCTTTCTTGAAGATGGTCACAATTACGACGTCTCTGAGATCCCCTGGCATGCTCTCCTCCTTCCAGATAAGAGAAATGAATTCATGAATTCGCACCAGCAGTGCTTCTCCGCCATGCTTTAGTGCCTCGGCAGGGATTCCATCTGCTCCTGAGGCCTTGTTGTTCTTCAGTTGTTGGATGGCACTTTGGGACGTCCTGAGGTCGTGAAAGTCGTGGTATAAATGCAAGGTCTTTCTTTCAAGTTGCAACTCCTGCTGACTCCAATGTTTAGATTGCCTGTGATCCAGCTTTCACTGTTTATCATATGGGATAAACTAAATTCTGAACTGCCTCAGTTGCAATGCACCAAATTAAACAAATTATGATCACCCTCTTTTTCTATATTGATATCATCCTGAATTAATATTTATGAAAAACAATTCCTTGCCGCAGCACAAACTAGACGTTTGAAAGACTGCGGTGACAATGCCTCTCTCTCTTCTCTTAGACAGTCCCTCGGAACCGAGGATGACTTGCTTTCACATTAAAAATGAGTTCTCAGGTGACTGATGAGTCCAATGCAGGACCTACAGTCTCTGTCACAGGTGGGGCAGACGGTGGTTGACGGGGCGGGTGGGTGGGATGCTTGGGTTGACGTGCGCTCCTTCCGCTGTTTGCGCTTGGCTTCCGCTTGCTCCCGGCGAAGAGACTCGAGGTGTTCGGCGCCTTCCCGGATGCTTCTCCTCCACTTTGTGCGGTCTTGGGCCAGGGATGCCCAGGTGTCGGTGGGGATGTTGCACTTTTTCAAGGAGGCTTTGAGGGTGTCCTTGAAGCGTTTCCTCTGCCCACCTGAGGCTCTCTTGCCGTGTCGGAACTCCGAGTAGAGTGCTTTTTTTGGGAGTCTCGTATCGGACATGCGGACGATGTGACCCGTCCATCGGAGCTGATCGAGCGTGGTCAAAGCTTCGTTGCTGGGGATGTTGGCCTGAGCGAGAACACTGACGTTGGTGCGCATATCCTGCCAATGGATTTGCAGGATCTTGTGGAGGCAGCGTTGCTGGTACCTCTCCAGTGCTTTGAGGTGCCTGCTGTACATGGTCCATGTCTCTGAGGCATACAGGAGGGCGGGTATCACTACTGCTCTGTAGACGATGAGTTTGGTGCCGGGTTTGAGGTCCTGGTCTTCAAACACTCTCTTCCTCAGGCGAACGAAGGCTGCACTGGCACACTGAAGGCGGTGTTGGACTTCGTCATCGATGTCTGCCCTTGTTGACAGTAGGCTCCTGAGGTATGGAAAATAGTCCACGTTGTTCAAGGCATTGTCGTGGATTTTGATAATCGGGGGGCAGTACAGTGTGGCGGGGGCAGGTTGGTAGAGGACCTTTGTCCTACGGATGTTTAGTGTGAGGCCCATGCTCTTGTATGCTTCGGTGAAGGTGTTAACGATGGTTTGGAGTTCGACCTCCGAGTGTGCGCAGATGCAAGCGTCGTCTGCATACAGTAATTTGACGACAGAGGAAGGGACGACATTGGACCTGGACTGGAGGCGACAGAGGTTGAACAGTTTCCCGTTTGTTCTGTAAATTAGCTCCACTCCAGCGGGGAGCTTACTGTGGCTGAGATGGAGCATTGCAGCAAGGAAGATTGAGAAGAATGTTGGTTCGATGACACAGCCTTGCTTGACCCCGGTCCGTATGTGAATTGGGTCTGTGGTGGAACCGTTGGTCAGGATCACGGCTTGCATGTCTTCGTGAAGCAGGCCGAGGATGGTGACAAACTTTTGAAGGCAGCCGAATTTGAGGAGGACACTCCATAATCCCTCATGGTTGACAGTATCGAAGGCCTTTGTGAGGTCAAAGAAGGCCATGTGCAGTGGTTGGTGCTGTTCCCTGCATTTCTCTTGTAATTAGCGCGCGGTGAAGATCATGTCCATTGCGCCCCTTAGTGGGCGTAATCCGCATTGCGACTCTGGGAGGAGCTCTTCAGCCACTGGGAGAAGGCGATTGAGGAGGATTCTTGCGATGACTTTCCCTGTGGCCGACAGCAGGGAAACTCCTCTGTAATTACTGCAATCGGACTTGTCACCTTTCTTGAAGATGGTCACAATTACGACATCTCTGAGATCCCCTGGCATGCTCTCCTCCTTCCAGATAAGAGAAATGAATTCATGAATTCGCACCAGCAGTGCTTCTCCGCCATGCTTTAGTGCCTCGGCAGGGATTCCATCTGCTCCTGAGGCCTTGTTGTTCTTCAGTTGTTGGATGGCACTTTGGGACGTCCTGAGGTCGTGAAAGTCGTGGTATAAATGCAAGGTCTTTCTTTCAAGTTGCAACTCCTGCTGACTCCAATGTTTAGATTGCCTGTGATCCAGCTTTCACTGTTTATCATATGGGATAAACTAAATTCTGAACTGCCTCAGTTGCAATGCACCAAATTAAACAAATTATGATCACCCTCTTTTTCTATATTGATATCATCCTGAATTAATATTTATGAAAAACAATTCCTTGCCGCAGCACAAACTAGACGTTTGAAAGACTGCGGTGACAATGCCTCTCTCTCTTCTCTTAGACAGTCCCTCGGAACCGAGGATGACTTGCTTTCACATTAAAAATGAGTTCTCAGGTGACTGATGAGTCCAATGCGGGACCTACAGTCTCTGTCACAGGTGGGGCAGACGGTGGTTGACGGGGCGGGTGGGTGGGATGCTTGGGTTGACGTGCGCTCCTTCCGCTGTTTGCGCTTGGCTTCCGCTTGCTCCCGGCGAAGAGACTCGAGGTGTTCGGCGCCTTCCCGGATGCTTCTCCTCCACTTTGTGCGGTCTTGGGCCAGGGATGCCCAGGTGTCGGTGGGGATGTTGCACTTTTTCAAGGAGGCTTTGAGGGTGTCCTTGAAGCGTTTCCTCTGCCCACCTGAGGCTCTCTTGCCGTGTCGGAACTCCGAGTAGAGTGCTTTTTTTGGGAGTCTCGTATCGGACATGCGGACGATGTGACCCGTCCATCGGAGCTGATCGAGCGTGGTCAAAGCTTCGTTGCTGGGGATGTTGGCCTGAGCGAGAACACTGACGTTGGTGCGCATATCCTGCCAATGGATTTGCAGGATCTTGTGGAGGCAGCGTTGCTGGTACCTCTCCAGTGCTTTGAGGTGCCTGCTGTACATGGTCCATGTCTCTGAGGCATACAGGAGGGCGGGTATCACTACTGCTCTGTAGACGATGAGTTTGGTGCCGGGTTTGAGGTCCTGGTCTTCAAACACTCTCTTCCTCAGGCGACCGAAGGCTGCACTGGCACACTGAAGGCGGTGTTGGACTTCGTCATCGATGTCTGCCCTTGTTGACAGTAGGCTCCTGAGGTATGGAAAGTGGTCCACGTTGTTCAAGGCATTGTCGTGGATTTTGATAATCGGGGGGCAGTACAGTGTGGCGGGGGCAGGTTGGTAGAGGACCTTTGTCCTACGGATGTTTAGTGTGAGGCCCATGCTCTTGTATGCTTCGGTGAAGGTGTTAACGATGGTTTGGAGTTCGACCTCCGAGTGTGCGCAGATGCAAGCGTCGTCTGCATACAGTAATTCGACGACAGAGGAAGGGACGACATTGGACCTGGACTGGAGGCGACAGAGGTTGAACAGTTTCCCGTTTGTTCTGTAAATTAGCTCCACTCCAGCGGGGAGCTTACTGTGGCTGAGATGGAGCATTGCAGCAAGGAAGATTGAGAAGAATGTTGGTTCGATGACACAGCCTTGCTTGACCCCGGTCCGTATGTGAATTGGGTCTGTGGTGGAACCGTTGGTCAGGATCACGGCTTGCATGTCTTCGTGAAGCAGGCCGAGGATGGTGACAAACGTTTGAAGGCAGCCGAATTTGAGGAGGACACTCCATAATCCCTCATGGTTGACAGTGTCGAAGGCCTTTGTGTGAGGTCAAAGAAGGCCATGTACAGCGGTTGGTGCTGTTCCCTGCATTTCTCTTGTAATTGGCGTGCGGTGAAGATCATGTCCATTGTGCCCCTTAGTGGGCGTAATCCGCATTGCGACTCTGGGAGGAGCTCTTCAGCCACTGGGAGAAGGCGATTGAGGAGGATTCTTGCGATGACTTTCCCTGTGGCCGACAGCAGGGAAACTCCTCTGTAATTACCGCAATCGGACTTGTTACCTTTCTTGAAGATGGTCACAATTACGGCGTCTCTGAGATCCCCTGGCATGCTGTCCTCCTTCCAGATAAGAGAAGTGAGTTCATGAATTCACACCAGTAGTGCTTCTCCGCCATGCTTTAGTGCCTCGGCAGGGATTCCATCTGCTCCTGAGGCCTTGTTGCTCTTCAGTTGTCGGATGGCGCTTTGGGACGTCCTGAGGTCGTGAAAGTCGCGGTATAAATGCAAGGTCTTTCTTTCAAGTTGCAACTCCCGCTGACTCCAATGTTTAGATTGCCTGTGATCTAGCTTTGACTGTTTATCATATTGGATCATATTAATTCTGAACTGCCTCAGTTGCAATGCACCAAATTAAACAAATTACGATCACCCTCTTTTTCTATATTGATGTCATCCTGAATTAATATTTATGAAAAACAATTTCTTGCCGCAGCACAAACTGGACGTTTAAAACACTGCGGTGCCAATGCCTCTATTGGCTCTGTAAGTGACTCTGTAAAACTGCTTCTG
Source organism: Squalus acanthias (assembly GCA_030390025.1). Taxonomy (NCBI): domain Eukaryota; kingdom Metazoa; phylum Chordata; class Chondrichthyes; order Squaliformes; family Squalidae; genus Squalus; species Squalus acanthias. Next base: position 170,889,575 of record CM059428.1, on the reverse strand, counting down.
AAGATTTCCCCCGCGCTTATCTCGAGCAAAATCATAAGTTAAATGAAATATTTGTCCTTGGAATGCGGCAACAGTGCCAACCCAGTAGTTATTGCCCATCCCGAGTTGGCCTGGTTGCTTTAAGGGTCAACCACATAGTGTGGGACTGGAGTCACATGTACATGTGGCAGGTTCCCTTCCTAGAAGGACTCCATTGGACAAGCCAGTTGGGTTTGCCCAACAATCCGGCGACAGCTTCCATGGCCAATATCTGGTGTCAACCCCACAGATTACCAGATTTGTGGAATTCAGTTTCATATCTTGACATGGTGGGATTGAGAACGATCAATGTAGCTGTGTTGCTAATCCAGTACAATGACCACTGGACTACTGTACCCAAGGTGTCGTTCAGAAAGTGGCTACAATTTCACTCCAGATACTGGGCAGAGGTAGTCTTCGCAGACACATGTTCCTACATATAGGCCCAAAAATTCGTGAGGAAGCCTTCGTGCGAGGGTAAGGCTTCCCTGCGATCTCTCACTGCGCGTTGGCTTTTTCAGTTCCAGCTCGCACGAACTTGATGTTCTGGACAGCTGCTGTGCAGTGCTTTCGTATCCCACAGGCGTAGTTAATTCGTGCGAGCTGTGGGATCACGTGACTCAGTTAGAGCCAATGGCAGCACACCATCTTCCATTCATAACTTTCACATAAGTGCTGTGAAAGCTATGAATACTATAGCCCCCCAAAAGAACAGCTAAACCTCAATTAAATAAAAAAAAACCATCACATTAATAAAATAAGTATAGTTAAATAAATTAACCATTTTAAATAAAAAATTAAATTTTTGAAAAAATTTAAAATCTTTTAAAAAGTTATAAAAATAAACTTACCTGTCTTTAAAGTCTCTAAAAAAGATATACCTGTTAAAAAAAATTCAAAATAATACTTAATTCACTACTTACCTTGTTAAAAGTGGGTCTTACTCCTCCTTTTTTTATGTGTAAAATCTTCCATACTTACCTGCGCGTTGAAACCACTAAGTGCACTGCATGCGCGCAGCCTGTAGCGTGCACGCGGTTCACCTAGGAACCGCCCCCTTTTCCATTCACCAAGTGCCGGTTTTCAGCGCATGCGCAGTGCATGCAGAAAACCGGCAATTGGAGACAGAATACGCGAGAGTACACAGTGCGTACTCTCGCGTATCAACACAAATTTTTGGGCCATAATGACCAGGCCTCACCCCATAAAGTCCATAGATAAGGAAATAATTCGACTGGGATGCCTGAGAATAATATTCGAATCAATGTGGGATCACATCACTGTGTGTGGCTTTAATTTCTATTGATATGAAAGCTTTGATATTGAAAGACATAAAGAGAGTGAAGCTCGTTATCATCTTGCTGAAAAATCTCAAAGTGCTTCACTCAGTGAGGACGGTTGTTATAGAGAGCGGCTCAACAACCATTCTTCATCAGAAATGTGACAGTCAGTGGAAGGATGAATGGCCAGTTCACCGTTTGTCTGATTACATAGGAACAGGAGTAGGCCATTCAGCCCCTCAAGCCTATTCCGCCATTCAATCCACCATGGCTGATCTGAATCTTAACTCTATCTACCCACCTTGGTTCCATAACCCTTTATACTCTTGCCTAATAAACATCTATCCATCTCAGTTGTGAAATTTTCAATTGACCCCCCAGCCTCAACAGCTTTTTTGGGGAGAGAGTTCCAGATTTCCACTACGCTTGGTGTGAAGAAGTGTTTCCTGACATCAACCCTGAACGGCCTAGCTCTAATTTTAAGGTTGTGCCCCCTTGTTCTGGACTCCCCCACCAGAGGAAATAGTTTCTCTCTATCTACCGTAACAAATCCTTTAATCATCTTAAACATCTCAATTAGATCACCCCTTAATCTTCTATTCTCGGGGGAATTTAAGCCTATTCCCTATTACGTCTCTGTGAAGTACCTTGGGACGTTTTTCTGTGTTAATGGTGTTGTATAAAAAAGAAAAGAAAGACTTGCATTTATATAGCGCCTTTCACCACCACCGGACATCTCAAAGCGCTTTGCAGCCAATGAAGTACTTTTAAAGTGGAGTCACTGTTGTAATGTGGGAAACGCAGCAGCCAATTTGCGCACAGCAAGCTCCCACACAAACAGCAATGTGATAATGACTGGATCATCTGTTTTTGGTGATGTTGATTGAGGGATAAATATTGGCCAGGACACCGGGGATAACTCCCCTGCTCTTCTTCGAACAGTGGCCGTGGGATTTTTTACGTCCACCCTGAGAGAGCAGACGGGGCCTCGGTTTCACGTCTCATCTGAAAGGCGGCACCTCCGACAGTGCAGCACTCCCTCAGCACTGCACTGGAGTGTCAGCCTAGATTTTTGTGTTCAAGTCCCTGGAGTGGGACTTGAACCCACAACCTTCTGACTCAGAGGCGAGTGTGCTGCCCACTGAGCCACAGCTGACAAGTGCAAGTTGTTGTTGTAATCCGATGTTTGCTGGATGTGAAATTGAATCGGATTGCTGTGTTTATCTACGGAACAACACTCATTGCAAATGAAAGTAATTGATTGTTTGTGAAGCCTTCATAGCCTTTCTGAGAGATGCGATCAGCACTGTCACAGTCAGTTCATTTTTTCTTCATCATATTTTCTGTTGAAGATATAACAGTAAAGCCTCACTTATCACAGTAAGAACATAAGAAATAGGAGCAGGAGTAGGCTATACGGCCCCTCGAGCCTGCTCCGCCATTCAATAAGATCATGGCTGATCTTCAACCTCAACTCCACTTTCCCGCCCGATCTCCATATCCCTCGATTCCCCGAGAGTCCAGAAATCTATCGATCTCAGCCTTGAATATACTCAACGACTCAGCATTCACAGCCCTCTGGGGCAGAGAATTCAAAGATTCACAACCCTCTGAGTGAAGAAATTCCTCCTCATCTCAGTCATAAAAGGCCGGCCCTTATCCTGAGACTATGACCCCTAGTTCTAGACTCTCCAGCCAAGGGAAACAGCCTCTCAGCATCTACCCTGTCAATCCCCTTCAGAATCTTATATGTTTCAATGAGATCACCTCTCATTTTTCTAAACTCCAGTGAGTATAGGCCCAATCTACTCAATCTCTCCTCATAGGACAGCCCTCTCATCCCAGGAATCAATCTAGTGAACCTTCGTTGCACCGCCTCGAAGGCACGTATGTCCTTTCTCAGATAAGGAGACCAAAACTGTGCACAGTACCCCCAGGTGTGGTCTCACCAAGGCCCTGTACAATTGTAGTAAGACTTCCTTACTCTTGTACTCCAACCCCCTTGCAATAAAGGCCAACATGCCATTTGCCTTCCTAATTGTTTGCTGTACCTGCATGCTAACTTTCTGTGTTTCCTGTACGAGGACACCTAAATCTTTCTGGACACCAACATTTAATAGTTTCTCACTATTTAAAAAATATTCTGTTTTTCTATTCTTCCTACCAAAGTGAATAACCTCACATTTTCCCACATTATACTCCATCTGCCACCTTGTTGCGCACTCACTTAACCTGTCTATATCCCTTTGCAGGCTCTTTGTGTCCTCCTCACAGCTTACTGTCCCACCTAGCTTTGTATCATGAGCAAACTTGGATACATTGCACTCGCTCCCTTCATCTAAGTCATTCATATAGATTGTAAATAGCTGATGCCCCAGCACTGATCCTTGTGGCACCCCACCAGTTATAGCCTGCCAACCTGAAAATGACCTGTTTATCCCTACTCTGTTTTCTGGCCATTAACCAATCCTCTATCCATGCTAATATATTACCCTCAACCCCACGAACCCTTATCTTGCGTAGCAACCTTTTATGTGGCACCTTATCGAATGCCTTTTGGAAATCCAAATATACTACATCTACTGGTTCCCCTTTATCTACCCTGCTAGTTACATCCTCAAAAACCTCCAATAAATTTGTTAAACACGATTTCCCTTTCATAAAACCATGTTGACACTGTCTAATCATATTATGATTTTCTAAGTACCCTATTACCACTTCCTTAATAATGGATTCCAGCATTTTCCTGATGACGGATGTCAGGCTAACTGGCCTGTAGTTCCCTGTTTTTTCTCTCCCTCCTTTCATGAAAGGGATTCCAGAGATCTTCTACAGGCATATTAACAGTAAAAGGCTTGTCAGAGGAGTGGTGGGGCCGATTAGGAACCAAAATGGAGAACTATTGGTGGAAGCAGAAGGCATGGCTAAGATACTAAATATGTGCATTGCATTGGTGTTTACCAAGGAAGAGGACTGTCAAAGCTATGGTAAACAAGGAGATTGTCAGGATACTGGGTGAGATAAAAATAGATAAAGAGGAGGTAGTAGAAAGGCTGGCAATTACAGGCCAGTCAGTTTAATGTCGGTGGTGGGGAAGCTTTTAGAAACAATAATCCGGGACAAAATTAATTGGCATTTGGACAAGAATGGGCTAATAAAGGAGAGCCAGCACAGATTTGTTAAGGGCAAATCGTGTTTGACTAACTTGATTGAGTTTTTTGATGAGGTAACGGAGAAGGTGGATGAGGGCAGTGCAGTTGATGTTGTGTATATGGACTTTTACAAGGTGTTTGATAAAGTACCACATACTAGGCTTGTTAGTAAAATTGAAGCCCATGGGATAGAAAAGGGGCAGTAGCAGCATGGATACAAAATTGGCTAAGGGATAGAAAACAGAGAGTTGTGGTGAATGGCTGTTTTTCGGACTGGAGGGAGGTATACAGTGGAGTTCCCCAGGGTTCAGTACTAGGACCACTGCTGTTTTTGATATTCATTAATGACTTAGGCTTGGGGGTACAGGGCACAATATCAAAATTTGCAGATGACACGAAACTTGGAAGTGTAGTAAACAGTGAGGAAGAAGACATAGACAGGCTGGTGGAATGGGTAGACACGTGGCAGATGAACTTCAACGCAGAGAAGTGTGAGGTTATGCATTTTGGTAGGAAGAATGAGGAGAGACAATACAGGCTAAATGGTACAATTTTAAAGGGGGTGCAAGAACAGAGAGACCTGGGGGTGCTTGTGCACAAATCTTTGAAGGTGGCAGGACAGGTTAACAAAGCAGTTAATAAAGCATATGTGATCCTGGGCTTTATAAATAGAGGCACAGCGTACAAAAGCCAGGAAGTTATGCTAAACCTTTATAAAACACTAGTTTGGCCCCAGCTGGAGTATTGTGTCTAATTCTGGGCACTGCACTTTAGGAAGGATTATGAAGACTTTGGAGATGGTGAGAAGAGATTTACGAGAATGATTCCAGGGATGAGGGATTACAGTTACGTGGAGAGATTGGATAAGCTGGTGTTGTCCTCCTTAGAGCAGAGAAGCTTAAGAGGAGATTTGACAGAGCGGTTTAAAATCATGAAGGGTTTAGATTGAGTAAACAAAGAGAAACCAGGATGGTTGGTAATACAGACCCAATAGTAGCTTTGAAAAGGGAATTGGATAAATACTTGGTGAAAAATTGCAGGGATATGGGGAAAGAGCGGGGAAGTGGGACTAACTGGATTGCTCTTCGAAAGAGCCGGCGCAGACACGATGGGCCGAATGGCCTCCTTCTGTGCTGTACTGTTCCATGATTCCATTCTATAACAGCACCATCTCACTTCTAACTGTAATATCTCACAGGGTATGCTAACTTTTATTGCAAGGTTGGCGTATAAGAGTAAGGAAGCCTTGCTGCAATTATTATGTAGGGCCTTGCTGAGACCACACTTGGAGTACTGTGTACAGTTTTGGTCTCCTTACTAAGGAAGGATATACTTGCCTTAGAGGGAGTGCAACAAAGGTTCCTTAGATTGATTCCTGGGGTGAGAGGGTTGTCCTATGAGAAGAGATTGAGTGGAATGGGACTCTATTCTCTGAAGTTTAGAACAATGAGAGATGATCTCTTTGAAACGTATAAAATTCTTAGAGGGCTTAGCGGCTTTTCCCCTGGCTGGGGAGTCTAAAACTAGAGGTCACAGTCTCAGGATAAGGGGTTGCTCATTTAGGACTGAGATGAGAAATGTCTTCACTCAGAGGGTGGTGAATCTTTGGAATTCTCTACCCCAGAGGGCTGTGGATGCTCAGTCGTTGAGTACATTCAAGGCTGAGAGCGATAGAATTTTGGGCACTCAGGGAATCAAGGGATACGGGGATCGGGCGGGAAAGTGGAGATGAGGTAGAAGTTCAGCCATGATCTTATAGAATGGTGGAGCATTATTGAGGGGCCGTATAACCTACTCCTGCTCCTAATTCTTATGTTCTTATGTTCTCATATCCTTAGCACCCCACTTATAACAGTAACGCCTCACTTAGAACAGTAACACCTCACTTAGAACAGTAATTTCTCACTTAAAGCACTTTCCAGGATAAAATCTCTGCCATTGTTTTACAGCCTCAATTACAAGAGTGCCCAGGCAAAATACTCCTCCGACCTCAACACACCTGTCCTTATCAAATGTAGCATCTAATTACGATAATTTAACCAGTTGCTCGGGTGAGCATGCAATATTCCTCTGTAGAATGGAAAAGATCATGATAGTCTCTCCACTTTATTTGTTGACCTGAAATTGTGACAGGAATTGAAATATTAGTTTCTTCCGGTTTATATTGTTGGTGTTAAAGAAATAATTTTGAATTCTATTCATCACTCTTGAACTCACCAATGTTAATGGCTGTTGTTTTTCTCCTCCCCCCAATCACTTCACACAGGAGACTGGCCCGGTCAACCCTCCTCCTGATTCCGCTGTTTGGGATTCACTACACGGTCTTTGCCTTTTACCCAGAAGATGTTAATACCAGGGAACGGCTGGTGTTTGAGCTGGGATTAGGATCCTTTCAGGTAACTTGGTCAGAGCGCTGTAAGTTTGCTGAGCGTGCTGCAGCAGGACACGGAAAGGTACTTGGTTCCACGGTGCTTGCAGATCCCCCCACCCCTGTGCTCGCTGATCTACATTGGCTCCTGGTCCATCAAGCCTCGCATTTAAATTCCTCATCCACGTGATTAAATCACTCCATTGCCTCGCCCCCCTCCCTATCTCTGTAAACTCTTCCAGCCCATGCAACCCTCCAAGAACTCTGCGTTCTTCCAATTCCGGCCTCTTGTGCATCCCCGAATTTCATCTCTCCACCATTGGCGGCCATACGCCAGGCCTGAAGCTCTGGAATTCCTTCCCTAAACTTCTCCACCAATCTACTTCTCTCCTCCTTTAAGACGCTCCTTAAAACCTACCTCTTTGACCAAGCTTTTGGCCACCTGTCCTACTATCTCTTTATGTGGGTTCGGTGTCAAATTTGAGAGTGTCACTTGGAGAATGAGTTGGTGTTTTCATAGAACAGGTGAGAAAATTGGGGGTAAAAGAATTCTCTGACCTCCAATTTATGTTCCCTTAGTAATGAGTTTCTCCTCAACGTCATAGATGCCCTCAGGACCATATATCTTTCTTCACGTGAAATGATCTTTGCCTGGCCTCTTTCTGTGCTGACCAGAGCTAGCTACTAGGAGGAGCAAGAGCAAATCAGTTCAACCCCACTTGTAAGGGGAAAACCGACCTCTTCCCTTTGATTCAGCATCTCCCCAGACAGCTTTGGCTCAGGTTTTTCTTCAATTCACTCTCAGGATGTGGGCATCGCTGGCAAAGCTGGCATTTATTGCCCCTCCCTAGTTACCCCTGAGAAGCTGGTGGGCCTTCTTGAACTGCTGGTAGTGGTTTGGTACAACGGAGTGGCTTGCTCTGCCACTTCGGAGGGGAGTTAAAAGTCAACCACGTTGGTGTGGGACTGGAGTCATGTATCGGCCAGATCGGGTAAGGACGGCAGGTTACCTTCCCTGAAGGACATTAGTGAACCAGTTGGGTTTTTACCACAATCTGACAGCTTCATGGTCACTGTTACTGAATTCAAATTCTCAAACTGCCACAATGGGATTTGAACTGACATTCTCTGGGTCATTAGTCCAGGCCACTGTAACATGTATAAAATTATGAGGGGCCTAGATAGAGTGGATAGGAAGGACCTATTTCCCTTAGCAGCGGGGTCAAGAACCAGGGGGCACAGATTTAAAGTAGTTGGTAGAAGGATTAGAGGGGAGATGAGGGAAAAAATTTTCACCAGAGGGTGGTGGGGGTCGGGAACTCACTGCCTGAAAGGGTGGTAGAGGCAGAGAACCTCATCGCATTTAAAAAGTACTTGGATGTGCACTTGAAGAGCCGCAACCTACAAGGGCTACGGACCAAGTGCTGGAAGGTGGGATTAGGCTGGATAGCTCTTTTCCGACCGGCACGGACACGATGGGCCGAATGGCCTCCTTCTGTGTCGTAATTTTTCTATGATTCTATGATAACCACTATATTACTGTCGGGAAGGCAAAATCCTATTGAAGCTCATCCCTCTAGTACACTAGTACCCATCACAGCATTGAACTGTATTTTAACCATAGAATCATAGAATGGTTACAGCCTGTCGAGCCCATGCCGGCTCTCTGCAACAGCACGTCAGCTAGTCCCACTCCCCCGCCCTTTCCCCTTAGCCCTGCAAATGTTTTCCTTCAGGTACTTATCCAATTCCCCTTTGAAAGCCACGATTGAATCTGCTTCCACCACCCTCTCAGGCAGTGCATTCCAGATCATAACCACTCACTGCGTAAAAAAGTTTTTCCTCATGTCGCCTTTGGTTCTTCTGCCAATCACCTTAAATCTGTGTCCTCTGGTTCTCAACCCTTCCGCCAATGGGAACAGTTTCTCTCTATCTACTCTGTCCAGACCGCTTATGATTTTGAACACTTCTATCAAATCTCCTCTCAACTTTCTCTGCTCTAAGGAGAACAACCCCAGCTTCTCCAGTCTATCCACTGAAGTCCCTCATCCCTGGAACCATTCTTGTAAATCTTTTTCTACACCCTCTCTAAGGCCTTCACATCCTTCCTAAAGTGCGGTGCCCAGAATTGGACACAATACTCCAGTTGAGGCCAAACCAGTGTTTTATAAAGGTTCATCATAACTTCCTTGTTTTTGCACTCTATGCCTCTATTTATGAAGCCCAGTATCCCGTATGCTTTTTTAACCACTTTCTCAACCTGCCCTGCCACCTTCAACGATTTGTGCACATATACCCCCAGGTCTCTCTGTTCATGCACCCCCTTTAGGATTGTACCCTTTAGTTTAACCACCCCAATAATTTGTGCCCCTGCGTGCTGTGCCTGCTCGATTATTCCAGACAAGTGGCACTTTCCTGAGTTTGTTTCCCTGGGTAGTGTTCTCAGCCCCAGCATTGTCCTGCTCTCTCACCTGAAGGGGAAGGATTGAGTCTAGCCAACTTCATAGCTGCAACATACTGACACAATTCACCGTGCCACAGTGTGGTGGTTTACGGGTTCATGCCCTTGCATTCCCATATGTTAAGCTGGCGGCTATTATGAGGAGTATTGAGGTGGAGGCAAAGGCTTCATTAGTTAGTGGGAACTGAAATCAAAGGGAAGAAACAGTTCCCATTCCCGATCACTCCGCACTGATCTCCCTGGGGAAACAGTTCCCATTCCCGATCACTCCTCACTGAACTCCCTGGGGAAACAGTTCCCATTCCCGATCACTCCACACTGATCTCCCTGGGGAAACAGTTCCCATTCCCGATCACTCCACACTGATCTCCCTGGGGAAACAGTTCCCATTCCCGATCACTCCTCACTGATCTCCCTGGGGAAACAGTTCCCATTCCCGATCACTCCGCACTGATCTCCCTGGAGAAACAGTTCCCATTCCCGATCACTCCGCACTGATCTCCCTGGGGAAACAGTTCCCATTCCCGATCACTCCGCACTGACCTCCCTGGGGAAACAGTTCCCATTCCCGATCACTCCGCACTGACCTCCCTGGAGAAACAGTTCCCATTCCCGATCACTCCGCACTGACCTCCCTGGAGAAACAGTTCCCATTCCCGATCACTCCGCACTGATCTCCCTGGGGAAACAGTTCCCATTCCCGATCACTCCGCACTGACCTCCCTGGGGAAACAGTTCCCATTCCCGATCACTCCACACTGATCTCCCTGGGGAAACAGTTCCCATTCCCGATCACTCCGCACTGACCTCCCTGGAGAAACAGTTCCCATTCCCGATCACTCCGCACTGACCTCCCTGGAGAAACAGTTCCCATTCCCGATCACTCCGCACTGACCTCCCTGGGGAAACAGTTCCCATTCCCGATCACTCCGCACTGACCTCCCTGGGGAAACAGTTCCCATTCCCGATCACTCCGCACTGACCTCCCTGGGGAAACAGTTCCCATTCCCGATCACTCCACACTGATCTCCCTGGGGAAACAGTTCCCATTCCCGATCACTCCACACTGACCTCCCTGGGGAAACAGTTCCCATTCCCGATCACTCCTCACTGACCTCCCTGGGGAAACAGTTCCCATTCCCGATCACTCCGCACTGATCTCCCTGGGGAAACAGTTCCCATTCCCGATCACTCCTCACTGATCTCCCTGGGGAAACAGTTCCCATTCCCGATCACTCCGCACTGACCTCCCTGGGGAAACAGTTCCCATTCCCGATCACTCCGCACTGACCTCCCTGGAGAAACAGTTCCCATTCCCGATCACTCCGCACTGACCTCCCTGGGGAAACAGTTCCCATTCCCGATCACTCCGCACTGACCTCCCTGGGGAAACAGTTCCCATTCCCGATCACTCCGCACTGACCTCCCTGGGGAAACAGTTCCCATTCCCGATCACTCCGCACTGACCTCCCTGGGGAAACAGTTCCCATTCCCGATCACTCCGCACTGACCTCCCTGGGGAAACAGTTCCCATTCCCGATCACTCCGCACTGACCTCCCTGGGGAAACAGTTCCCATTCCCGATCACTCCGCACTGACCTCCCTGGGGAAACAGTTCCCATTCCCGATCACTCCGCACTGACCTCCCTGGGGAAACAGTTCCCATTCCCGATCACTCCGCACTGACCTCCCTGGGGAAACAGTTCCCATTCCCGATCACTCCGCACTGACCTCCCTGGGGAAACAGTTCCCATTCCCGATCACTCCGCACTGACCTCCCTGGAGAAACAGTTCCCATTCCCGATCACTCCGCACTGACCTCCCTGGGGAAACAGTTCCCATTCCCGATCACTCCGCACTGACCTCCCTGGGGAAACAGTTCCCATTCCCGATCACTCCGCACTGACCTCCCTGGGGAAACAGTTCCCATTCCCGATCACTCCGCACTGACCTCCCTGGGGAAACAGTTCCCATTCCCGATCACTCCGCACTGATCTCCCTGGGGAAACAGTTCCCATTCCCGATCACTCCGCACTGATCTCCCTGGGGAAACAGTTCCCATTCCCGATCACTCCGCACTGACCTCCCTGGGGAAACAGTTCCCATTCCCGATCACTCCGCACTGATCTCCCTGGGGAAACAGTTCCCATTCCCGATCACTCCGCACTGACCTCCCTGGGGAAACAGTTCCCATTCCCGATCACTCCGCACTGACCTCCCTGGGGAAACAGTTCCCATTCCCGATCACTCCGCACTGATCTCCCTGGGGAAACAGTTCCCATTCCCGATCACTCCGCACTGATCTCCCTGGGGAAACAGTTCCCATTCCCGATTACTATTCTCTGACTTTTGCTGGGGTTGTGCTCATAGAATCATAGAGTCTTACAGCACAGAAGGAGGCCATTCGGCCCATCGTGCCGGTGTCGGCTCTTTGAACGAGTTCTCCAATTAATTCTACTCTCTGCTCTTTTCAAGTATTTATCCGACTCCCTTTTGAAAGTTACTATTGAATCTGCTTCCCACCGCCCTTTCAGGCAGCGCATTCCAGATCACAACAACTCACTGCGTTAAAAATAAAATTCTCCTCGCCTCGCCTCTGGTTCTTTCACCTATGAACTGAAATCTGTGTCCTCTTGTTGCTGACCCTCCCGCCAGTAGAAACGGTTTCTCCTTATTTACTCTGGCGTTGACTCCATGGGTCCCTGGGCTAGGGAGGGCCGGGTCCCACTCCAGATCGCCATCCAAGCGATGACAGAAGAGGCATCCCCTGTTGCTGTGCCCACGGTAGCACGGCCAACCATAGTTGGTCCTACTCCTGGAGGTTTCATCACATGACCTCTCCCCTCCCCCACCACACACCCGCCATTGGTCGCCCGACACGTCCATCCTCGCGGCAGCCCCGCCTCCCCGCACCAATTGGCAAGCGAACAGACTCTTCATCACCCGATTGGACGATCTTGACTCTCAGTCAAACAGCCATTTTTTTCCCCAACCCCTCCTCTCCGACATTTTTTAGAACTGATAAACAAAAGTGTTTAAAGAAAATGGGAAATAAAAAACACACTTGTTTTTTATTGCCCCGGTGTCGCTCGCAGCAGTGTCCTGGAGATTAACCTTTCCTTCCTGGAGACTCCTGGCCAATCCTGGAGGGTTGGCACGCTGAGGTGTTTTCCAACACTCTAACTTGGTTCCCTTGCGAAGAATGGCCTGGTGCCAGCCTTAAGGCTAAGGGGACCAAGGGATATGGGGAGAAAGCAGGGACAGGGTACTGAGTTTGGATGATCAGCCATGATCTCATTGAATGGCGGAGCAGGCTCGAGGGGCCGAATGGCCTACTCCTGCTCCTATCTTCTATGTTTCTATGTGCCTGTGGAACTGCGCCCCAGGCAAGGAGTCACTACCATCGGGAGGGCCGGGGAGCGATTCGGTGAGAAGTTTGAACCTTAAGTAAAGATGAGAATAAAAAAAAGCTCCCGTGGGAAAATACAGAGGCAGCAATTGATCTTGAATTGCTATTAATTGCCTGCCTGAGAGAGCTGATTTCATCAGGGGTCATGCGGATGGTGCCATCCATTTCAGTGTCCGCGGGGGGGGCAAGGATGGGGAGACAATCAAGCAGAGTTCCTGTTCCTGATCACTGCCCAGTGACTCCCCTTCTGGAAATTTCCTCTGTGTTGACATATGGTGTGGGGGAGATTTCCTCTGGCGACTACGTGTTGGCGACCTCCGAAACACTTTCCGGAAGAACGGGTCGGCGAGAAACCTGAGGGAACCTTGCCGCTGCGTTTACACGTAGCGACCGGACGGATATACTCTCCCCCTCCACCCCACCCCTTGGCGACAACAGGAGGCCTCCCGCGGTCACGTCGCCAGTCACTGCTCGTCGTCAAGGCTCACACCGCTTAATAAATTGGGAAGGGGGGTTGGGTGCGGGGGGGAGGGGAAAGGCTGCTGGCTCTGAGTTGAGTCATACCCAAGGAAGAGGCGCAGAGAGAAAAGAACAGTGAAAAACAAAATGGCGGCCGAAAGCCGAGGCCGAGGAGCTGAATGGAGCTCAATGCTCGGCTTAGATCCCGGTGTAATACTAATATTTTCTTTTACTGCACTAATTCTGGATGTGACTTGTTTATTCCTTGCAGGGGTTTGTTGTGGCAGTTCTGTACTGTTTCCTCAATGGCGAGGTAAGTTGTTTTATTAATTTTTTTCTTCCTGAAAAGATTAAAAAAAAGAAAATTAAACTTTTTATGATAGTTTTTTTCTCTCTCTTGCTGTTTGCTTGGCTTTGTGATTGATCCCTTCAGTTCCGATGCAGCTGAGTACATTCAAATGACATTTTTAAGTTTCTTCCCAAAGGTACAGTCCGAGATCAAGCGGAAGTGGAGGAGCTGGAAAGTAAACCGGTACTTTGCTGTTGACTTCAAGCACCGGCATCCGTCCCTGGCCAGCAGCGGGGTCAATGGCGGAACCCAGCTCTCTGTACTGAGCAAGAGCAGCTCGCAAATCCGGATGTCCACCGTCAACGCTGAAAACCTGGCCACATGAACCGCCAGGGCCCAGTAACCCCTCCAACCCCCAACCCCCCACCCCCCCTCTTTGACGTAAGAAGCTTCAAAAGAATTACGTTCTCAGACACGGCCCGCGTACAAACAAGGCCGCCATTCAAAGTCATGATATTTATATTGCCCTCCGTGTAAAGGTGTTGCGTTCCTGGCCGGCGCGCAATGTTTTTGGTTAGAAGCATCCCAATATTGTTTCCCCGTTCTCCCTAAAAAAAACGAGCTGTTTCTTAAAAGAAAAATGATTAGGTGTCACGGGTTGGGGCTAAAATGCTGACTTTTTCGAGCTTGGATAGCTCGCTCTCTTAGCAAACTCTTCCTACCCACCGCAGGCATCTCTGTGGACGACGCGCATCAGCGGCACGGTGTTTGATGCTGTGGGACTTGACTCACTTCCTTCTGTCTTGCTCAGTCTGAAGGTCCGTTGCCTAATTTGCCTGTCACATTTCTCAGATGCCGAGTCGGTTTGTCAACGTGCCGCTTTTAGTGTTAGCGGTCAGCCTCTTAAGGGATGACATTTTCCGCCTTCATCTCGTTGTTCCACGCCTGCGAAAGCAAAACATTCGGCCTCGTACGATGGTTGTCGCCTTATACAGTGACACATAACCTCATAGGGTGACACATAGCCTCATAGGGTGATACATAACCTCATGGGGTGACACATAGCCTCATAGGGTGATACATAACCTCATAGGGTGACACATAACCTCATAGGGTGACACATAACTTCATAGGGTGACACATAACTTCATGGGGTGATACATAACCTCATGGGGTGACACATAACCTCATAGGGTGACACATAACCTCATAGGGTGACACATAACCTCATAGGGTGACACATAGCCTCATAGGGTGGCACATAACCTCATAGGGTGACACATAACCTCATAGGGTGACACATAACCTCATAGGGTGACACATAACCTCATAGGGTGACACATAACTTCATAGGGTGACACATAACCTCATAGGGTGACACATAACTTCATAGGGTGACACATAACCTCATAGGGTGACACATAACCTCATAGGGTGACACATAACCTCATAGGGTGACACATAGCCTCATAGGGTGACACATAACCTCATAGGGTGACACATAACCTCATAGGGTGACACATAGCCTCATAGGGTGGCACATAACCTCATAGGGTGACACATAACTTCATAGGGTGACACATAACTTCATAGGGTGACACATAACTTCATAGGGTGACACATAACCTCATAGGGTGACACATAGCCTGATAGGGTGACACATAACCTCATAGGGTGACACATAGCCTCATAGGGTGACACATAGCCTGATAGGGTGACACATAGCCTCATAGGGTGACACATAGCCTCATAGGGTGACACATAGCCTCATAGGGTGACACATAACCTCATACGGAAGCAGATGTAAGAGCAAACGTCGAGGGAATATTGCAGCTTGTGTATCTTCGATGTTTTGGTGGTGTTTGTTGTGAGCTTTGCTGCAGCCATGTGACCGCCTGCTTTGAAAACAAAATGGCCGCTTTTTATGTTGCGGCTGAGCGCACATAATCATTAATCCTCAAGCCAGAGTCTGCCTTTACCTTCATTCAAGACCAATATTTTGGCTGATCACTGCTGATATACACAGTGTAACGTCTGCTTCACGACCTATTGCAGCTGGCGGAAGAAGCAAACTTTCAGCCTGCAGTCTCTCGTTGTGAGATGCAGCAGATTGCTCGAAGGAGAGAGAGAGAGAGAGAGTGAGATTTATATTAATAAAAAACACTTTGCTTTCTATCAGATGAAGCAAAGGTATTTCATCCTCGTTTCTTGGTTGCTACTTATGACAGAATTAAGTGCCAACTTGCTGGAGCGGTTACAAGCTCCTGATTAATGGTAAGAAGTTTGCCAGTGACTGAGTAAAGCCTTCTTCACTAATTGTCACCATCATTGAGAAACGCAGTTATGCCCCAAAGGAGATCTAAAAGTAAAAGGGTCACTTTTTCTGTCTCTAACATCATCGAAATTAGTAGCATCAAGGTCTGTAGGCCCGAGGCCTAAAAGCTTGACAGAATCTGACTAAGAAGTAATTTGCTTTCCAGAGGAGAGGGTCAGATATGGAGAGAGATCTCAGATCTCCCTCCTTACATGTTCTTTATCTCAATATGATCAATTCCTGAATGTGCGAGATGCACATTAAAAACTCAAGTGTAGCCTCTACTCTGTCAGTGGAGGCTATCAACAGTGCTTGATTGTAACTGGAAGGGTATTAGGACCCCATCGGGTGGACCTAGGTCCCTGAGGAAAGTTATTTGATGAAAACTGTGTGTAAAAAAAAAAAGAAATGCGGGGCGAAGTTCCCTTCTTTGTATAGTTGGCTGTTGTATTTGGGGTGTGTTACTACATGTGACGTAAATACAGCAATATTGTGAAGTGGCATTTGTTTTGACTAGAAGCGGTGTCGTCAATCTTTGTTGTTGCGAAAATATGTGACTGCTTCTCACAAATAATCCTGTGGGGTTTGAACCTCTCTGCGTTGAAAGATCCATTATTTCCCGTCACCAGAAGATGGAACGATGCTCTTGGCTCCGGTACAAGGTGACGTCCTGTCACAGTGTGTGCAAATGATTTTTTCAGGGGCCGATGAAGAGGGTGTTACAGAGCGAAATTGGGTTGCCGTAGCATTAGCTCAGGTACGGGCTAAATCCGTCTGTGTGCGATTCCTGTCTCTGACAGTCTCCAGTAAATGGGTTGACAGCTCTGTTCAAATGGGACCCTCGGAGGAGTTTGACGCTGTCACGTTAACTCGGCGATTTCACCCCATTTTTAGTCTTTGCACAAGGGAGATGGTATTGTACCAAAGTCAAACACTTTTCAGATGCGTTGCTTGCTTAAAAAAAAAAGTATCAAATGGTTTTTTTAAAATGTAGAACTCACGGAGCGAGACAAGTAAAAAAGGACAACCTGCAAAGAAACAAGTTGCGCGATATTTAATTGTTGTAAGGGAGCCCGATTCTGTTTGCTCAGAGATGAGCTACACTGTTCTAGAAGTTACCGCAGCGTCTCTTTTAAAGGGTTGACCGCAGTGAGAACACAAATATCTTGAGTACCCATCAACATGTTGTATCCATCTGCCAGACCTAGAGAAGATGCTTCCTGCTTGTGGGGGAATCTAAAACTAGGGGTTCATCAATATAAGGTAGTCACTAATAAATCCAATAAGGAATTCAGGAGAAACTTCTTTACCCAGAGAGAGTGGTTAGAATGTGGAACTCGCTACCACAGGGAGTGGTTGAGGCGAATAGCAGAGATACATTTAAGGGAAAGCTAGATAAGTACATGAGGGAGAAAGGAATAGAAGGTTAAGCTGATCTGGTGCGATGAAGTAGGGTGGGAGGAGGCTCGTGTGGAGCATAAACACCGGCACGGACCAGTTGGGCCGAATGGCCTGTTTCTGTGCTGTACATTCGAAATAATTCTATGTAACATGCTTGACACCACTTTACGCTGCTCCTCTGAGCAATGCCCTGATATATTAAAGAGGATTAAGAGAAACCTGACCATAAAGCCTGGTGCTGAAGTCTGCTCCATGTCACAAGGCGCCTGGCATATAGCATCGTGGACTGTTAACTGTTGCCTTCATGCTGTCACATTGCGGGAGTTCGTAGGGGTTTAAAATAGGAAGTGAGTATTGACGCCACTGTATCACCAATGAGCTGGAGGCAGGGCGGGACTTACGGCAAACAGTCTATTTTACGGCCAACAGAGTCTATTTTCTCAGCCCCCCCACCCCCCACCCAAACATCTCTGGCTCAGTCTGGGACACTTTTCTACATTCAAGGTGCTGTGTAAATGCAAGTTGTTGTTAATATTAAACAGCAATATTTACTGATAAGTAGGGAGAAATTCCTCTCTTTAATTAAAGAACAAGGGAATAGTCAGCTTCCTCTGCTGGTAACAACCCACTGATGAAACCGCGGACTTGCATTTCTGTAGCGCCTTTCACGATCTCAGAACGTCCCAAAGCGCTTTACAGCCAATGCAGTACTTTTGAAGTGGAGTCACTGTTGTAATGTAGGAAACGCAGCAGCCAATTTGCGCGCAGCAAGATCCCACAAAGAGCAATACGATAATGACCAGATCATCTGTTTTTTTTAGTGATGCTGGTTGAGGGATAAGTATTGGCCTGGACACTGGGGATAACTCCCCTGCTCTTCTTTGAAATAGTGCCGTTGGATCTTTTACGTCCACCTGAGAGGGCAGACGGGGCCTCGGTTTAACGTCTCATCCAAAAGGCAACACCTCCGACAGAGCCGCACTCCCTCAGCACTGCGCTGGAGTGTCAGCCTAGATTTTTGTGTTTAAGTCTCCTGGAGTGGGACTTGAACCCACAACCTTCATGACTCCAGAGGTGAGAGTGCTACCACACTGAGCCACTGCTGACACCTAAATCACAAGTTACAATGCTGTGCACCCCTAATATTTCACCAGCAAGTCATTAACTATGGAGACTAAACAGGAATTCACCCTTTTGCTGTTAGAGAGGAATTCCATCCTGTGAATTACTAAATTGTCACCTCACTCTCCGCTGATCTGATCTCAGAATATTTATTGCTCTCATTTCAAAACAAAACACAATGAAGTTTCAAATGTTTGCAACATTTTCTTTCTTAATCGTGATTGAGTATATGCAGATAAGACCAATCAGTCAAAGACAGAGGGAAACAGAATGAGCCAGCCATTGACTGCCTTTATTCCATTCAGAGACTGGGAGAAATACTTCCTAAATACTCAAATAATGCACAGCAGCCAGAAAATGTCCCTCAGGGGTTGACTGGCAGTGCCCAGACCTAAAGCTTAACTTCAGCCGCCCTCCTGGATTATTGTAGTTTGCCCTGATGGAATCACAGACGTCACAGCACAGAAGGAAGCCACTTGGTCATCGTTCCTGTAGTACTAGCTGTACAACTGGAGCTATCCTACCTCTGTGACCTCCTCCAGCCCTACAACCCTCTGAGACCTCTGCGTTCCTCCAACTCTGGCCCCTTGTCCATCCCCCACCTTCCTTCGCCTCACCATTTGGCGGCCTTGCCTTCAGCCATCTAGAGCCCTAAGCTCCGGAATTCCCCCCCCCCCCTAAACCGCTCCATCTCTCTCTCTCTCCCTCTCTCACCTCCTTTAAAACCTTCCTTAAAACCCACCTAACACTGGTGGCCAAAAGTGGTGTGTTACCTCATTGCCTCAAGCAGTGCCCGCACCTCCTAATGCCTCCTTCTTTGGCTTGGCGCCTTGGGACATTTTGCTGCATTAGAGGCGCTATGTAAATGCAAGTTCTTCACCCAGAGAGTGGTGAGAAGGTGGAACTCGCGACCACAGGGAGTAGTTGAGGCGAATAGCAGAGATGCTTTTAAGAAGAAGCCAGATAAGTACATGAGGGAGAAAGGAATAGAAGGGTATGCTGATGGGGTGAGATGAAGTGGGGTGGGAGGAGGCTCGTGTGGAGCATGGACCAGTTGGGCCGAATGGCCTGGTTCTGTGCTGTAAATACTGTGTAAGTTGTTGTTGTTATTACTCTAATCCCATTTTGCTGTCCCTTTTTTCTCCTCTGTTTTTGCATTCCTCCTTTTCAAATGCTTATCCAATTCTCTCTTAAACAATATTATGGTCTCTGCCTCAGTGGTCACTTGTGCTAAAGCATTCCATGTTCTGATAACCACCTGCGTGAAAAAAAATCTTTTAACTTTGTTTTCTGGTGATAAAATTCTCAGTCCGTGCCCCCTTATTACTGACTCATACTGTTACATAGAATCTACAGCGCAAAAACAGGCCACTCGGCCCAGCTGGTCAGTACTGATGTGTATACCCCACACAAGCCTCCTCTCACACTAATTCCCGCTTCCCACACAGTCTCCACATCCCTCTATTCCAAACTCCCTCATGTATACATCAAGCCTCCTCTTAAATGCATCAACACTTCAAACACTCCCTTTGGCAGCGAGTTCCACATTCTCACCACACTCTGCGTACAGAAATTCCTCCTAAATTCTTTATTTGATGTGAGTGATTCACTAGTCATTTTGAAATTTACATACAACGCATATTACCAAGAACTGCAATTGTTTGCAAAGCAAATGCCATACGAGTTGCTGTGAGGGAATTAAACCCGACATGTTTCTCTGCAGCAGTACATTAAGAGCACTTGTTATATAACTGGAATGATTCTGAGAACTGCCTCATACTGGCTTGTATCCAATTCCCCTTTGAAATAAATCAGCTGCCACCGCCCTTTCAGGCAGCGCATTCCAGATCGCAACAACTTGCTGCGTTAAAAAAAGTGTCTCCTTCTGCTCGCCGCTGTTTTTGTGTGGTGGGACTAAGAACCAGAATCCCCTTCCTGTTACACACTTCTGGAGGTGTGCTTACTGATTGAGGCAGTGAGCTCACACCACTTCTGACCGTCAGTGTTGGGATATCAGTGTCACTTTCACTGGATGGAGCAACAATGAAGACCAGGAAACATTTTAGTGAACTGCATCAATCTTACACCAACAACAACTTGCATTTATATAGCATCTTTAATGTAGCATAACACAAGAACACAAGAAATAGGAGCAGGAGTAGGCCATTCGGCCCCTCGAGCCTGCTCCGCCATTCAATAAGATCAGGGCTGATCTTCTACCTCAACTCCACTTTCCTGCACTATCCCCATATCCCTTGATTCCCTTAATATCCAAAAATCTATCGATCTCTGTCTTGAATATACTCAACGACTGAGCCTCCACAGCCCTCTGGGGTAGAGAATACCAAAGATTCACCACCGTCTGAGTGAAGAAATTTCTCCTCATCTCAGTCCTAAATGGCCGACCCCTTATTCTGAAACTGTGACCCCTGGTTCTAGACTCCCCAGCCAGGGGAAACATCCTCCCTGCATCTACCCTGTCAAGCCCTGTAAGAATTTTGTATGTTTCAATTAGATCACCTCTCATTCTTCTAAACTCCAGAGAATATCGGCCCAGTCTACTCAATCTCTTATAGGACAATCCCCCCATCCCAGGAATCAGTCTGGTGAACCTTCGTTGCACTCCCTCTATGGCAAGTATATCCTTCCTTAGGTAAGGGAAACAAAACTGTACACAGTACACCAGGTGTGGTCTCACCAGGGCCCTATATAATTGCAGTAAGACTTCTTTACTCTTATCACTCAAATCCTCTTGTAATAAAGGCCAACATACCATTTGCTTTCCTAATTGCTTGCTGTACCTGCATGTTAACTTTCAGTGATTCGTGTACAAGGACACCCAGGTCCCTCTGAACACCAACATTTCCCAATCTCTCACCATTTAAAAAATACTCTGCTTTTCTATTTTTCCGACCAAAGTGGATAACTTCACATTTCTCCACATTATATTCCATTTGCCATGTTCTTGCCCACTCATTTAGCCTGTCTATATCCCCTTGAAGCCTCCTTGCATCCTCCTCACATCTTACATTCTCACCTAGCTTTGTATCATCAGCAAACTTGGATATATTACATTTGGTCCCCTCATCCAAATCATTGATATAGATTGTGAATAGCTGAGGCCCAAGCCCTGATCCTTGCAGTACCCCACTAGTTACAGCCTGCCAACCCAAAAACGACCTGTTTATTCCTACTCTCTGTTTTTTGTCCGTTAACCAATCCTCAATTCATGCTAGTATATTAGTATATTACCCCAATCCCATGAACCCTAATTTTGTTTAATAACCTCTTGTGTGGCACCTTATCGAATACCTTCTGAAAATCCACATACACTACATCCACTGGTTCCCCCTTATCTCTTCTGCTAGTTACAACCTCAAAAAACTCTAACAGATTCGTCAAACACGATTTCCCTTTCAGAAATCCGTGTTGACTCTACCCAAGGCGCTTCACAGGAGTGTTATCAAACAAAATTTGACACCGAGCCACATACGGAAATATGAAGAGAGACTTGGCCAAAGAGATAGGTTCTAAGAAGGGCCTTAAAGGAGGAGAGAGGTAGAGAGGCGGAGAGGTTTAGGAAGGGAATTCCAGAGCTTAGGGCCCCAGCAGCTGAAGGCAATGGTGGAGCGATTAAAACTGGGGATGTGCAAGAATTGGAGGAGCGCAGGTATCTCGGAAGGTTGTGGGGCTGGAGGAGGTTACAGAGATAGGGAGGGGCGAGACCATGGAGGGATTTGAAAACAAGGATGAGAATTTTAAAATTGATCTGTTGCGAGACTGGGAGCCAATGTAGGTCAGCGTGCACAGGGGTGATGGGTGAACGGGACTTGGTGTAAGTTAGCATACGGGCAGTTTTGGATGAGCTCAAGCTTAGGGAGGTGGGAGTCTGGCCAGGGGAGCATTACTTCTGTTAGGAAGTAGCTTCTTTGATCGCAGTAGGCAGTGTGCAGCTCTGTTACCAGTTTACTAATGGAGCGAGCCTAGAGGCTCATTAATATGGCTCATGTGAAAAGCCTTTACAGCAAATGAAGTACTTTTGTAGTCACGGTTGTAATGTAGGAAATTGGGAAGCCAATTTGCGCACAGCAAGCTGCCAAAAACAGCAATGTGATAATGACCAGATAATCTGTTTTTTAGTGATGTTGGTTGAGGGATAAATATCGGCCAGGGCACCGGGGAGAACTCCCCTGCTCTTCTTTAAAATAGCGCCGTGGGATCTTTTACACCCATCTGCGACAGCAGACGGGTTTAACGTCTCATCTGAAAGACGGCACCTCCGACAGTGCAGCAGAGTTGCTCAGATTTTGCGCTCAAGTCTCTGGATTGGGACTATGAACCCACAACTTTCTGACTCAGAGGCGAGAGCGCTACCCTAATGGACTGAATGTGCATAAGTGGACTTGTGTAATTGGTCCAGCGGAAACCAGAAAGACCTGCGTTACATCGCGCCCCATGGCAATATCTCCAAGGGCTTCACACACAATGTTTGAAGCACAGTGACTGTCGTTTTGCAATTAGAACTGGGCACTTAGGTAAGCATTGTACCGTATAAACACTGTTTCATTATAAATAATACTGTTTAGACAGAACAGAAAAGGAATTTCGATTCCTTAAGCTGTCTCCATAATGCTACTGAAGCACCTCAAATGGAATTTGAAATCTAAATAACTGGTGATTAAGACAGAGCAAGTCTGTTTTATTTAAAAGGTGAAGGGTCTTGCTAACTGGAAATGATGAGGATTTATTAGTGTGTATCTCCAAATTTATTATTAGAAGTATGTAAAGTCTTGGTGCATCTTTCCCTTTTTATGAACTGATGTTTGTCTCATTATAAGGAATGATGTCCATTCGCCCAAAGCTATGATGGGCAATTATGGAAATAATGGAACCAGTTGGAGGCAATTTTACCCTAACCCGCCCGTCGGGAAACTGACGAGATTGGGTGCAACGCTGGTTTCACCCCCCCCCGCCCAATAACGGTCTCCGTAATAGACAGTTTACCTTGGCCACTAAAGAACTTGTCAATGCCAATCAGGAACCGGTGCTTCCATTCCTGGTTTCATTATTTTGCATTACTTTGGTGGTGGCGGCTTCGTGGTTGGGTGCAGTTTCAGAGCCAACCCTTTGTCATCGCTTATTGGAAATGTGACGCACAACTGAAATCTTGTCAGAGCACGAAGCTGATGCTTATTTCATAAATAGGAGAGAGAGAGAGAAGGCAATCGGCCAGGCTCTCAGTAAGTGTCGTGCGGATTGCAGTCACACAAGGCGGCATTAGTAATGAACGGGTTTAGTGACTGTGCATGAAATGCCCTTCACCCGCCATTTTAAGTAAGATGGTAACTCCGTTAAAATGGCGGACAGCAAATCTTGGTCTTCGGATCTCCCAGCGGGAACCTCACCGAGACCATGGGTATGTTATTGATGGGATGAGTTGAATTCTGAAGATTAGAATGTTCACTTATTATCCGTGCGCTCTTCCTTGATTCCATTCAAGGATCGGACAGAAATTTTATACAGAATCGGCTCTTTGTGGAAACTTTATTTGGGAGATTGGATAAGTCGAGGAGTCTCCTGCTCATTGCATGGTCTGTTGGGTGGCTAAGTGCCCATTATCGTTCCATCCTTTCTCTTGGTCCTAAGGCCTGTTGTTCGGGTTATACTCTGTAAAGCTATTTTTTATACCTGAAAGTTTGTAACACAAATAATTAAGTGATGCAGTGGTTATTCGAAGTGGCATTCAATCTCTTTAACAAAAAATGTGAGCTGAAATGATTAGGCAAAGTGCTTTATGTAATGTGTATATAGTGCGTGTCTAGCGACCCTAATTATTCTAGATGTATTAGCCATGCTGGTAATGTAAATGTGATCCAAATTGCTATCAATCTATGGAGCCAATTGATAATTCTCCTTGGGATTAATGGGCAATAATTTAAGTTAATTTAAAATTCGAGGTGAACTGTTCAATCAATCATTGTGTGAAAAGAACATCAGGACCTTCTGATGGACTGTCACAGGATAGACAGTTTTGAGGGCTTGACAGGGTAGATGCTGAGAGGCTGTTTCCCTTGGATGGCGAGTCTAGAACCAGGGGTCACAGTCTCAGGATAAGGGGTCGGCCATTTAGGACTGAGATGAGGAGAAATTTCTTCACTCAGAGGGTGGTGAATCTTTGGAATTCTCTACCCCAGAGGGCTGTGGAGGCTCAGTCGATGAGTATATTCAAGGCAGAGATCGATAGATTTTTGGGCACTAAGGGAATCGAGGGATATGGGGATAGGGCGGGAAAATAGAGTTGATGTAGAAGATCAGCCATGATCTCTGATTGATTGGCGGAGCAGGCTCGAGGGGCCATATGGCCTACTCCTGCTCCTAATTCTTAAGTTCTAATTGAAAGATCACTTTTTATTATTATTGAGCCATCCACTGAATAGGCAATGCAAGACTTCACCAAGATTAAAAAGAGACGGGACCAGGTAAATCATGAATGAATTGTTAGGCAACAACAAACCTGGGTGTTAAAAGCCTGTAGATTTTAGGAGGAAGGGAACATGGGAGGAGGGACAGCAATGTGTTCCATAGTTTTGAGGTCCTAGGAAGGAGTGAGTGAAGAGTTTCTTAGTTTGATTTTGGATTGTGGGCAGTATTCATCACCCATCCTCACTTGCCCAGTAAGAGGGCATTAAGAGTCAACCATACTGGAGTCACATTCGGAGTACAACTATCCAGCAACGCTTCAGGCTCATTTCCTGATGCCTGCCCCCAAATTTACCAGATTTATTGAATTTAATTTCACACCTTGGATTTGAAGTTCGCAACCTCCAGTTTGCTAGTCTAGGACCATGACCATCAGGTTGCTGTGCCACCCAGAAAGGATTGCAGCGAAGTGGCAAGGGGTCGCAAAAGGTCGCAAGCTGATTTGGATGTTCTAGTCCAGTCAGGATGTGCGCAGGAGTGAATGTCTGCTCCTATAGAGGACACCTGCACAAACACGGGTGGCTAAAACCTGGCCCGTACGCCCTTGAGGATAGAAGATTGAGGGGTGATCTTATCGAGGTATTTAACATTTTGAAATGATTTGATAGGGTCGCTGCAGAGAGGCGAGGGAATCCAGGACAAAGGGGCATCATCTTAAGATTAGAGCTAGGCCGTTCAGGAGCAAAATCAGGAAGGACAGTAGAAATCCAGAACTCGCTCCCCCACAAAAAGCTGTGGATGCTGAGTCATTGGAAGCTTTCAAGACTGAGATGGATAGATTTTTGTTGGGTAAGGGTACCAAGGGTATAGAGAAAAATGGATGCAGGTAAATTGATTTGGTACAGATCAGCCATAATCTAATTATACGGCGGAACAGGCTGGTAGGCCTGAATGGCCTACTGCTGTTCCTATGCTCTAACAGTGAAACATGCTCCACTTGTGCCCAACCCCAATGTCCCTCGTAAGCCGCACTGCCCCCGGTGCGGCCTGCCTCCCCCCACTGCGCGGCCCATTCAGATTTTTGCGCCTGCGCGGTATCCCGCGGTGTGAAAGCCGGTGAGCGGCCTGCGCGGGACCCTGCAGGCGCAGCTTAACGGGAGCGTTGCTTGTCTCGCTTCGTGCCCCGGGGACCTGATCCCGCACAGCCTCCTTCCTCATTGGGCTGGAAACATACTGATCAAGAAAGTTCTCCTGCCCACGTTTCAGGAATTCCTCCCCTTCCTTACACTTTTACACTGTTTTTCCTCGTCCCAAAGGACACAGATTTAAGGTAATTGTCAAAAGAACCAGAGGGAGGAGGTGAGGAGAATATTTTTTTACGCAGCGAGTTGTTGTGATCTGGAACGCGCTGCCTGAAAGGGTGGTGGAAGCAGATTCAATAGTAACTTTCAAAAGGGGAATTGGATAAATACTTGAAAAGGAAAAAATTTGCAGGGCTATGGGGAAAGTGCAGGGAGGAGTGGGACTAATTGGGGAGCTCTTTCAAAGAGCCGGCACAGGCACGATGGGCCGAATGACCTCCTTCTGTGCTGTAAGATTCTATGACAGTTGATCCTTGTGGGGAAAGAGTAACGATATAAAATGCTGGTTTGGATTATAAACAGCATACAGAGAATTGGGGAAAAAAAGGCTATATAGATTGATACTATTAGTGATAATGTTGTTATGTGAATAGTGGTCCTGATTAGTCCTGAGGGATCACAAGAACCTTAGGAGCAATGAAGACCATGGTTT
The DNA here is from genome assembly GCA_030390025.1 of Squalus acanthias. Classification (NCBI taxonomy): domain Eukaryota; kingdom Metazoa; phylum Chordata; class Chondrichthyes; order Squaliformes; family Squalidae; genus Squalus; species Squalus acanthias. Next base: position 170,863,088 of record CM059428.1, on the reverse strand, counting down.
ATTACTCTTGTGATAATATTAATATTGGGAACTGTCTCGAGCGGTTATTTATTGTTTGCTATTTTACAATGGGTGGGATATAATCGATGTGCATAGATGTACATATTAGAGAGTTTTTTTTATGGTGATGAAACTACTGTGCAGATTTCATTAAATGTTCCTCTATGTTAATGTTCTGGATGTTGCACATGATTGATACACAAGGGATCGCAGAGCCCCTTCTTAGGCAGTCAACACATTTGCCTGGAGCTATTGAGAATCACGGTCTGGTTTTAATGCGGATCCCCATTACTGCCTGAGGAGCTGAAAATTCCACTTGCCAACCAAGTTATCTCCTGGCTTTGGGGACTTCGGAACAAGCAACATCGCAAAGGGAAAAGGCTGCATTCCATCCCCCCAATTCTGCATCATTTCTTGGCTTCCCGTCTACATCTGATCCTTGTGGTTTGTTCCCTATCTCACTGACACCAATCTTGTTCCTCATTTAAGATTTATTTCCAAAGCATTTCGGACTCCCTGGACTGGCTTCTTTTTCCCTACTTTTCAGCTCGCATGCTGACGGTAGAAAAGGTCCTAATATTACAGAAATAAAGCTTCTCAATTGTCAGATTGAGCTTTATTACTGTAATTTTAACTCTAAACGAGAAAAATACTAAAAAAAAATAATTTAAACACTTTTGCTTGCCGTACTTTGCTTTCCCTTTTTTGTCAGCTCAGCCTCACTTTGTCAATGTCACTCCAGTTATTTGGAACAGAAAAGGACCTGAAGGCCCAAAAAAGCCTATTTTTTCCTAGATATCTCAATCCCACCTAAGCAACGTCTCACCACATCCCTCAATCCCTTCACTCTGCAGAAACATGCCTAATTGCCTCCTCGACCCAATTATCTTGCCTGCTTCATTGACCTTCCCTGGTAATTATTCCACAAGCCTATTACCATTTGGGTGAAAATGTTCCAATTAACCTCCACTCTTTTTTAACTTGTATGCCTGGCATTTGAACCCTTTGCCATACTGAATAGTTTCTCTTCATTAAATTTATCAATTCCCTTCCTCATCGTGAAAACTGAAATACGATCAACTCAATAGTCCCCTTTTTTTTTTACAACTAAACAGACTTAAAAGTTGTAAGGTCAAATCAATTGGTGTTCAAAGTATCTTTTCCTCATTGGATAAGTTCTCGATGGAGTGCTGTACAACAACAGAGTGCTCCATCCCCTGGAAGGGTAGAGGAAGAAAACACTGACAGGAGTAGGCCAGGAATGACACTTGGTCAGGTTGATAATAACCATGTTGATGTGTGCAGCAGATACCGTCCGGCCTACTCAACATGAGGGAGGATAGTGGCAGGCGAAGACTGCGATGGAGAAACATGAAGAAACAAGTACTTACGTTTCGATAATACCTTGCCATGTCTCAGAAATATTGCAAAGCCCTTCACATACAGTGAATGAATTTGAAGTGTCTGCTCAGAGTACAGTAAACAGTACTGGTCTCCGCATTACAGAAGGATATTGAGGCAATGGAGGAGGTGCAAAAATGATTGACAAGAATTATAACCAGAACTGAGAGGTTATAACTATCAGAAAAGACTGAACGGTCTGGGGCTGTTTAGAAAAGAGAAGGCTGAGGGGTGACCTAATCAAGGTCTTTAAAATTATGAAGGGGTTCGATAGGGTAAACATAGAGAAGATGTTTCCACTTGCGGGGGAGTTGAAAACTAGGGGCCTTAAATATAAGATAGTCACTAATAAATCCGATAAATAATTCAGGGGAAACATCTTTACCCAGAGAGTGGTTAGAATGTGGAACTCGCTACCACAAGGAGTTTATATAGCGCCTTTCATGACCACCGGATGTCTCAAAGCGCTTTACAGCCAATTAAGTACTTTTGAAATGTAGTCACTGTTGTAATGTGGGAAAGGCAGCAGCCAATTTGCACACAGCAAGCTCCCACAAACAGCAACGTAATAATGACCAGATAACCTGTTTCAGTGATGTTGATTGAGGGATAAATATTGGCCAGGACCCCGGGGATAACTCCCCTGCTCTTCTTCGAAATAGTGCCACGGGATCTTTTACATCCACCTGAGAGAGCAGACAGGGCCTCGGTTTAACATCTCATCCGAAAGACGGCACCTCCGACAGCGCAGCACTCCCTCAGCACTGCACTGGGAGTGGTCAGCCTAGCTTTATGTGCTCAAGTCCCTGGAGTGGGACTTTGAACCCCCAACCTTCTGACTCAAGAGGCAAGTGTGCTACCCACTGAGCCACAGCTGACAACTGTGTTGACAAGACTGATGAGGATGTGCAACTCGCTACCACAGGGAGTGGTCGAGGCGAATAGCGAAGATGCATTTAAGGGGAAACTGAATAAGTACATGAGGGAGAAAGGAATAGAAGGATATGTAGAGAGGATTAGATGAAGTAGGGTGGGAGGAGGCTAAACACCGGCATAGACCAGTTGGACCAAATGGCCTTTTCTATGTAATTCTTTGTTGCTTTGTAAGCATTTTGCACACAGCCAGATCCAGATCCCATAAGGAGCAATGAGATGAACAACTAGTTAAATTTGTTTTTGCTGGGAATGGTTAGGAGATGACCATTGACCAGAGTGCTGGGAGAACTCCCTGCCTTTCTCGACTCGTGACACGCTCATATTCTGAACAGGCTGACAGTATCTCTGAAGGACACCCTTCCAACACGGTAGCCCCTCAGTACTGCAATGCGGACTCAAACCCTCAATGGGAATGAACTCTCAACCTTCTGACTTAGTCAAGGTGGCATTTAGGGGTTGCCAACCCTCCAGGATTGCCCTGGAGTCTCCGGAGAAGAGCGACCTCCAGGACTCCGCCGCCAGCGACCTCGGAGCAAAGAAAATCCTCGGAGCATTAAAAGAATTGTGTTTTATTTCATTTTCTTCGAACACTTTTGTTTGTTAGTTATAAAAAATATAGCAGTTGGGGGGTGGGGTGGGGAAAGGGCTGTCTGACAGTCAACAATCATCCAATCGAGTCACGAAGAGTCTGCATGGATGTGTTGGGTAGACCAATGGTGGGGGCGGGGCGTCAAATGAAGGAACCTCCAGGAATACCTCCAACCAGAGCCGGCAACCCCAGCTGACGCACTTTTGTTACGGAATAATTCGTGGCTCACTCACCTTGTGGCTACACGGGTACAAAAAAAAACTAAGAGAAAGCCAAACATTCAATCTACTTCTGGAGCTGAAAATAAGCGTGTCGCAGGCATGTTTATTTAGCGTGCTCACAGATTAGTCTTTGCAAATAACAGAATTTTGAATCAACAAAAAAGTATTTACAGTGATCGGTCATATAACTCAACCATGTGCACAAGAACACTAAACAAATAGGATTCAACAATTCCGTATTTGCTTTTTTCAAATGACGTCATTTACACCGTAGGAATGGATGTATAGTCACAATTCCAAGAGCCTGTCTCTGTTGACAGTGTTAGCCACTGATGTTTAGTCAAGGGATGCAGCGCCAGCCAACAACTCCCTCGATGTTAACACTGCGGAGTGTTACAGCATGGGATGATGGGATGTCGGCCTACATCTGCAGCTCGCCCTACAGAGCACAAAAAAAAAGTAGCCTGCATTTCATCACTGCAGGGCGCCCCCAACGCACTTCACAGCCAAGGAAGTCCCATTGAAGTGTAGTCACTGCTGTAACGTGGGGAACTGCGGCAGCCAATTGGCGCGCAGCAAGCTCCCACAAACAGCAGTGAGATAAACGGCCAAATTATCTGCTTTACCTGTCGATTGAGGGATAAAGATTGGCCGGGACACCGGAGAAAACTCCCCCTGCACTTCCGCAAATAGTGCCATATGATCTTTTACACCCGCCCGATAGAGGCAGACGGTTTAAAGTCTCATCCGAAAGACGGCACCTCCGACAGTGCAGCATTCCCTCAGTACGGCCACTGGAGTGTCAGCCTATTTATGATCTAAACTCCACCTAATTATTACTTCTTCATTTATCTCAGCTTCTTTTCCACTCTTTCCAATTTAATTAATTACCGGTCTTATTCCTTCACCTAGATTTCCCAATTTAATAAAATTTGTTCCCCCGACGTGTGCTGAGTTGGATGATGTCAGCTGGGAGAACAGTTGGGGTGGGACATTAGAGGGCAATGTGAACCTAACCCGCCCATCGGGAAACTGACGATACAATGCTGGTTTTACAGCCCGCCCGAAGTTACTCCCCATTAAACTCAAACAGACAGTAATATTGGGCAGTGAGTAAAACCGGCGTTCCACCCGATCCCATAGAAACATAGAAAAATAGGAGCAGGAGTAGGCCATTCGGCCCTTCGAGCCTGCTCGACCATTCAATATGATCGTGGCTGATCCTCTCTCAATACCATATTCCCGCTCTGTCCCCATACCCCTTGATGCCTTTTGTGTCTAGAAATCTATCTATCTCCTTCTTAAGAAAAGACATACTTGCTCTCGAGGCAGTACAAAGAAGGTTCACTCGGTTAATTCCGGGGATGAGGGGATGGACATACGAGGAGAGGTTGAGTAGATTGGGACTCTACTCATTGGAGTTCAGAAGAATGAGAGGCAATCTTATTGAAACATATAAGATTGTGAAGGGGCTTGATCGGGTGGACGCGGTGAGGATGTTCCCAATGAAGGGTGAAACTAGAACTAGGGGACATAATCTTAGAATAAGGGGCTGCTCTTTCAAAACTGAGATGAGGAGAAACTTTTTCACTCAGAGGGTAGTGGGTCTGTGGAATTTGCTACCCCAGGAAGCTGTGGAAGCTACTTCATTAAATAAATTTAAAACAGAAATAGACCGTTTCCTAGAAGTAAAGGGAATTAGGGGTTACGGGGAGCGGGCTGGAAATTGGACATGAGTTTGAGTTCGGATCGGTCAAGGCCCTGTGGGCAGCGGAGCGGGCCCAGGGGCCGAGTGGCCTGGTCCAGCTCCTACTTCTTGTGTTCTTTAGAGTTGAGGTTGGATCAGATCAGCCATGATCTCATTGAATGGCGGAGCAGGCTCAAGGGGCCGATTGGTCTACTCCTGCTCCTATTTCTTATGTTCTTAAATATATTCAGTGACTTGGCCTCCACAGCCTTCTGGGGTAGAGAATTCCGCAGATTCACCACCCTCTGAGTGAAGAAATTTCTCCTCATAGAACATAGAACATAGAACAGTACAGCACAGTACAGGCCCTTCAGCCCTCAATGTTGTGCCGAGCATTGTCCGAAACCAAGATCAAGCTATCCCACTCCCTATCATTCTGGTGTGCTCCATGTGCTTATCCAATAACCGCTTGAAAGTTCCTAAAGTGTCCGACTCCACTATCACAGCAGACAGTCCATTCCACACCCCAATCACTCTCTGAGTAAAGAATCTACCTCGGATATCCCTTTTATATCTCCCCCCATGCACCTTATAGTTATGCCCCCTTGTAACAGCTACATCCACCCGAGGAAATAGTCTCTGAACATCCACTCTATCTATCCCCCTCATCATCTTTTAAACCTCTATTAAGTCGCCTCTCATCCTCCTCCGCTCTAAAGAGAAAAGCCCTAGCTCCCTCAATCTTTCCTCATAAGACCTCCCCCCCAAACCAGGCAGCATCCTGGTAAATCTCCTTTGCACTCTTTCCAATGCTTCCACGTCCTTCCTGTAGTGAGGTGACCAGAACTGCACACAATATTCCAAATGTGGTCTCACCAAGGTCCTGTACAGTTGCAGCATAACCTCATGGTTCTTAAACTCAAACCCCTTGTTAATAAACGCTAACACACTATAGGCCTTCTTTACTGCTCTATCCACTTGAGTGGCAACCTTCAGAGATCTGTGGATATGAACCCCCAGATCCCTCTGTTCCTCCATGTTCCTCAGAACACTGCCGTTGACCCTGTAATCCTTATTCAAATTTGCCCTACCAAAATGAATCACCTCGCACTTATCAGGGTTAAATTCCATCTGCCATTTTTCGGCCCAGCTCTGCATCCTATCAATGTCTCTTTGCAGCCTACAACAGCCCTCCACCTCATCCACTACTCCACCAATCTTGGTGTCATCAGCAAATTTACTGATCCACCCTTCAGTCCCCTCCTCCAAGTCATTGATAAAAATCACAAACATCTCAGTCCTAAATGTCCTACCCCGTATCCTGAGACTGTGACCCCTCGTTCTAGACTCCCCAGCCAGGGGAAACATCCTCCCTGCATCCAGTCTGTCTAGCCCTGTCAGAATTTCATACGTTTCAATGAGATCCCCTCTCATTCTTCTAAACTCTAGTGAATACAGGCCTAGTCGACCCAATCTCTCCTCATACGACAGTCCTGCCATCCCAGGAACCAGTCTGGTGAACCTTCGCTGCACTCTCTCTATGGCAAGTACCTGTATATCCTTTCTTAGGTAAGGGTTTCCTGCCTGGCGAGTTAGTTTAAAATGACTCCCCTGGGTCTCAGCACCCCATGAGCCACGATGCCTGCTCCCGGTGGCTGCTTAGTGACTTCTGGTGGAAAACGTGTGCGTTTCTATGGACAGCAGGTGTGGAGATGGCCCGGCTCTATTGTGACACCTCCGATGGCAGTTCAATAGCCTGCCGACACTCAGTCTCGGCTTCACACCTGAAGACTGGCCACTCGGGTGCGGTGAGCGTAGAACCAAATGTCAACAAGTCAGAATAAAGAAGAAAAAAAATAACTTGTATTTATGTAGCACCCTTCATGACCTCAGGACGTCGCAACGTCACTTACAGCTTTTCTTCGAACAGTGCCGTGGGATCATTTACATTCACCCGAGAGGGCAGACGAGTCCTCGGTCTAACGTCTCATCCAAAAGACAGCACCTCTGACAGTGCAGCACTCCCTCAGTACTGCACTGGAGTGTCAGCCTAGATTTTGTGCTCAAGTCTCTGAAGTGGGGCTTGAACCCACAACCTTCATGACTCAGAAGGCAAGAGTGCTAGGCTGAGTCAATGGGAGACATTTGGAGGGGAAACAACTTTTGAAGAGATATATAATCTTAGAAAGTCTTGAGCTTTGTAAATTCCTTGCACACATCTCTTCTGTATCCTTGCAGCGGAAGAGTGACCTCTCCCCGTGGCACAGCTTTGATGATTGGCAACAACCTTGTTGAAATCAGGAACATGAAACAGAAACTGAAGGAACTCCACATAAAGAAACATAATTCATACAGCTGATAATATCACCTCCATTATTTATAAATAGCTCATTAACTACGATGAACGAGGGCCCTTTTCACGCAGGTTGCAAGCTGCTTTGGTGGTCCGACGACTTCCGTTTGGGACTAAGTTTATCGAACAAGTACATTTGGGTGACATAGGTGTTGGCGCTGCACTCTGTCGATAGGTTCCGGTCGCGTCTTCTATTGAAGTGCAGGTATCTCTCCGAGCACCACCATCTCAGATGCCTGCTCAGCTCTGCGAGGACCTTGCGAGAGAAGAAGTCTGGTTGGAAATTTTCATTCATAACATGCACACATATAGGTGAGAAATTCACTATCGCCCCGTTTGGGGCGGTAATTTTTAAAAGTTTGAAAAGTTAGCGCCAGGCGCTAACGATTTTGAACTTTTGAAAAATTCGCCGCTTGCGCTCCAGGAAGGAAGTGGAGCACTGAATCAAGCGTTTCACTTCCTTCTTGGAGCGCAATCGGCAGCACGCGGGGCGGAGACTTCAGCAGCGCTGCACACTGCAGGCTCTGCAATATAAAAAGTACCTGCCTGGACCAGCAAGGCAGCCGCGATCCCGTGCGATCGCGGGCAGGAACCCGCGAAAGAAACTGAAAGCAGGAAAGGTAAGTTTTTTTTTTACTTACCTCGGCCACCTCGCCTTTAATCATCGCCCCCGAAGCGGCCGGCCGCCCGATGCACGCCTCCTGCAGCTGTCGGTGATTTCCCCCGGCGCTGCTGCAGGGGGCGGAAGTCAATTTCGGGTCCGGGGTGTTACCGGGGCGACGCGCATGGCGATGACGTCACGATCTCTGGGCGAAGGAGATTGGGGCGCAACGCCATAGCGCCGCCGCAAAACTCCCGCCGAATATGGCGGGAGTCGATGTCAGTGCCGCGCCCAGTTGAAAAACCATTTGCGCCCCACCAGGGGCGCTAACGGGAGGCACAAAGGCACCCAAATCCACCCCACAGAATCTTACAGCACAGAATGAGGCCATTCGGCGCATCGTGCCTGTGCCGGCTCTTTGGACGAGCTATCCACTTGCCCCTGCTTTTTCCCCATAGCCAAGCAATTTCCTCCCCTTCAAGTATTTATCCAATTCTCTTTTGAAAGTTATTATTGAATCTGCTTCCACCGCCCTTTCAGGCAGCGCATTCCAGATCGCAACAACTCGCTGCGTAAAAATAATTCTCCTCATCTCCCCTTTGGCTCTTTTGCCAATGACCTTAAATCTGTGTCCTCTGGTTACCGACCCTCCTACCAGTGGTAACAACTTCTCCTTTCATGTCAGCTGTGGCTCAGTGGGTAACACCCTCGCCTCTGAATCAGAAGGTTGTGGGTTCAGAGTCCCACTCCAGAGACTTAAGTGCAAAAATCCAGGCTGACACTCCACTCCAGTGCAGTACTGAGGGAGTGCTGCACTGTCGGAGGTGCTCTCTTTCGGATGAGACGTTAAACCGGGTGGACATAAAAGATCCCATGGCACTATTTTGAAGAAGAGCAGGGGGAGTTCTCCCTGGTGTCCTGGGGCCACTATTTATCCCTCAACCAACATCACTAAAACAGATCATCTGGTCATTATCACATTGCTGTTTGTGGGAGCTTGCTGTGCGTAAATTGGCTGCCGCGTTTCCCACATTACAACAGTGACTCCACTTCAAAAAGTACTTCATTGGCTGTAAAGCGCTTTGAGACGTCCGGTGGTCATGAAAGGCGCTATAGAAATGCAGGTCTTTCTTATTTACTCTAGTAATACCCTTCATGATTTTGAACACCTCGCTAAAATCTCCCCTCAACCTTCTCTGCTGTGGAAAGTAGAGCTTGGATTCAATAAGCACAGACCTGACTCAACCATCAAGTGCAAAGCAGGCGGGAGCTGACTCTACACTTTATTGGTTGGTTCGTGGATTAAGTGGTATTGGAGCATTTTCTTTCAGTACCCTCCATCTCCTCAACTTTTTTCCTTTGTTTTTGGAGGGTCCCCTCCTGACTCATACAGGCGGATGCCTCCTCCTCCAGTTGCCCATTCATCATGTGTGAACCCAGATGGGCAGTACCCAGGTACCCATAGTGTGCAAGTGGGCCATTGTGGCGGTTGGCTCTCTTATGGCATCTTCATCCCCCGTTGTTACGCTTCTCAACTTTAAACACCATTTTTTATTCATTAGAGTGATGAAAAGATTCGGTAATTTGCCAATGAAATCTCTCTGGACATCCATAAATTTTCACAATCCGCTTTAAATACCTTCGTCTAGATCATCATTTTGGTGAACAGCAGAGGTTCCAGAAATGGGTACCCCCGAATTTCTCGATGTTTTTTAACCCAGGTTCAGACTGAGATATTTGGTGCCTACTGAGCAAATTCTGACTTTATTTTATGTGGTCTTATGTCCCCCGGGTGCTTGTTGAGAATATCTAGACAATCCTCAATACAGCAGCAGCAGTACCAACACCAACTTTCACATGTACAGCACTCCTCATGTAAGGGGAGCGAATCAGAACCCTTTACAAGGTGGGCAGGGGGCACCGAGGAGGAGACAACAACAACTTGCATTTATACAGCGCCTTTAACGTAATAAAATGTCCCAAGGCGCTTCACAGGAGCGATTATCAAACAAAATTTGACAACGAGCCACATAAAGAGATATTAGGACAGATGATTAAAAGCTTTGTCGAAGAGGTAGGTTTTAAGGAGCGTCTAAAAGCAGGAGAGAAGTAGAGAGGCGGAGAGGGTTAGGGAGGGAATTCCAGAGCTTGGGGCCTAGGCAGCTGAGGGCACAGCCGGCAATGGTGGGGCGATGAAAATCGGGGACGCGCAAGAGGCCAGAATTGGAGGAGCGCAGAGATCTCGGAGGGTTGTAGGGCCAGAGGAGGGTTGTGAATCTTTGGAATTCTCTGCCCCAGAGGGCTGTGAATGCTGAGTCATTGAGAATATTCAAGGCTGAGATCGATAGATTTTTGGACTCTAGGGGAATCAAGGGATATGGAGATCGGGCGGGAAAGTGGAGTTGAGGTCGATGATCAGCCATGATCTTATTGAATGGCGGAGCAGGCTCGAGGGGCCGTATGGCCTACTCCTGCTCTTATTTCTTATGTTCTTATGTTCTTATGTTACAGAGATAGGGAGGGGCGAGGCCATGGAGGAATTTGAAAGCAAGGATGAGAGTTTTAAATTTGAGGAGGTATTGGGAGAAGTGGTCAAAGAGATGTGATTTTAAGAGGGTTTCTAAGGAAGATAGAGAGACACGAGGTGGTTTACGGAGACAGCTTTGAAGTGCAATAACTAAAGGACCCAATCAGAAAGAGGAAGCATTCATCCTATCCTTCTGAGTTTGATTTGAGCCCAAATAGCGAAGCTAAAAATGGAATGTCTAAACCCACTAACCAACCACTTTCAACTATTTTTTTCATTCAATTTTGTAACACTAATTTCAGTGCTTTGATTAACGAATGGCACACATCTGCAACCGGATTAGGAGCATTTCTCTGAAAAGCAATTGCATCAAAAATTAAATTGGCCATGAAACAGGCAGCATCAAAATATTATATTCCGTGCTGCTTTCTGCCATACAAATTATATTGAGCTTTTAAAGAATCCTTGCCTTCCGTGATGTGTTTAACAGTAGCGCACAAAGTATTAACAGTATAAACAGCTTTTATGTTAACACCCATGAAAAGTAAATGATATATAAACAGTGACAATTAAACTCAGTGAAAACACAGTTAAACTGTGTGCTCTGGGTGGTCTGAAAGAGAGCATCAGTTTTATGAGGCCGAACCCTGGTAACAGAGGATTGAACTGGGAGGAAAGATTGTAGAAAGTTAGATGCTTCAGGCTTGAAAAGACGTGACGGAGAGGAGGCCTTAGTATAGAATCATTGGATGAAGCAGCACAGAAGGAGGCCATTCGGCCCATTGTGTCTGTGCCGGCTCTTTGGTAGAGGTATGTAATTAGGAGACCCAACTTTCCTGAGATTAACTGGACTGAGTCCATGAGAGGGTGGATTTTACGTGTCTATGCAAAGCATGGCCTTGAGCAGCTAAAATGGCCTTTCCTTATTCCACGCTTTCTTAAGATCCTAATACTAACCACTTTATTTTATTTTTATTCAAGGGAAGAAGCACGCTGAGCTGAGACCCATCACTGATGCACAGATGCTAATGCATCAAAAATGACACACAGGCCAGGGACCCCTTCCTCCCAGGGAGAGACAAGGTCGTTTCTTTGGCTACCAGAGGAACAAAGCCACAAGTCAGGCTCCAGGTTTCTACGATAAGTGAGGGAAGAAGGAGGGAGTCAGAGACATACAGAGAGAAAGAGAGATAGAAACATAGAAACATAGAAGATAGGAGCAGGAGTAGGCCATTCGGCCCCTCGAGCCTGCTCTGCCATTCAATGCGATCATGGCTGATCATCCAAATTCAATACCCTGTCCCTGCTTTCTCCCCATATCCCTTGATCCCCTTAGCCTTAAGAAATATATCTAACTCCTTCTTGAACATATTTAATGAATTGGCCTCAACTGCCTTCTATGGTAGAGAATTCCACAGGTTCACCACTCTCTGGGTGAAGAAATTCCTCCTCATCTCAGTCCTAAATGGCTTATCCCTTATCCTTAGACTGTGACCCCTGGTTCTGGACTCCCCCGCCATCGGGAACAGCCTTCCTGCATCTAGTCTGTCTAGTCCTGTTAGAATTTTATAAGTTTCAATGAGATCCCCTCTCATTCTTCTAAACTCTAGCAAATATAAGCCTAATCGACCCAATCTCTCTTCATACGTCATTCCTGCCTTCCCAGGTATCAGTCTGGTGAATCTTCGCTGCACTCCTTCCATGGCAAGAACATCCTTCCTCAGATAAGGCGACCAAAACTGCACACAATACTCAAGGTGTGGTCTCACCAAGGCCCTGTACAACTGCAGCAAGACATCCTTGCTCCTGTACTCGAATCCTCTTGCTATGAATGCCAACATACCATTTGCCTTCTTAACCGCCTGCTGCACCTGCATGCTTACCTTCAGCGACTGGTGCACAAGGACACACAGGTCTCGTTGCACTTCCCCTTTTCCCAATCTATTGTCGTTCAGATAATAATCTGTCTTCCTGTTTTTGCCACCAAAGTGGATAACCTTGCATTTATCCATATTATACTGCATCTGCCCAATCACCCAACCTGTCCAAATCATACTGGAGTTTCTCTGCATCCTCCTCACAGCACACACGCCCACCCAGCTTTGTGTCGTCTGCAAACTTGGAGATATTACATCTAGTTCCCTCGTCTAGATCATTAATATATATTGTGAATAACTGGGGTCCTAGCACCGATCCCTGCGGTACCCCACTAGTCACTGCCTGCCACTCGGAAAAAGACCCGTTTATTCCAGATAAAAAGAAAGACTTACATTTCTATAGCGCCTTTCACGACCACCAGACGTCCCAAAGCGCTTTACAACCAATGAAGTACTTTTTGAAGTGTAGGCGCTGTTGTAATGTGGGAAACGCAGCAGCCAATTTGCGCACAGCAAGCTCCCACACAAACAGCAATGTGATAATGACCAGATCATCTGTTTTAGTGATGTTGATTGAGGGATAAATATTGGCCATGACACCCGGGATAACTCCCCTGCTCTTCTTCGAAATAGTGCCATGGGATCTTTTACGTCCACCTGAGTTTAACATCTCATCTGAAAGACGCACCTCCGACAGTGCAGCACTCCCTCTGTACTGCACTGTAGCGTCAGCCTGGACTTTTGTGCTCAAGTCTCTGGAGTGGGACTATAAACCCACAACCTTCTGACTCAGAGGCGAGGGTGCTATCAACTGAGGCACTGGCTGACACATACATTGAAAGAAAGATAGACACACAAAGAGAAAGAGAGACATACAGAGAGAAAGAGAGACAGAGGGAAAGCGAGACATACAGAGGAAGAGTGACATGCAACAGAAAGTGAGAGAAAGAGGAACCTACTGAGAGAGACAGAAAGAAAGAGAAATAAAGGGAGACATGCAGAGAGAGAAAGACACATATATAAAACGCTGAACACCACTATATATAAATCTCTGAATACTACTCCTATCTATAAACCTCTGAATACTACTCCTATCTATAAACCTCTGAAAACTATTCCTATCTATAAACCTCTGAATACTAATCCTATCTATAAACCTCTGAATACTAATCCTATCTATAAACCTCTGAAAACGATTCCTATCTATAAACCTCTGAAAACGATTCCTAACTATAAACCTCTGAATACTACTCCTATCTATAAACCTCTGAACATTATTCCTATCTATAAACCTCTGAAAACGATTCCTATCTATAAATCTCTGAATACTACTCCTATCTATAAACCTCTGAATACTACTCCTATCTATAAACCTCTGAAAACTATTCCTATCTATAAACCTCTGAATACTAATCCTATCTATAAACCTCTGAAAACGATTCCTATCTATAAACCTCTGAAAACGATTCCTAACTATAAACCTCTGAATACTACTCCTATCTATAAACCTCTGAACATTATTCCTATCTATAAACCTCTGAAAACGATTCCTATCTATAAACCTCTGAATACTACTCCTATCTATAAACCTCTGAAAACTATTCCTATCTATAAACCTCTGAATACTACTCCTATCTATAAACCTCTGAAAACTATTCCTATCTATAAAGCTCTGAACACTACTCTTATTTATATACCTCAAAACATTTCTCATATATAAACTTATGAACCCCTTAATTAGATCATGAACCTCCAATTATTTGAGGTATTCATGGAATCCCATGAACCTCTTGTCTAGATTCCAGTTTGCAACTCACTCCTGGGACTCCAGTGTATTCTGTATATAAACCACGTGAACCCCTTGATGAGATTCCAGCATTAAGCAACTTCAAAGTTTGCATTATTCTACACATAAACCATCTTAAACCCTCAAGTAGACTCTACCTTGTAACTCCTGGGTATCCAGTATTCTATATATAAACCATATAAACTCCTCGATTAGAGACTCCAGCTTGTAACTCACCCCTGGGCCTCCACGTCCCCGGCCTTGCCAGGTTCTTCACCCGATACCGGGCTCCCCCACACCCTCCCCGTTAATATCGCGGCCTTGGAGTGAGTTACAGACTGGACTTTAATGGAGATGTTGAAGGTGTTTATACTTGGAATAATGAATACCTTGGAACTGGTTACAGACAGAATCAAATCGAGGGGTTCAGATGATTTATATATAGAATAATGGATACCCAGGAGTGAGTTACAGGCTGGAATCTAATCAAGGGGTTCAGGGGGTTTATGTATAGAATAATGGATACCCGGGAGTGAGTTACAGGCTGGAATCTAATCGAGGGGTTCAGGGGGTTTATATATAGAATAATGGATACCCGGAAGTGAGTTACAGACTGGAATCTAATCGAGGGGTTCAGGGGGTTTATATATAGAATAATGGATACCCGGGAGTGAGTTACAGGCTGGAATCTAATCGAGGGGTTCAGATGGTTTATATATAGAATAACGGATGCCCGGGAGTGAGTTACAGACTGGAATCTAATCGAGGGGTTCAGGGGGTTTATATATAGAATAATGGATACCCGGGAGTGAGTTACAGCCTGGAATCTAATCGAGGAGTTCTGGGGGTTTATATATAGAATAATGGATACCTGGGAGTGAGTTACAGGCTGGAATCTAATCGAGGGGTTCAGGGGGTTTATATATAGAATAATGGATACCCGGGAGTGAGTTACAGACTGGAATCTAATCGAGGGGTTCGGGTGGTTTATGAAAAGCATATACCTCTGTTCTAATACTTTCTCCTGAACTTTCTGCCCCACATTCTAACTGGCATGGCTGGCAGCCGGAGAATCATGAGGGAGTACCAAGAAAACTCGAAACCAGCCTGTTCCTCATGATCGGTGGGCATTTGGGCACAATAACACCTCCCCTATTCACCTCCACCAGCAAACATGTCCTTACCTCTCCATTCAGGAAACAATATAGTAGAGCCACAGCAAAGCCCTGTTTTAATAAAAAAAAGGAGCAGAATCAGTTAAATCAGAGCCTTCGAATTATATTCAGTTCTTCAATAACAAGTGTGACTGTTGGAAGAGACTGGGTTCATTTAAGAAATAGCTGGATGTTGTCATGGGAAGACAGTAGGTTTGGTGTTCTGGAGGGAGTAGATCACACGGGCCAAAGGGCTTTCTTCACCCAGGGAGTGGTTAGAATGTGGAGCTCGATACCACATGGAGTAGTTGAGGCGAATAGCACAGATGCAGTTCCGATTTCTCCGAACGCCATGGAGTTTTAACTCCACGGCATCCGTGTTTTTTTCACAGGTTTCCTGCCCGGAAGCCAGGCTGATTGACAGGTTTGGTTCCCTGTCGGGCAGGAACGCTGCAGAAGAGGCCGCAGCCCAGGAGCAAGTAGGTTTAGTGCCACTGGGGGTAGAGACCGCGGGGGTGGGGCTTGGGTACAGGGCGGTTTGGTTTGTCGGGGGTGATCAGGGGGGCATCGGGGAGGCAGAGGTGGAGGGGTTGGGGAGAGATCGGAGGCAGAAATACGGGTTCGGGGAGAGATTGGAGGCAGAGATGGGGGCTCGGTGAGAGATCAGAGACAGAGATGGGAGGGCTGGGGAGAGAATGGAGGCAGAGTCGGAGATCGGAGGCAGTGATGGGGGCGTAAGGGAGAGATTGGAGGGAGAGTCAGAGATCACGAGGGTCGGTGATTGCAGGGGGGTGTCGGAGATCGGGGGATTCATTGATCACGGGGGTGTCGGGGGGAGATGATGGAGGTGGCAGGGGCGTTGGAGTTTACAGGTTAGCTTGTTGGGCCTGGAGGAAACACTCCTGCTCCTCCTAGCCCACAAGCAGTGCTGTAAAGGCACTTAGCTGATGGCTCGGCCCTTCGCGCCTCTTTTTACCTGCCGGGTTTCCCGAGGCCCGGAAAACCCAGCTGATCAGTGGTTAATAATAGAAACACTGTTAAAATGTGGGCATGCAGCCTCCTGAACAGGTTTTAACGACCAACCCGCCTCTTGGGAGCGGAATGCTCACAAGTCCCTCGTTCCGCCTCCGTTAAAACGGGAAGTGGGTGGGTTCGAGGATGGCTGGGTTCCTCTTTCAGAGTTCTACCATTTTAACTTCCCACCCGACCAAAACCCACCCATTTTGGGGGCTTAAAATTACCCCCATGTGTGCCTGTCAGCATGTACAGTCCCCACCGCTTATAGTGGGCAAGTTGGCGCTAGTGCGATTTACGCACTATACGCGGTCAGCATATTGCAAAAAGACTGGGGGCCGGATTTTGAATGACCCGTGGAGTCGGGTTTGGAGGCGTGTGAGGGGTTAAATTTGCGGGGTCGGGGGTCCTGACCCCATCCCGACTCCATCCCGCCTCCACGCAATTTTGACAAAATCAGTCGCGGGGTTCCCGTCTCCAAGAGGCGGGAGAGGCCATTAAAGCCCGTAACAAGCCCTAAATTGGCTCTGTAATGCCATTTTGAAACGTTTTAGCTAGTTTAACCCTTTTCCGACATGAAGTACACCTGGTGTGAAACACTCCAGTGAAACCTGGCGGGAGCACAAGTGGATAGCTGACTGTCAGGTATAGGTCCACTATTACAACGGAGATGTGATGAAGGTAGTAGTATTAGATGTGAAAGTCGCCTCTGATGCTGCTGCATTGAATGTCTTCAGAGACTGCATGGCCTTTGCTGTGAGAGGACTTGGATGCAAAAATATATTCATTCTCTCTCTCTCTCTCTCTCTCTTCCACCCCCCCATTTTGCAGCCAGGTCCACTCACAGCAAAAGCCAGGCAGGTCCTCTCTCACCAACAGCCAGACAGTCAGCAATGATGACCTCATCAGAGGCGACTTTCAGACTGAAACCACTAATTGGTTCATGGGTTCCCACATGCTGGAACTCAATTGCCCAATTAAGTGAAAATTGCATCATTCATCCGCATTAATCTGGAGTCGGGGGGGGGGGGGGGGGGGACACGAAATGCGGATGACACGACCCCAACCCGACCCCAAGACAAAATCCAGCCCTGGAAGTCTCCGCCTCCCCTAATCGTTAGCCGTTGAATCCAGAATCTTATCACTATGGTAACCGCACTTTGACGAGGTGCGGACAGCTGACTGAAACTGCTGGAAGGCCTGACTTTGCCTGAAATCAGCGCAGCCTTTTAAATGGTAAGTACAGGGTAAATACTTAATTAACTGCGCTTAATGCGTTATAAGAAGCGTCTTTGTAACTGACGCCTGTGGTGTTGGCGAATGGTCATCGCCGTTTGCCCGAAATAGGCGGCTGACTGGGCTAAGCGTGGACGGTGTAAGTGGTGGAGACTGTACCTGAAACGATCCTATCCCTAGCTCGATGTGGAGTCTCAGATCTTCTGCTATGTGATCGGGGAAAAACACGCACACAATGTAATGGACGCCAAAGAGCGGGATGAGGAGCAGAGTCGATTTCGTCAATCTCCTGGAAAAGAAAATAGGATGTTCTTTTAAAAAAAGCAACAAAAAAAAAAATCGAATTTAAAGCGCTGTCTTTGTCGCTGGGAAGGGCAAAGAGGAGAGCAGCGAACAGGGGTCGGGATTGTGTGGAGGGCCACTGGGAATGTGTTTCCTCAGTTCAATATCTCTCATTCGTTGCTTTCGAGCCATTTCAAGATTTCGCTGGAAACCACAGAACAACAAAGCCTCCACAAGCAGGCTTGTGATGTTGCTGTGCACAGTGACCAGAGGGATTCCTATCCCCATGTATCAGTTTTGTCACAAAGACACGGGGGATTTTTGAACATTAAAGGCAGCACCGCAAGTTGATAAAGCTGTAAAGAAGAGCTAATGGAATTCTAGAATAAAAGCAGAAAATGCTGGAAATGCTCAGCAGGTCAGGCAGCATCTGTGGAGAGAGAGAAACAGAGTTAACGTTTCAAGTCGATGACCCTTTGTCAGAACTGGAAAAAGCTGGAGATGGAACAGGTTCTTAAGCAAGTGTCGGGGCAGGGAAAGGGGGGAGGGGAAGAAAGAACAAAAGGGAAGGTCTGTGATAGGATGGAAGGCAGGAGAGATTAAGAGACAAAAGGGATGATGGTGCAAGGCAAAAGGAGATGGTAATGGGACAAGTTAAGAAACAAAAGATGACACTAGATGAAGTGTAAATGGCAGAATGATCGACCATGTGAGAGAGAGAGAAAAACAAGATTGGGGCAGGGGTTATGGTCTGAAATTGATGAACTCAGTGTTGAGACCAGACGGCTATAAAGTGCCTACTTGAAAGATGAGGTGCTGTTCCTCGAGCTTACGTTGAGCTTCATTGGAACAGTGTAAGAGGCTGAGGACCGAGAGGTCAGAGTGGGAGTGGAGCGGAGAATTAAAGTGACAGGAAGCTCGGGGTCACCCTTACGGACTGAATGGAGGTGTTCCGCAAAGCAGTCACCCAATCTGCGTTTAGTCTCCCCAATGTAGAGGAGACCGCATCATGAGCAGCGAATACAGTTTACTAAATTGCAAGAAGTACAAGTAAATCGCTGTTTCACCTGGAAGGAGTGTTTGGGGCCCTGGACAGTGGGAAGTGGGGAGGTATAAGGGCAGGTGTTGCATCTCCTGTGCCTGCACGGGAAGGTGCTGGGCGAAGGGGAAGGGGTGTTGGGGGTGATAGAGGAGTGGACCAGGGTATCGAGGAGGGAGCGGTCCCTACGGTGTGCTGAAAGGGGAGATGAGGGGAGGATGCGCTTGGTGGTGGGATCACGCTGGAGGTGGCGGAAATGGCGGAGGATGATCCGTTGAATGTGGAGGCTGGTGGGGTGAAAGGTGAGGACAAGGGGAACCCAATCGTGGTCCTGGGAGGGAGAGGAAGGGGTGAGAGCAGAAGTGCGGGAGATAGAACGGACACGGTCAAGGGCCGTATCAACCACAGTAGAGGGGAATCCTCGGTTGAGGAAAAAGAAAGACATGTCGGAAGCACTGGTATGGAAGGTGGCATTGTCAGAGCAGATGCGGCGGAGATGGAGAAACTGGGAGAATGTTCCTTCCTCCCCTCCCCCCTTTCCCTGCCCCTACACTTGCTTAAAAACTTGTTCCATCTCCAACTTTTTCCAGTTCTGACGAAGGATCATCGACCTGAAACGTTAACTCTGTTTCTCTCTCCACAGATGCTGCCTGGCCTGCTGAGTGTTTCCAGCATTTTCTGTTGTTGTTTCAGATTTCCAGCATCCGCAGTATTTGGTTTTGTATTAATAGAATTCTAGGTTTGGTGACAAGAGGCATAGAATATAAAAGCCAAGAGGTAATGATGTCTATTCTAAAACCTGAGTAGAACCTCAATTGGAATACTGCGTGCAGTCCTGGGCTCCACACTATAGGAAGTATATTGAGGCTTTGGAGAGGGCACAACACAGATTGACTAGGATGCTGACTGGTATGAAGAAATACTATGAGGAAAGACTTGGGGGAGAAAAGTCTTTTCATTAAAACAATACAGATTACAGAGCGATATGATAGAAGTGTTTAAAATTATGAAAGGATGGGGCAGGGAAGATAGAAACAGATTGCTGCCAGTAGTCGAGGGGTCAAGAACAAGGGGTCATAGATACAAGATTAAATATAAGAGATTTAAAACAGAGGGCAGGAGAAACTTCTTCACACAGAGAGTTGTGCGGCTGCGGAATTCACTTCCAGGGTTAGCGTTTGAGGCAGCAACCATGGAAACAATGAAGATTAGACTGGATTACCCCTTGAGAGGGTGCAGAGGAGATTTACCAGAATGGTTCCGGGGATGGGGGATCTTCACTACAAGGATAGGTTGAAGAAGCTGGATTTGTTTTCATTAAACCAAAGGAGGTTGTGGGGTGATTTGATAGAGGTGTACAAGATTATGACGGGTTTGGATAGGCTAGATGGAGAAAGGCTGCTCCCACTAGTTGATGGTACAAGGACTAGGGGACACAGATTTAAGGTTTTGGGCAAGAGATACAGGGGGGGGATGTGAGGGAAAACATTTTTATGCAGCGAGTGGTGATAAGCTGGAATTCGCTGCTGACGGAAGTGGTGGAAGCGGAGACACTCAAAGTTTTCAAGGGGAGATTGGATAGGCACTTGAGGGAAATAAACTTGCAGGGCTACGGGGATAGAGCGGGGGAATGGGACTGACCGGATTGCTCTACAGAGAGCCGGCACGGACTCGATGGACCGAATGGACTCCTTCTGTGCCGTTAGGACTCTATGACTATGACTGGATAGATGGATAAAGGATAAGAGGCTGAAGGGCAGGTAAATGTGATCAGAACTATTTGCTCATGTGGAAAGGGAGCAAAGTGGTTATGTCACTGGGCTAGTAATCCAGCAGGCCTCAACTAATGATCCAGAGACGTGAGTTCAAATCCCACCACGGCAGCTGGGGAATTTAAATTCAGTTAATTAAATAAATTTGGAACAAAAAGTAATGGTGACCATGAAACTATCGGATTGTTGTAAATAATGGGAAGGAAATCTGCCGTCCTTACCTGGTCTGGCCTATATGTGACTCCAGACCCACAGCAATGTTGTTGACTCTTAACTGCCCTCTGAAATGGCCTAGCAAGACACTCGGTTGTACACAACTGCTATGAAAAACAATAATAAGAATAAAACCGGACGGACTTCAGACATGACAATGGCACACCCAGCCCAGTCAACCCTGCAAAGTCCTCCTCACCAACATCTGGGGACTTGTGCCAAAATTGGGAGAGCTGTCCCACAGACTAGTCAAGAAACATAGTCATACTCACAGAATCATACCTTTCAGCCAATGCCCCAGATTCCTCCATCACCAGAGGTAGTGGTATACAGTCCTCAACATTGACTCCGGACCCCATGAAGTCTCACGGCTTCAGATCATGAGCAGGGAAACTTCATGCTGATTAGCACCTATCGCCCAACCTCAGCTGATGAATCAGTACTCCTCCAGGTTTAACAGCACTTGGAAGAAGCACTGAGAGTAGCAAGGGCACAGAATGTACTCTAGGTGGGGGACTTCAATGTCCATCACCAAGAGTGGCTCGGTAGCACCACTACTGACCGAGCTGGCCGAGTCCTGAAGGACATAGCTGCCAGACTAGGACTGCAGAAGATGGTGAGAGAATCAACACGAGGGAAAAACCTACTTGACCTCGTCTTCACCAATGTACCTTCACAGATGCATCTGTCCATGACAGCATTGGTAGCAGTGACCACCGCACAGTCATTGTGGAGACGAAGTCCCCTCTTCACACTGAGGACACCCTCCATCGTATTGTGTGGCACTACCACCGTGCTAAACGGGATAGATTCAGAAAAGATCTAGCAGCTCGAAACTGGGCCTCCATGAGGCTCTGCGGGCCATCAGCAGCAGCAGAATTGTATTCCACCACAATCTGTAACCTCATGGCCCGGCATATCCCTCACTCTACCATTACCATTACCATTAAGCCAGGGAACCAACCCTGGTTCAATGGGGAGTGCAGAAGAGCATGCTAGGAGCAACACCAGGTGTACCTAAAAATGAGGTGCCAACCTGGGGAAGCTGCAACACAGGACTACATGCATGCTAAACAGCAGAAACAACATGCTATAGACAGAACTAAACGATCCCACAATCAACGGATCAGATCAAAGCTCTGCACTCCTGCCACATCCAGTTCTGAATGGTGGTGGACCATTAAACAACTAACAGGAGGAGGAGGCTCCATGAATATCCCCATCCTCAATGATGGTGGAGCCCAACACGCGAGTGCAAAAGACAAGGCTGAAGCATTTGCAACCATCTTCAGCCAGAAGTGCCGAGTGGATGATCCATATCGGCCTCCTCCTGAGCTCCCCAACATCAAAGAAGCCAGTCTTCAGCCAATTCGATTCACTCCACGTGATATCAAGAAACGGCTCAGCACATCGGATACAGCAAAGGCTGTGGGACCCGACAACATCCCGGCTATCGTGCTGAAGAGTTGTGCTCCAGAACTAGCTGCGCATCTAGCCAAGCTGTTCCAGTACAGCTACAACACTGGCATCTATCTGACAATGTTGAAAACTGCCCAGGTATGTCCTGTCCATAAAAAGCAGGACAAATCCAATCTGGCCAATTACCGTCCCATCAGTCTACTCTCAATCATCAGCAAAGTGATGGAAGGTGTCGTCGACAGTGCTATCAAGCGGCACTTACTCACCAATAACCTGCTCACCAATGCTCAGTTTGGATTCCGCTAGGACCACTCAGCTCCAGACCTCATTACAGCCTTCGTCCAAACATGGACAAAAGAGCTGAATTCCAGAGGGGAGGTGAGAGTGACTGCCTTTGACATCAAGGCAGCATTTGACCGAGTGTGGCATCAAGGAGCCCTAGTAAATCTGAAGTCAATGGGAATCAGGGGGAAAACTCTCCACTGGTTGGAGTCATAACTAGCACAATGGAAGATTGCTGTGGTTGTTGGAGGTCAATCATCTCAGCCCCAGGACATCGCTGCAGGAGTTCCTCAGGGCAGTGTCCTAGGCCCAACCAGCTTCATCAATGACCTTCCCTCCATCATAAGATCAGAAATGGGGATGTTCGCTGATGACTGCACAGTGTTCAGTGCCATTCGCAACTCCTCAGATAATGAAGCAGTCCATGCCCGCATGAAGCAAGACCTGGACGGCTTTCAGCCTTGGGCTGATAAGTGGCAGGTAACATTCGCGCCACACAAGTGCGGGCAATGACTGTCTCCAACAAGCAAGAGTCTAACCACCACCCCTTGACATTCAACGGCATTACCATCGCCGAATCCCCCACCATCAACATCCTGGGGGTCACCATTGACCAGAAATTTAACTGGACCAGCCACATAAATACTGTGGCAACAAGAGCAGGTCAGAGGCTGGGTATTCTGCGGCGAGTGTCTCACCTCCTGACTCCCCAAAGCCTTTCCACCATCTACAAGGCACAAGTAAGGAGTGTGATGGAATACTCTCCACTTGCCTGGATGAGTGCAGCTCCAACAACACTCAAGAAGCTCAACACCATCCAAGACAAAGTAGCCCGCTTGATTGGCACCCCATTCACCACCTTAAACATTCACTCCCTCCACCACCGGCGTACCGTGGCTGCAGTGTGTACCATCTACAAGATGCACTGCAGCAACTCGCCAAGGCTCTTCGGCAGCACCTCCAAAACCTGCGACCTCTACCACCTAGAGGGATAAGGGTAGCAGGCGCGTGGGAACACCATCACCAGCAAGTTCCCCTCCAAGTTACACACCATCCTGACTTGCAAATATATTGCCAATCCTTCATCGTCGCTGGATCAAAGTCCCGGAACTCCCTCCCTAACAGCACTGTGGGAGCACCCTCACCACACGGACTGCAGCGGTTCAAGAAGGCGGCTCACCACCACCTTCTCGAGGGCAACTAGGGATGGGCAATAAATGCTGGCCTTGCCAGCGATGCCCACATTGGAAGGCCCTAGGTTGCATCTTATATTTTATTATTCATGGGATGTTGTTCTAAGCAGGTACCGGTTTCAGACCCAATGAAAATACATCTAACCATTATTTAAAAAAAACAAGGCTTGTTTTTATAAAGCACCTTATCAAGTAACAAAGCACTACACCAAACATAGACTTCAGTGTCTTCTGCATTCACAGAACAAGATCCTGCAAACATCAGTGAGGTGAATGATCACCGAAGGACAGTAACTTCGACAGTGCAGTACTCCCTCACTACCACACTATACTGGAGTGCAATTCATTCCCGCGGTGTGGATTTTGCTGGCAAGGCCAGCACTTATTGCCCATCCCTAGTTGCCCCGAGAAGGTGGTGGTAATTGAGTGGCTTGCCGACCACTTCTGAGGGCAGCTAAGAGTCAGCCACATTGGTGTGGGACTGGAGTCACATATAGATAGGCCGCAGCGGGGTAAGGACGACGAGCTTCCTTCCCTGAAGGACATTCGTGAGCCAGTTGGGTTTTGTACGACAATCCGACAGCTCCGTGGTCACCTTTACTGAGACCAGCTTTTTATTTCCATCTGTTTTTTAACTGAATTCTCAAACCGCCACAGTGGAGATATGAACTCACGTTCTCTGGATTATCAGTCCTGATTATGCGATCAAACTCCTGATGTGGCCAGAACTCAGAACGGTTTGAACCAGATGCCAGAGTAATACCAACTGAGCCAAGCTGACACACTCTTCGGATCTACCCTTTTCCCCCCAATATTTGATCAGTGTTCGGGGCTTTCCTTTTTGTGATGTAATACAGCGCTGTGTTTTACGAGAGGGGGAGATGTTTCTATAAGGACCTGATCCATTTATGTAGGAAACTGTATTAACACCTTAACATGAGGAAAGTATACGTTTATCATTTTCTCTGCCATGTTAGCCCAAATTAATAGTTTATTCTCAACGTTGATCTGCCGTCCTGTCGTAAACAGTTACTTACGAGAAATGGGTAGAGGAGATCCCTCCTATGTCTGGTGATCTTAGCTTCTGCATCAGAATACGAATGATGTTCAGAAATATCAGGAAGTTGATCTTTGCAATAAATATGAAAACAGAACAACCTGTTAATTCGAACACTTTGTCATCCAGGGTTTATAGATTTTAATTTAATATTAGATTGCTGACAATGAAAACTTTTTCCCATCTAAATTTGATTTATAAAAGCAATTAGAGTTTACTCCAGTCAGTTCCGCTCTATGGCCTCCTGAAAGTCTATATATAAAACATCCACTGCATTGCCCTTGTCTACTCTCTCTGTTACTGCTTCAAAGAATTCAATAAAGTTGGTTAAACATGACCTTCCTTTTAGAAATCTATGCTGACTACTTTGTAGTATAGTCTCCGTTTCTAGATGTTTTGTTATCTGATCTTCTAGCAAAGACTCTTGTATCTTTCCTATTCCAAATCTCTATGGCCTTGGTGATAACGTTCTCCCTTTTCCCTTCTTAATCCTCGTTTCTTTTCTTTGAACTCTGTCCCCTGGTATTTGGCAACCACGCTGATTCAGAACATAAGAACAGAACGAGAAAAAAGACCATTTGGCCCATTTAGCCCACTCTCCAATGGGCCACTTAGAACCTGCAATATTTTGGACTCTCTTTAGCCCACTTCATCTAAGAAACCTCTGAGTCAGAAAGTTATAGGTTCAAGTCCCACTCCAGAGACTTGAGCACAAAATTCTAGGCTGACCCTCTAGTGCAGGTACTGAGGGAGTGCTGCACTGTCGGAGGTGCCGTCTTTCAGATGAGAGGTTAAAGCGAGGCCCCCGTCTGCCCTCTCAGGTGGATGCAAAAGATCCCATGGCCACTATTTCGAAGAAGAGCAGGGGAGTTCGCCCTGGTGCCCTGGCCAATATTTATCCCTCAACCAACATCATTAAAACAGATTATCTGCTCATTATCTCATTGCTGTTTGTGGGAGCTTACTGTGCGTAAATTGCCTGCCGCGTTTCCTACATCACAACAGTGAAAACACTTCAAAAGGACAGCATTGCTGAGAGGGAAGACGAGGCCTTGATTTAACATCTCATCCGACAGACGACACCTCCAACAGTGCAGCACTCCCTCAGTACTGCACTAGAGTGTCAATATAATATTTAAATAATATTTTAATTTCATTTTACTGCATTAATTTGATCGAAAACAGAATTGTTTTTACTTACTAAGACTGCAAGTAATATGGCACCTCTTATGATCCACCAGATATATTCATTCTCATTATCATCCCAACATCTAGAAAGGAATCAAAAACAGTCATAAAAAAATTAAGGAATTACTTAATACAGAAAGTTTTCTGTCATTGACAATCCTGGGTTCCATCTCTTGTACTATTCTTTGAGTCTCCATCAATTATATTCATTAAATTGTGCTGGTGTGGTGGTAGCTGGGTTGCCAACTCTGGTTGGACATATTCCTGGAGGTTTCATCACATGACCTCCCGCCTCCAACCGCCCCGCCCCCACACTCCTGCCATTGGTCGCCCAACATGTCCATCCTCACGGCGTCCCACCTTCCCAGGGCCAATCGGAAAGCAAACAGACTCTTCATTACCTGATTGGATGCTTTTTGACTATCAGTCAAACAGCCTTTTTTCCCCCCATCTCAGATATTTTATTACTAATAACCAAAGTGTTCAAAAAAAAAA
Organism: Squalus acanthias; assembly: GCA_030390025.1. Taxonomy (NCBI): domain Eukaryota; kingdom Metazoa; phylum Chordata; class Chondrichthyes; order Squaliformes; family Squalidae; genus Squalus; species Squalus acanthias. The sequence goes on along the minus strand of CM059428.1, from coordinate 170,836,766 downwards.
TGTTTTAAACAGAATTTTATTTAACGGCCCGACGATTTCTCTCCCGGGTTGCTCGCAGCCGTGTCCTGGAGATTAGTCTTCAATTCCTGGAGAGTCCAGGGCAATCCCGGAGGGTTGGCAACTCTTCGGTGGTGGTGCTGTATGTTGGTGGTGGGAGAGTCCTCCACAACCACTTGTTTGCACTTCTTAGTGACTCTTGTCCAATGCTGGAGCTCTGAAAACTGGTCCTTAGCTCACTCTTTGTAGCGTTTGATGGCATGTGATATGGAAAAGGTTCAGAAAGGGAAGCAAAGGAAAAGAACTTGTGAACGTGCTAACTCCTTGCCGAGGCCAGTTCCACCAGGCTCCTCCTGGTCCCTCGCCAACGTGGCTATGTTTCATGGGTGCGCCTTGACAATGGTTGCTCTTTGACTGCAGGAACACTACACCCAAGCCTGATCCTCTCCTCACCTGAAGTCCACAGGGGTTCATAAGAACATAAGAAGTAAGAGCAGGAGTGGGCCATACGACCCCTCGAGCCTGCTCCGCCATTCAATAAGATCGTGGCTTATCTTTGACCTCAACTCCACTTTCCCGCCCGATCCCCATATCCCTTGATTCCCCTAGAGTCCAAAAATCTATCCATCTCAGCCTTGAATATACTCAAAGACTCAGCATTCACAACCCTCTGGAGCAGAGAATTCCAAAGATTCACAACCCTCTGAGTGAAAAAATTCCTCCTCATCTCAGTCTTAAATGGACGACCCCTTATCCTGAAACTATGCCCCCTAGTTCTAGACACACCAGCCAAGGGAAACAACCTCTCAGCTAAAGGTCATTTATTATGTCACTTGTTCCCTGACTGAAATCAGCTAACTCGGCACAGACCGGAGATTGAACTTGGGGCTTTTATAGCTCTGTGTAGATCAACCACTCATTGGTTGAATTAATCGCACAGATAGAAATAAATGGGTTTGATCTAATAGCCATTAGGGAGAAGTGGTTGCAGAGTGACCAAGCTTGGGAACTAAATATTCCAGGATACTTGACTTTTAGAAGAGATAGGCAAAATGGAAAAGGGTGGTGGTGGGGTGGTTGTTGGGGGGCTGGGGGGGGGGGGGGGGGGCGGTTGCGGTAGCCATGATAATAAAGGATGGGATAAAGACAGTAGAGAGAATGGATCTTAGCTCGGAAAATTAAGTTGTAGATTTAGTTCGGGTGAAGCTAAGAAACAACAAGGGGTAGAAATCGCTGCTTGGAGTAGTTTATAGGGTCCCTAACTGTAATTGTAACAGCGGAAGGAGCACATATCAACCCAAGCACCCCACCCACCCGCCCCTTCAACCACCGTCTGCCCCACCTGTGACAGAGACTGTAGGTCCCGCATTGGACTCATCAGTCACCTGAGAACTCATTTTTAGTGTGGAAGCAAGTCATCCTCGGTTCAGAGGGACTGCCTAAGAAGAAGAACAGTAATTGTAGTATCAGGTAAAGTATAAATCAGGAAATTAGAGGTGCATGTAACAAGGGTAATACAGTAATTCTGGGGGACTTTAATCTTCATATAGACTGGGCAAAGCAAATTTGCAGTAATAATGTGGAGGGCGAGTTTATGGAATGTATTCAAGATAGTTTTCTAGATCAGTATGTCGAGGAACCAACTAGGGAACAGGCTATTTTATATCTAGTATTGTGCAATGAGAAAGGGTTAATTAATAACCTTGGAGTAAAGGAGCCTCTGGGGAAGAGTGATCATAATATTATAGAATTTTATATTGAGTTTGAGAGTGATTTAGTTAGAAACTAGGGTCTTAAATCTGAACAAAGCTGATCGCACCTCCCCACCTGTAGGTATGGGGGGGGGGCGGGGGGGCGCGAGTTGGCTAAGGTAGATTGGGAAACGCAATTAAAAGATATGATGTTAGATAAGCAATGGCAAACATTTAAAGAATTAATTCATAATTCGCAACCAATGAAGGAACAAAAACACATGGGATTAGTAGCCAACCATGGCTAACAAGAGAAGTTAAAGAGAGTATTAGGTTAAAGGAAGAGGCTTATAATGTTGCCAAAAAGAGTAGTAAGCCTGAAGATTTAAGGATTTTGGAATTCAGCAAAGGATGACCAAGAAATTTGTGCTAAAAATTGCGGTCAGAGGCGTACCTCCAGAGTACGCTTCTGACCTGCGAAAGAAAGGTGGCGGCGATGCTGCAAAAGCTTGCGGTTTGGGGCCACGAGGCGGAGGGCAGCGTGATGGCCCACGGATCCCAGGTATACAGGCGGTGCACGAGCGTACCTGGGATCACGTGGGCCTGCTCCTCCAATCACAAGGCAGAATTCGATTTGAATCATTTCCGAAGGGAATCCCGTAATGAGATGTAATGGAATCTGGAAATCAGATCTAATTGCAGTTTACAGGATTGGAATTTAATTCAGAATTCGCTTCATTCCACCAACCTCACTAAAAATTTAAATTTCTTGATGATAATTTTCAACATCATTAAAACTCTAATCCGGGCCAATATTTGCAAAAACTAATTTGCTACAGTGTATGTGTATAATTTCCGATATGAAAATGTTTCAATCATGCCTGAGGTATCCCTTTACGCTGATGCAAACAGGCCCTGCGTAAGTGAATTTTTCAGGCATGATTGAAACCTGTTTGCATCAACCGTAACATTTCCGTGCGCAATTGCCGGTCAGTTGGTGGGTAAGTAGCCCAACTCTGTGCCAGCAATTGATTTTTTGTGGCCCACTCGGATGGCCTGCCAATGCGTACATTGACAGACCGCGAGTTCCGGATTTCGCGCCTGCATAAGCGCAGGCACATGTGGAAACTCCGAACTTGCGGTGGATTTCAAAGGAGGTATGGCGCCTTACTCTGAGAGTACGCTGCCATACCGATCGCAAAATCCAGGCCATTGATAAAGAAAAAGGCTATGAGAGTAAACTAGCAAGAGACATAAAAACGGATTGTAAAAGCTTCACTAGATATGTAAAAAGGGAGAGATCAGTAAACATGGGTCCCTTAGAGGCAGAGACAGGAGAAATTATAGTGGGTATTAAGGACATGGCGAGACATTAAACGAATACTTTACATCGGTCTTCACGGTAGAAGACACAAATAACTCTAGTGAGAATCAGGAACTTAAAGAAATTAGTATTAGTAAAGAAATCGCACTGAAGAAATTAATGGGACTTAAAGTCAACAAAACCCCTGAACCTGATGGCCTACATCCTAGGGTTTTAAAAGGTGTAGCTGCAGAGAGAGTGGATGCATAGTGAATGATCTTCCAGAATTCCCTAGATTCTAGAACAGTCCTCATGGATTGGAAGGATCACATAGGATATATGGCACAGAAACAGGCCATTCGGCCCAACCAGTCCATGCTGGCGTTTATGCTCCACTCGAGCCTCCTCCTGTCTTTCTTCATCTAAATCTATCAGCATAACCCTCTATTCCCTTCTCCCTCATTTGCTTACATACAGACTGCAGCATTTGACACGTTGGACTCCCTGTGACCCCACCTCATTGTCTTAGCTGTATTTTGCTGTGTCTTTGATGTAATGCCTTCCTGACTGGCCTGATTGTCTCTCTGCCGAGGTGTGATGGAGGGCAGTCAGAAAGATTAACTGTAGTCGTCTGACATTGTACGCTACACAGGCATTGTTCTCTGTCTATATATGCTTTGCTGATTTGTATTCCTTCACTTCACTTGACGAAGGAGCAGCGCTCCGAAAGCTTGTGATTTCAAATAAAACTGTTGGACTATAACCTGGTGTTGTGCGACTTCTCACTTTTGTACACCCCAGTCCAACACCGGCATCTCCACATCATGGCCTCATTTGCTTGTCTAGCCTCCCCTTAAATGCATCTATACTATTCGCTTCAACCACTCCCTGTGGTAGCGAGTTCCACATTCTCACCACTCTCTGGGTAAAAAAGTTTCTTCTGAATTCCCTATTTGATTTCTTGGTGACTATCTTATATTGAGGCCTCTAGTTATGCTCTTCCCCACAAGTGGAAACACTCTCTCTGTATCCACTCTATCAAAACCTTTCATAATTTTAAAGACCTCGATTAGATCACCCCTCAGTCTTCTAGCAAGTTAGAAGGTAGCAAATGTAACCCCGCTACTCAAGAATGGAGGGAGAGAGAAAACAGGGAACTACAGACCAGTTAGCCTGACATCAATAGTCGGGAAAATGCTAGAATCTATTATTAGGGATGTGGTAACAGGGCGCTTTGAAAATCATAATATGATTGGGCAGAGTCAACACGGATTTATGAAAGGGAAATCATGTTTGACAAATCTGTTCGAGCTTTTTTGAGGTTGTAACTAACAGGATAGATAAGGGGGAACCAGTGGATGTAGTATGTTTGGATTTTCAAAAAGCATTCGATAAGGTGCCATACAAGTGGTTACTACACAAAATTAGGGCTCATGGGATTGGGGGTAATATATTAACATGGATTGAGGATTGGTTAACGGACAGAAAACAGAGAGTAGGAATAAACGGGTCATTTTCAGAAATGATTTAGACCTACCCTTTGTTATCAAAGTAGAGCTTTATAATGATCCAAATTGCTAGAACAATGATCGGCGCACCTATTGAAAATGGAGAAGCAAATCTGTTAAGGACACTGCCATTCAAACACTTTAAGACAACACTTACTTATCTATATACTATATTAAATGTTATTATATGTGCAAACTTCACCTCTATTATTTGACTATACTAGTAATGTCAACATTTACCATTGAAAATTGGCATGTAATCAGTTATAATAGTTGTTTCCTAACTAGCAGTCTGTGTTGACGTTTAGCCTCCATACAGGCAGTAGTCCTAATCCCATGCATCCGTTTGTTCCAGATCAATTTATTTCCCTTTCCTTCAACCACCTGTCCTGAAATGTTGACATGGCTGTGCGGGGGTGGGGGCTTATTTTCAACTTCCTGGCTGTCTGTTGCTCACCTGAAAAATGGGTGGTTGCCAGTTGAAAATTGTTAAGACGGGAGGGTAAGGATGGGGGAGTGGGAGGTGAGAGGGGCCACCTCAGCTGTCCCAAGGATGCCCATCTGATTCAATTTTCAGGCCCTGGTTGAACATCATGTCTGCCTGGTTCAGGCAGCTGGCTGCTTACCTTCGCAAATTGGGGTCCTAGGCCGGCTGTGAAACGGTTCTCTGTCAATAATTGTTGGCTGTAGCTATTGATAAAATTCCTATGCTATTGCGGGAACGGTAGCATGGTGGTTATGTCACTGGGCTAGTAATCCAGAGACCTGGACTAATGATCCAGAGACGTGAGTTCAAATCCCACCACGGCAGCTGGAGAATTTAAATTCAGTTAATTAAATAAATCTGGATTAAAAAGCTAGTATCAGTAATGGTGACCATGAAATTATCGGATTGTCATAAAAATCCTCCATTGTGTTGTGTCCAGCGTTTGCAACCATCTTCAGCCAGAAGTGCCGAGTGGATGATCCATATCGGCCTCCTCCTGAGGCCACCACCATCACAGAAGCCAGTCTTCAGCCAATTCGATTCACGCCACGTGATATCAAGAAACGGCTGAGCGCACTGGATACAGCAAAGGCTGAAGACTTGTGCTCCAGAACTAGCCGTGCCTCTAGCCAATACAGCTATAACACTGGCATCTATCTGACAACGTGGAAAACTGCCCAGGTATGTCCTGTCCACAAAAAGCAGGACAAATCCAATTCGGCCAATTACCGCCCCATCAGTCTACTCTCAATCATCAGCAATATGATGGAAGGTGTCGTCGACAGTGCTATCAAGCAGCACCTGCTCACTGATGCCCAGTTTGGGCTCCGCCAGGACCACTCGGCTCCAGACCTCATTACAGCCTTGGTCCAAACAGGAACAAAGGAGCTGAATTCCAGAGGTGAGGTGAGAGTGACTGAATGTGGCATCAAGGAGCCCTAGTAAAACTGAAGTCAATGAGAAGCGGGGGGAAAACTCTCCACTGGCTGGAGTCATACCTAGCACAAAGGAAGATGGTTGTGGTGGTTGGAGGTCAATCACTGCAGGAGTTCCTCAGGGCAGTCTCCTAGGCCCAACCATCTTCAGCTGCTTCATCAATGACCTTCCCCCCATCATAAGGTCAGAACTGGGGATGTTTGCTGATGACTGCACAGTGTTCAGTGCCATTCGCAACTCCTCAGATAATGAAGCAGTCCATCCCCGCATGCAACAAGACCTGGACGGCATTCAGGCTTGGGCTGATAAGTGGCAGGTAACATTCGTGCCAGGCAATAACTATCTCCAACAAGCGAGCGTTTAAGTAGCGCCCCTGGAGCCACCATCTGCCTGCTTGATACCCACTGTCAGGGCGAAGGCGCTAAGGCAGGGGCGACAATTAATTTTGCAGATCAAACGCCCAGTGAGCGTGCAACAACAGGGAGAGGAGGCGTGATGCCGGCTCCAGGGGCGCTACTTAAAGGGATCATAAATAATGAGTCGCAATTCTCAGGTTAGTGCTGTTTCATTACTTCCTTGTCAGTTTAACATTGTGCAGCAGTTTAATTTAGTCATTTAAAGGTTGTTTAGTATCAGGAGTGTTGTGGCTACTAACAATTAGTTACATTTATTCTCACAACATATCAAAGTGCTACACCTGGTTACATTAATGGGGGCTGTACTGGCAGTCGACCTCGCCCTCCAGGATCTACGATGGAGGGAGTGGAGGCAGCGAGAAAGATTGGTACATGTGGCCAGAGGGAGGAGAAGGACCATGAGGGCTGCTTGAGTTGTCCAGCTCCTTCTGTGCGGGTTAGGTTGATTTGGCTATGATAAATTGACCCTTAGTGTTAGGGGGGGATTAAATATGTGGGGTTATGGGGATAGGATGGGATATGTTAGGGGGAATTAAATACGTGGGGTTACGGGGGTCGGGTGGGATATGTGTACTGTGGGGATTAAAGCAGCGACAGGGTACTGGATTTGAATGATCAGCCATGATCGTATTGAATGGTGGTGCAGGCTCGACGGGCCGAATGGCCTACTCCTGCTCCTAGATTCTATGTTTCTATGTTTCTATGTTTCTATGTTTCTATGTTTCTCCTTGACCTGCTGCTGCTGGCTGAGATGGCTGCACAGCCAGCAATAATGAGAATGAGGTTCTGCAGCATCAATGAACCACCCCTTTAAGAACTGGAAAGAGCCTGTGGCAGTGATGACTTGTGGTTAGACTGCACCTGATATTGGTCAGTGCTTTGAGTTTAACGCCACTGAGCTAAGCCATTAGCATTTGGTTTAGCGCTCCAATCCTTTCTTTGTGCAATGAGACTTAATTTTGCGTGCAGTCTGAAGCATTAGCGCCTGGCGCTAATTCTCAAACTTTTCAAAAGTTACCACCCATTCCTGGGCTATAATGAATTTCTCCCCCTATATTTCTTTATACTCTTGCCTAACAAAAATCTATCAATCTCAGTTTTGAAATTTTCAATTGACCCCCAGCCTCAACAGCTTTTTAGGGGAGAGAGTTCCAGATTTCCACTAGCCTCCGTGTGAAGAAACGCTTCCCGACATCACCCCCTGAATGGCCTGGCTCTAATTTTAAGGTTCTGCCCTCTTGTTCTGAAAATAGTTTCTTTCTATCTACCCTATCAAATAATCATCTTAAACACCTCAATTAGATCACCCCTGAATCTTCTATACTCAAGGGAATACAAGCCTAGTCTATTCAACCTGTCCTCATAATTTAACCCTTTCAGCCCCGTTATCATTCTGATTACCGTACAAGGCGGTAATCTCACCTCTGGACTTGGGATTGACTCCGAGAATGAAGCGAGACAAATACACAAACAGCACCCGAGCCCCTGAGGTAAGATCACAGCATTGGAATGAACCCCCCGGCATTTCTACAAATAAATAGTCAACTTCACCGGCCCCATTTTGTCCATTTTCCGAATTTCCTTGCACGATGAGGCAGTCCGCTCTGTCCCAAAGCGGGGAGAGGTTATGTAGTCAGCCCAGGCTGCTTATTGAGTGAGCACCAGAAACTAATTAGTGGAAACTGATGTGATCAGTGTGTAGATTATAATTAGGGCAGTGATCTTTTAACAGAAAGAAAGACTTGCATTTCTATAGCGCCTTTCACAACCTCAGGACGTCCCCCAAGCACTTTACAGCCAATGAAGTGCTTTCGAAGTGTAGTCACTGCTGTGATGTAGGAATCATAGAAACCTACAGCACCGAAGGAGGCCATTCGGCCCATCATGTCTGCGCCAGTTATTTGTAAGAGCTATCCAATTAGTCCCACATCCTTTCTCTTACCCCATTGCCCTGCAAATTGATTTCCTTTTCAAGTATTTATCCAATTCCCTTTTGAAAGTTACTACTGAATCTGCTTCCTTTCAGGCAGCGCGTTCCAGATCACAACAACTCACTGTGTAAAAAAACATAATTCTCATCTCCCACTTGGGTTCTTTCGGCAGTTATATTTCAACAATGTAACGTTCTCTACCCCTACTGCGCACTGCCTTAATTTCAGGGAAAATGTTCTGGGACATCATGAAAATCTGATCTGATCTGTGTGATCATGAACTCGCTCCCCCACCCAACCAGCCCCTTACCCCCCCCTCCCCGCCCGATCGCAAAAACGCCAACGCAGTGAGCTACCCACGATCGCCCCTATGACCCCGCCCAGCTCTTGATGCAGGAAACAAGACAGGAAATACCAACCCCAACCAATGAAGCAGTACCACCAGAAGTACTTTTTGTTTGATACAAACGTTAGGCTGAGCAGCGTTTGAAGGTACAGCCCTTCCACCAGAAGCCAGGAGAAGTTGGCCAGGATGCAGTACTGAAAGAATGCGATAGCGGCTTTACAAGTCACCTGCAAAACAAAAACAATGACATCGAGTTACATGGGGGGGGGGGGAGGGATTTTTGCTTCCGGCGCATTGGAGGCGGGGGGAGGGAGCGGGGTGGGGGGGGAGGGGGGTGGTGGTCCGGCAGGAAGCGGGAAACCCGGGAGTCTGGGGTTCCCCACACGCTGCGGTGGTTTAACTGCGACTCTTGGTCCTGATAGGTTCCCTGCCCAGAAGTCAGCCTGATTGACAGGCTCGGTCTCCAGTCGGGCGCGGAACACCCGGGTGGGCCACAGGACCAGGTCGTTCCGATCCCCGGCTCCGGGGGGGGTGGTGGGGTCCGATTCCTAGGGGTATCCGATCCCCCACCCGAAGAGCTGGGGGGGGGGGGTCCGACCCTGAAGGAGGGGCCGACCCCTAACCCCGGGGGTGGTCCGATCCCAGGGTGGGGGGGGTGGGGGGAAGGGTTTTCATGGGGGGCTCTGATGGTAGGAGAGCTTGGGGGCCAGGAGGATGCTGTCCCGCTCCTCCTGGCCCACAAGGAGTGCTTCCCGAGGCTGCCCTTGCCTCGCTGCAGTTGCCTGTGTTTCCTGGGGCCCGGGAAACCCGGCCAGCCACAGTAAAGCCTGCAAAGCAGGTTAAAACCGAGGCTTCCAGCCTCATTAACATGTTTTAAATGCCAACCCGCCTCCTGAGAGCAGGTTGACTGCCCGGCCCTTGTCCCTCCTCAGTAAAACCCGGAAGTCGGTGAGTTGGAGCCGCTTCCTGACAATTTTTGCCAATTTAACCCCCCACCCGCACCCACTCCCACCAGCTTCCCATGTTAAAATTCCCTCTATAGAGTCAGAAACAGACCATTTGGCCCGAGTGGTCTATGCCAGTGTTTATGCTCCACACAAGCCTCCTCCCACCCTACTTCATCTCACCCCATCAACACAACCTTCTATTCCTTTCTCCCTCATGTGTTTAATTAGCTTCTCCTTAAGTGCTTCCATGCTATTCGCCTCAACTACTCCTTGTGGTAGCGAGTTCCACATTCTAACCACTCTCTGGGTAAAGAAGTTTCTCCTAAATTCCTTATTGGATTTATTAGTGACTATCTTATACTTATGACCTTGAGGAAAGAAGGCGGTGAAGATCTCCATCAATCCCTCCTACATACCGTTAATCATGCACAAGTTCAGCGTACCAGACAGGGGTCTATTTATAGCCCATTTCCAATAATTCACAGTCCGGTTAAATAAAACTCAATCTTTTTCCGACAATTTGAGTTAAGCAATGTAAGAAAGACTTGCATTTCTATGGCGCCTTGCACGACCTCAGGACGTCCCAAAGCGCTTTACAGTCAATGAAGTACTTTTGGAGTGTAGTCACATAAGAACATAAGAAATAGGAGCAGGAGTCGGCCATTTGGCCCCTCGAGCCTGCGCCGCCATTTAATGAGATCATGGCTGATCTGATCTTGGGCTCAGCTCCATTTCCCTGCCCGCTCCCCATAACCCATCACTCCCTTATTGTTCAAAAATCTGTCTATCTCCACCTTAAATATATTCAATGACCCAGCCTCCACAGCTCTCTGGGGAAGAGAATTCCACAGATTTACGACCCTCTGAGAGAAGAAATTCCTCCTCATCTCAGTTTGAAATAGGCGACCCCTTATTCTGAAACTATGCCCCCTCGTTCTAGATTCCCCCATGAGGGGAAACATCCTCTCTGCATCTACCTTGTCGAGCCCCCTCAGTATCTTATGTGTTTCAATAAGATCACCTCTCATTCTTCTAAACTCCAATGAGTATAGGTTTTAAGGTTTTAAGGTTTCATCCGATGAGCGCAAAATTTATTGACATCTAAAAGACACGCAAGGATGTCCTACCGTTGACATGGAGCAGTGGTTTATAGTTACGTCCGAAAACAAAATGGCGTCTTTGGTGAAGACTGAAATGGCGCGGAGAATGAAGGACACAAAGAGGTTCATGTGGATGTAATTCCGGGTACAGTGGAATTTCCTGGGTGAAATGACAAATAATTAGTCAAGCGGGCAAGATATTGAACAACCGGCTGAGCAACTGTTTCATCCATTGAACCTCATACCTGAAGGCTGTAAAGATTATGATAGCGATTACCAGGGCGATCAGGGATGTTGCATATCCTGCAGTGTACACTTGCTTAAGAGCGATATAATAGGATTTCTGATTTAATTTTAAAAAAAAGAAAAGAACAATGTTTTAAAAGGTGCACACATTAATTGTGTCAACTAAACACACAGCATGTTGCAGGATTCTTTAAGCACAAGTTCACACTTTTAACTGAGTGTCGCACTGACCATTTTTTACGAAGATAGGAACAGGAGGAGGCCATTCAGCCCCTCGAGCCTGTTCCGCCATTCAATTAGATAACGGCTGATCTGTATCTTAACTCCATCTACCCGCCTTGGTTCCGTAAACCTTAATACACTTGCTGAACAAATATATATCAATCTCAGTTTTAAAATTGTCAATTGACCCCCAGCCTCAACAATTTCTTTTGGGGAGAGAGTTCCAGATTTCCACTATCCTTTGTGAGTACTGGTAAGCGATTTAACTGTGGCAACCATCACTCTCCTCGAGCTTAATTCTGTCCTTACTGGTCATCTGCACGCATGCACTGTCCAACCGGGTGACGATCAGGAGCAGGAACTGAATTTTCTCCATCCTTTGCCCCTCTTAAGATCCAAGTATGCCCCTCTTGGCATCATCTAACTGTTACTCCACGAATGACCACAGCTCGGGGTAGATTTTCAACTTGGCACCCGGGAACAGAACTGGCAGGGTCAGCCGCCCGTTACAGAAACCAGCCAGTTTTCATTCCCAGCAAAACCCGATCCACATTGCCGGTTTTACAGCCGGTCGGCAAATTGGGATTAGAGTGGAGCAGGAAATGGGATTAGAGTAGGAAATGGGATTAGAGCAGGAAATGGGTTTAGAGCAGGAAATGGGTTAGAGTGGAGCAGGAAATGGGTTAGAGTGGAGCAGGAAATGGGATTTGAGCATGAAATGGGATTAGAACAGGAAATGGGATTAGAGCAGGAAATGGGATTAGAGCAGGAAATGGGATTAGATAGGTCCAATGTGCAGCCAATACCCTCCCCAGAGAACTAATCAAAAATTCTGTGCTGACATTTCTAAACTGATTCTAAACTCTCTGATTCCTGATCTTCAATTGTTGCTGCACTGATTTCCCTCACTATAGCTCTGCAATAAATGCTCTGGTTCCTTGAACAACTCGCATTAATACACACACCATATCAATGTCAGGTTCTTGAAAAGACACTTTCAGAATTTCACAAGCCACGATGAAGGCTGGCATGAATTCACTCCACCCTTGCTCTGTACAGTTTCGGTACATAACACCTGAAAGACATAAAGAAGAACAACCGTGTTAAGTATACAACAACATTGAGGTTGAAATTGCCCTTGGGGAGATACAAAGGGATGGAACAAAGATGATTTGGGGTATCAGGAATTTAAACTATGAGAAGATTCAAGAAGCCTGCCTTTGTTTCTTTGGAAAAGAGAACGTGAGTTGGTCATAAGTGGACATCATGTCCCTTACTATTTGGGGTGCACATTTAATGGCCAACTTATCGAGTTAAAAGATAGAAATTCGTCTCTTTTGCAACTGCCATTAGCGCCTCCGGGGGGCGCTAACGGGGCGCATAGGGCTTTTCGCCCGGGGTGGGGCGAAAACAGCGCCTCCTGACGTCAACGCCGTGCGCCACGTCTCCTTACCGCCCCGCGGCAGAAATTCGGCTGCACCCCGCGAGGCTGCCACGGGCGATGGCAGCGCCAGCCGGGCCGACCTCCACTCGCGGGGCGGTAGTTAAAGGGGAGGTGTGGCCGCGACCCGCGACCATTTTTTTTTGGCCGACCTGTAGGTTGGTCCTCTGTGGTGGGCCGTGGCGGGCCGTGGCATGGTCCTGGCTGCCATCGCGCAGCTCGGCACCGCGGTACCACGCCACCCTGGTGGCCTAGTGTGGGCCATCGGAGGCCCTGCAGGGAGCTTCCACTGAGTGCTGCCGATCGCGCCCCGACATCACCTCGGTTACCGCCCCACCAGGAAGTGGAGTGCCCGAGATTGCGCTCCACTTCCTGTGCGGGACGATAAGCTGAATTTAGCGGCCGGGCGGTACTTCCGCCCCGGGCGCTAAACCTCCGGCCTTAACTGGGTTAGCGGGGCATAACCAAATTTCGTGTCCATAGTGACTTGGGTCCTTTTTGTTCCATGCGCGGGATACTATGATATTGCACACGTCATGTGCATTTTTCTGTTTTCGAAGGAAAATTGAAAAGCATTCTATTTCAGACAAGGTTTATTTTACATAACTAAGATGGGTAAATGGAGTTAGGATACAGATCAGCCATGATATAAGTGAATGGCAGAACAGGCTCGAGGGACTGAATGCCCTACCCCTGTTCCTATGTTTCTATGTACATTGAATACAAGAATGAACAGAATACAGTTTTCCAGTGAGATAAATCCGTTTCCTAAAACTCCTCTTTCTAACATATGCATCCACGTCACTATTATAGGCTAAACTCACTGAACAAATTAACGGTCTCTGAGCTAACCATCCTGTTTTACAGGCTGTTCATGCTGATACCTAGGCCTGGAGTCTCTCAATCTCCTTGCTTGACTAGAGTGCAAGATCTCTCTGTGTCTCTCCCTATCTCAGACTCTCCTTCCAGAGGACGACAGCAAGAGGAAAATCTGTCCTCTGACCCTGCCCTCACCTCTGGGTGTCGAGGATTGGTCCACGAAGCAGCCAATCAAAGTGACGACCTTTGAACCAAAAGCTACCCTCTTGGTGTGGAGACGTTTGCAGCACCAGGTCTGTCTATTCAGCTCAAACCACCTGAATGAATGAAAACTCCTCCTATCCTAATGGCATTTAATACCTCGGACCAAGTATTAACGACAACATTGTCTTAAAAATTAAAATAATACACAAATGTAAACAGTCTAGGATGGCTGGCCAGTCTGGTATTCTACCTGGGAAACATTCTAATCCATATTCTAAATGGCTTGCATATCTTTGGGAGTTAACCCTTTGTAAGCTGAATCTGACCTGTGATATCAATAACACACGACGAGGTCGATTTTGAGTTTTGGGCGACCGATTGGCAGAGCGCCGCCAGCCTGCCGCCCGCACTTGAAGCCAAAAAGCAGCGGTGATTTGGAGCGGCGGCCTCATTAACATCAGACCATTCCTGCTCCTCCTGGTCCCACAGAAATACTATGGGGTAAAAATTGAGTCGCGCCCCATTTGGGGCGCTAACCTCGCCGGGGCGCGACTTTTAGCGCCCCGAAAAAATTAGCGGCCCCGCGCCGGAACTTCAGTGGTTGCGCCCCAAGAGGGAAGCGGGGCGCCACTGGAAGCAGCCCGCATCCCTCTTGGGGCGCTGCGAGTGAATATCCTGGCGCTACGTGCCGCGGTATTGCAGGCCTTCCTCCCCTTCTTAAAGGGGAGGGATCCTGCGCAGCGCGAACCGGGGCCCAGCTGGGCCCCCAGGGATCGGGAGTGCCGGCAAAAGAGCCCGGCACTCAAGAGAAGTGCCGGGCTCTTGGAGCGCAGCCGGCACTTCACGGTGGGGGGGCTTCACGGGGGCCGGGGGCAGGTGCTGGCAGGCGGCCAGCAACAAAAATGGCCGCCTGCCACCTCCCCTTTAAATATCGCCGCCCCGGCCGCACGTACGCCTCCCTGAACCCGTCGGACATAGCGTCTGGCGGTAAATCAGGGGGCGCGACTGAAGATCGCGGCTGGAGCGCGAGCGGGGTGCTGCGCACGGCGATGACGTCATCGCCGGCGGCGCACCGCCACAGGGCGCTACCGGCTGGCGCCGCCGCTAACCTCCCGCTGAATTTTTCGGGAGGCGTGGGCGGCGCTGCGCCCGGGCGTTAGCTGCTTTACGCCCCATTAGCGCCCTCTTAAGGCGCTAACGGGAGGCGCAAGCAGCTGAATTTTTCCCCCTATCATTCTTACCTTGGCTGAGCCACTTCTCTATCGCCCGTGGGAATAATCGGAAAGCAAGAACTCCCATTTCTGTAGCGCCTTTCACGACCTCAGGATGACCCAAAATGCTTAACAGCCCATGAAGTGGTGCTCACTTGTTGTAATGTAGGAAACGCGGCAGCCAATTTGCGCACAGCAAGCCCCCACAGACAGCAGATAATCTGTTTTAGTGATGCTGATCGAAGGATAAATATTGGTTGGGACACAACAACAACAACAACAACTTGCATTTATAGAGCGCCTTTAACCCAGTAAAACGTCCCAAGACGCTGCACAGGAGCGATTATCAAACAAAATGTGACACCGAGCCACATAAGGAGATATTAGGACAGCTGGCCAAAAGCTTGGTCAAAGTCATAGATTTTAAGGGGCATCTTAAAGGAGCAGAGAGATTGCGGAGAGGTTTAGGGTTGGAATTCCAGAGCTTAGGGCCTCGGCAGCTGAAGGCACGGCCACCGATGGTGGAGCGATGAAAGGCTGTGAAAGGTGCTATATAAATGCAGGTACTTTCTTTCTTCCTTTACTACAATAGACCAAAATGGAAAATCAGAAGAATTCTCATCCTCTGTGACTGGGAATGCACAGGATATGCAAAGGCATAACGGGCGGGATTTAGGGATAAAGTTTTCACGGAAAGGGTTATTAGAACATGGAACGTGTCACCACAATGGGCCTCTGTAGCTGAGTCAATCATAACATTTAAAAGGGAATTAGATAAACAATAGAACTAAAACATTACAGGATATATTTAAGAAGGAGATAGATAGATTTCTAGACGCAAAAGGCATCAACGGGTATGGGGAGAGAGCGGGAATATGGTATTGAGATAGAGGATCAGCCATGATCATATTGATCAAATGGCCTACTCCTGCTCCTATGTTTCTATGTTTCTATGTTTTTATAAAGGGCAGCGGGTGAGACACTGGATTACTGTCTATCATTCCGGTGTGGAGCTGGCACGGGCACGATGGGCTCAATTATAAAAGGACACAGCGCAGAAGGAGGCCATTCCGGCCCATCACACCTGTGCCGGCTCTTTTGAAAGCTGTCCAATGTTCGACAATTCCTCTCAAATATATTGAGATGAACGCTAATTCTTGGGAACGGTAACGAAAGAAGAAAGTGTTTACTTTTATTAGCCAAAAGAGGATCCAAAAAACTGGGACAAGTCCTGTTGACCACTTCTCCAACGACGGCTGCAGGCCAGCAAGTCATGGTCTTCCATTCCCACGGGCAACCTGCAGAGAAGGAACAACAGAAGAACACAGAACATCAAGGTACAGGGAGCAGAGGTCATTTCTGCAATGCTAGTGCGTGAGCATGTATAGACGTTCCCTTGCTTCAATACACATCACCCTGTCAGCAAGACACGACACTTCTGCTGGAAGGTCTTTGGCCTGAAACGTTAACCCTATCTTCCTCTCGCCACAGGTGCTGCCGAGCATTTCCAGCATTATATCTGTTTTAATTTCAGCGTGTCCTCTTGCCCGAGTGTCCTGGTTAGAGACATTCCCTCAAAAATCAGTGCCTGATAATACTTCAGTTAAACAAGCGGTTGGATTCTGAATGCTCCAACCAGAGTCCTGAAGATGGAATTTGGAGAGCAGGGACTGAACTGGGCGTCGCTGGCAAGGTCGGTTTGAATTTCTTCAATTGCTTCTTTTTTTTAAAGTCTTACCTTTCTCTTCCTCCTTTAGGCCCTTTGCACTAATCTCCTATACGGGCAGTCGGGCGTCCTTCTTCTAGGATTCCCACCATCCCTCTGGTCTTCCCACTGGGAGGTCCGCAAGGTTTGGCCATTTTAGGCACACTTGCTTTTTTTTGGGTATGAGGTGGCACTCATAAAAAGCGATAGTTGGATAGTTGTATTTATAAAGTAATGCCTTATCCCATTGTCAAGACATCTCACACAGTGAGTTACTTTTGTAGCTGCATATTGTGACACCACAAGTCCCAGCCAGAACGGAGATGATTGGGTAATTCCCCCGTCAATCACACCTGGAGACCGCACTGCTGGAAGTGACTGGGATTGATTTTTATGCCCATAATTTGTATTATGTAACGATCCTCCACTCACTGCAATTTGCTGGAGAAATAATCCTGCTTTTAATAGACTCTGTTTGCTGAGTAAATAGACTCTGATTTCCTTAGTGCGTTTGTTTAAATAGACACTGTTTGTTGCTCTACAGGTCGTGGTCCCTTCATCTATGATTCTTGATTTAATTTTTTAAAAGTCTTGGAAAAAAAATGGATTATATTGTTTATAAATCTTCTCTTCCTCCTACAAAAATACAGTTTTAAGCAGATTACATATTTGATTGGAATTTAATAGGAATCTATCAAAAGAGAAGGCTGAGGGGTGACCTGATAGAGGTCTTTAAGATTATGAAAGAGTTTGATAGGGGAGACGTAGAGAAGATGTTTCCACTTGTGGGGGAGTCCAAAACTAGGGGCCGTAAATATGAGATAGTCACTAATAAATCCAATAGGGAATTCAGGAGAAACTTCTTTACCCAGAGAGTGGGTAGAATCTGGAACTCGCTACCACAGGGAGTAGTTGAGGTGAATAGCATAAATACATTTAAGGGGAAGCTAGATAAGCACATGAGGGAGAAAGGAATAGGAGGTTATGTTGATGGGGTTTGATGAAGTAGAGTGGGAGGAGGCTCGTGTGCAGCATAAACGCTGGCATAGACCTGTTGGGCCAAATAGCCTGTTTGTGTGTTGTACATTCTGTGTAACTTTGGGTTCTAATTTATTTATGAATAATATTGAAAGGTTGGGGGGGAGTGATGGAAAACCAGAAGGCGATCAGCCGTACTTGCACAGATCTCCAATTACGCGCGTCCATCTTGCACTTCCTTGTGAGTTTTGGGAGACCAGCTCTGTTTAACTCTGATTGATGGGCAGGGAAATAAGCAAACCTCACAAAACACAGGAACAAGGGAGAATCCGCCATGGAAAGTGGGTCAGAATGTCTCAATCAGATGGACGTGGTTCAAAAATGCTGATGCTTGTGTAATAAATGGGTGGTTGACGCACATCCTAATGGCATATCAGAAGAACAGAAGAACATAAGAATTCGGAGCAGGAGTAGGCCATACGGCCTCTCGAGCCTGCTCCACCATTCAATAAGATCAAGGCTGATCTTCGACCACAACTCCACTTCCCCGCCCGATCTCCATATCCCTTGATTCCCCTAGAGTCCAAAAATCTATCTATCTCAGCCTTGAACATACTCAAAGATTCAGCATCCACAGCCCTTTGAGGCAGAGAATGCCAAAGATTCACAACCCTCTGAGTGAGGTTCTCAGTCTTAAATGGCCAACCCCTAATCCTGAGACTATGCCCACTAGTTCTGGACTTTCCAGCCGGCATCTACCCTGTCAATCCCCCTCAGAATCTTATATGTTTCAGTGAGACCACCTCTCATAGGCCCAATCTATTCAATCTCCCAGTCTTGAAGAGAATTAGAGGCTGCCTTCAAATCAATTATGAAAAACAACATGTACAACGAGAACAAATAAACCCTTTCTTTATACTTCTATTGATCAAACAAACCAAGAATTGACTGGTCTTCGTCAGGACTAGAGGGGAGATTCCACCAGCAAGTGGTCCCAGTACTTGCACAAATTGCAGTAAAGCATATTGTGGGCCTGTAGCCCATGTAAATCACAGGCCTGCAAGTTCCTAACCTGCACTTGCTATGAGTACAGTTGCCAACCCTCCAGGATTGTCCTGGAGTCTCCAGGAATTGAAGATTAATCTTCAGGACACTGCTGCGAGCGGACCCAGGAGAAAAATCTTAGCGGCATTAAAAAAAATTCTGTGTTTTTTTTTCCATTTTCTTTGAACGCTTTCTATTTGTTAGTTGTAAAAAATATTTGGGGGAGATGGGAAAAAAAGGGCTGCTTGACTGACAGTGAAGGAACATCCAATCGGGTAATGAAGAGCCTTTTCGCTTTGCAATTGGTGCAATCGGGAGGGCGGGGCGCCGCGAAGATGGGCGTGTCGGGCGACCAATGGCGGGAGCATGGGGGCGGGGCAGTTGGAGGCAGGAGGTCATGTGAAGAAACCTCCAGGAGTACATTCAACCAGAGTTGGGAACCTTCCCTACGAAGGGGCGCGACTCAATTTTTCGCCCATATAATATAAAAGCAAGGAGGTAATGTTGGACTTTTTAAGACTTTAGTTAGGCCATAGTTGGGTTATTGTGTACTGTTTTGGGCATCCCATTATAGAAGGATATAAAAGCAATGGAAAAAATGCAGCATAGATTTTACTACAATATAACGTAAGGGTTATAGTTATGAAGGGAAAGTAACAAAGGATAAGGCCATACCAGAGTTAGTGATGAGTAATGAACCAGAATGAGTTAACAATCTGACATACATAGTCTTACACAGTGTGTACAGCACAGAAACAGGCTATTCAGCCCAACTGGTCTGTTCCGGTGTTTATGCTCCACACCAGCCTCCTCCCACCCTACTTCATCTCACCCCATCAACATATCTCTCTATTTCTTTTTCCCTCATGTGTTTATCTAGCATCCCCTTAAATGCATCCTTGCTATTCGCCTCAACCACTCCTTGTGGCAGCGAGTTCCACATTCTCACCACTCTCTGGGTAAAGAAGTTTCTCCTGAATTACCGATTGGATTTATTACTGACCATCTTATATTGATGGCCCCCTAGTTCTGGTCTCCCCCACAAGTGGAAACATCTTCTCCACGTCTACCCAATCGAACCCTTTCATAATCTTAAAGACCTGTGTCAGGTCATCCCTCAGTCTTCTTTTTTCTGGACAAAAAAGCCCCAGCTTGTTCAATCTGTCCAGATAGGTATAACCTCTCAGTTCTGGTATCATTCTAGTAAATCTTGATTGCACCTTCTCCAGTGCCTCAATATCCTTTGTATAAGATGGAAATCAGGAATGTTCACAGTACTCCAAGTGTGGTCTAACCGAGGTTCTATACAAGTTTAACATAACGTCTCTGCTTTGCAATTCTACCCCTTGAGAAATGAATCCAAGTGCTTCGTCTGTTGTTTTTAAATAGCCTTATTAACCTGCGTCGCTACTTTTAGTGATCTGAGTATCTGTACCCTCAGATCCCTCTGCTCCTCTACCCCATTTAGACACTTATTTTCCAAGCAGTATGAGGCCTCCTTATTCTTCCTACCAAAATGCACCACCTCACACTTATCTATATTGAAGTTCATTTGCCAATTACACGCCCATTCTGCAGGTTTAGTCGCAGTCCTCCTCTGTGTTAACTACACCCACCAATGTGGTGTCGTCCGCAAATTTTGAAATTGTATTTCCGATTCCCGAGCCCAAGTCGTTGATGTAAATGGTGAACAGCACTGGTCCCAGCACCGATCCTTGTGGAACACCACTTCCCGCCTTTCTGACTGTCGGGGAACATCTTGCAAATTGTGACAAATAATATTTGATATCAAGTTTGAGAGGGAGAAGCAAGAGTCACAAACCAAGGTATTAAATATGACTGAGGTGAACTTCGAAGGGATGAGAAATAAATTGACTGCAGTAAACTGGGCTGAGCTGATAATGGGTAAACATACGGATTCAATGTGATTAAATCTTAATTGGCCTCTGAGGGAGTAAGGCCCATTCATTCCATCTGAAGTCCATACATGAAAGTAAGACTTGAATTCACATAGTACTTTATCACTTTGCTCAGAAACATCCCAAACCACTTCACATACAGCAAATTGCTGCGAACTGCAGTGCAAAGACAGCAGCCATTCTGTGCCTAGCAAGATCCCACAGAGAGCAAAGCAATAAATGATTAATCAATCTGTTTTTGTTGGTGTTCGCTGAGAGAGGGATGTTGCCCAGGCGAACTCGTTAATCTTCTTCAAAGAGAGACCATAGAATCTTTGACAACCACTTGAACCATCAGAACAGGGCCTTGGTTTAACATCTCATCCAAAAGATAGCACCTCCATCATTACTGGAGTATCAACCCAGGTTATGTGCTTAAAGTCATGGAGTGGGTCTTGAAGCCTAACGTTCTGACCCAGAATGAGAAAGCTCCCAACAAGCCACACTGACTGCTTATCGCCAGATTTCTGATAAAAGGTCCACACCTAAAACTTGAATTTTCCTTTTAAAGATCCTGACAGACCTTATATGGATCACTCGAATGTTCTGTTTCTTTGGGCTGGATTTTTCGGGGGGTCAGCGGGCGCGATCGGTGGCGGGTCGGGTGGGAAAGTTTTTTTCCCCAGCGGGTCGGGACTCTGCTGTGAACCTGCCGCCACGCGCCTTTCCCGATGTCGGGTCTGCCAGCACTGAGCAGACCCGACAGGCAGCAGCGGGGGAGGCAATTAAAATCATTACTGGCTTGTTTACAGCCACTTATCAATGATTTGTTCCCAGCTTTTTGGATTTGACAGGTCGCCCACGGGTTTCCCGCTGTGCCTAGACCTCGTCTGTGAAGCTGAGGCGGGAGGTCACTTGCCATTGAATCAGCTGATGAGTTGTCAGCTTCAAATGTCAAGTCAAGGCTCCCAGCTGATTGAGAAATGTTCCCTTAACCACTAGCTGCTCTAAACTGCATTTCCACTACAGATTCAGAATGCTGCAAGTCTTTACACAAGTCTTCATCCAGTCTGACCTCATTACCTCTCTCACCATTGACGGATCGCTTCTGTCATCTCTACTTCACCTGCCATCTATTCCATCAGCATGGGTGCCCTTGAAACTCTCTCACGTTGGTCCTCAGAATCCCACCACGATCAGCCCCAACACCAGCATCACCAGGCACACCAGCATCACCAACAACAACCTTCTCCGCAATCACCTGATGTTGCACAGGACACAGGGCATCAACACCCGCCCACATTGCTGCCCGGGATGCCAGGGATGGCCTCACCATGGCCAGATTTACTTCACTTGATGCTGTACACCCTGGCTGCCCCATGATGCACCAGGTTGGCACCACCCCACACCAATAGCATAAAGCATCCATACAATGCCCAAACCATTCCTTTCACACTCATGACCATTGCGGGGGGTACCGTTATATCTCACCATTCACTGCAACTCACTAAGCCACTTCCAAAGGTGCACACAAATCTGTCCAAGAACGCAAAGTGTTGAAAATAAAGGTTTCAATGTTTGACAACACATTAACAGAAACTTTACATGAACATTGGATAAAACACCCAAGTGCCTACCCTTGTGTGTTGTTAGTTGGTATGATTGGACAAGGATGAGGGTGAATGTGAGGGGTGGGTAGTGAAATCGTGATGTGATAATATAGATAGAGAGGGATGAGTGGAGGTCCAAGGTAAGTTGGTGTGAGTAAGGATGTGCAGGAGTAGGGTAGGGAAGGCAGAGTGATGGGGATGTGATGAGAGGCACAGCAGGATGAGGTTGAGTGTGGCTTTGTACTAACATTTCGTGATCTACTGAGATAATTGAAACATTTGCGGCACTGCACCCAGGTCCTCCTGACAACATCCCTGCTTGTGACCTCCTCTGCAATCTGTAACCAGGCTGCGTTGATCTCCGCCCATGGGAAGGAAAAATGGGCAGGACCTCCCTGTGTGCTCAATGCTGTAGAACACTGACAGCACAAATGTCAAAATAAATTTGGACATGGTCCCTTTAAGGAAACCGGCTGATGACACATTATCAAATGACATCACCAGACCTGCTTCCTCTAATTGGCCGGGAAATGCGCTGGGCGGGCTTAACAACTCCTATCAGGGGAAAGTCATTCTACACAGCAGGCTGGAGCCAGCAGCGAGGCCGGGACCCGCCACCAACGTCGCCCACCATGGAACCGCCAAGGTTGGTAAAATCCAGCCCTTTATATTTTGTATTGTCAGCATTGACACTCTTTATTAATGATAATCCTCTCATGATCCTCTCCTCCCTCCAGTGTCTTCAGCCTCCACCATCCTCTGTTGACCTCTGCTTTAGGGACACTAATTTCCTTCGCTACTTCCTCTAAAGATAACAATCAGTGCCATTCATAACTGAGCCATTCAGGCTGTTAAGCGAAGCAAAAGAGGAAATAGCAGAGGCCCTGACCATCATTTTTCAATCCTCTCTGGCTTCAGGTGTGGTGCCGGAGGACTGGAGGACTGCTAATGTGGTGCCCTTGTTTAAAAAGGGAGAAAAGGATAGACCGAGTAATTACAGGTGGTGGGAAAATTATTGGAAAGAATTCTGAAGGACAGGATAAATCTTCATTCAGAAAGACATGGATTAATCAAGGAGAGTCAGCACGGATTTGTTAAGGGAAGGTCGTGTCTGACAAACTTGATTGAATTTTTTGAGGAGGTAACAAGGAGGGTAGATGAGGGGAGTGCGTTTGATGTAGTGTACATGGACTTTAGCAAGGCTTTTGATAAGGTTCCACATGGCAGACAAAGTTAAAAGCCCATGGGATCCAGGGCAAAGTGTCAAGTTGGATTCAAAACTGGCTCGGAGACAGGAAGCAGAGGGTAATGGTTGATGGGTGTTTTTGTGACTGGAAGGCTGTTTCCAGTGGGGTTCCGCAGGGCTCAGTACTAGGTCCCTTGCTTTTTGTGGTATATATCAGCGATCTTGACTTGAATATAGGGGGTATGATTAAGAAGTTTGTAGATGATACTAAAATTGGCTGTGTGGTTGATACTGAAGAAGGAAGCTGTAGACTGCAGGAAGATATCAATAAATTGGTCAGGTGGGCAGAACAGTGGCAAATGGAATTCAATCCGTAGAAGTGTGAGGTAATGCATTTGGAGAGGGCTAACAAGGAAAGGGAATACACATTAAATGGTAGGACACTGAGTAGTGTAGAGGAACAAAGGGACCTTGGAGTGCATGTCCACAGATCCCTGAAGGTAGCAGGCCAAGTAGATAAGGTGGTTAAGAAGGCATACGGAATGCTTGCCTTTATTAGCCGTGGCGTAGAATACAAGAGCAGGGGGGTTATGCTTCAACTGTATAAAACACTAGTTAGGCCTCAGCTAGAATACTGCATGCAGTTCTGGTCACCACATTGCAGGAAAGATGTGATTGCACAAGAGAGGGTACAGAGGAGATTTACAAGGATGTTGCCGGGAGTAGAGAATCTTAGCGATGTGGAAAGACTGGATAGGCTGGGTCTGTTTTCCTTGGAACAGAGGAGGCTGAGGGGAGACCTTATTGAGGCGTATAAAATTATGAGGGGCATAGATAAAGTGGATAGAAAGGACCTATTTCCCTTAGCAGAGGGGTCAAAAACCAGGGGGCACAGATTTAAAGTAATTAGGGGAAGGTTTAGAGGGGATTTGAGGGGAAATTTCTTCACCCAGAGGGTTGTGGGGGTCTGGAACTCACTGCCTGAAAGGGTGGTAGAGGCAGGAACCCTAACCACATTTAAAAAGTACTTGGATGTGCACTTGGGATGCTGTAACCTGCAGGGCTACGGACCAAGAGCTGGGAAGTGGGATTAGGCTGGATAGCTCTTTGTTAGCCGGCACGGAAACGATGGGCCAAAATGGCCTCCTTCCGTGCTGTAACTTTCTATGATTCTATAACTCTTTGACCTTAAATAGCGAGGTGCAGCTAATTTCCTTTCTGATGTACTTCATTGGCTGTGAAGCGTTTTTGGGACATCCCGAGGTCGTGAAAGGCGCTATATAAATTCCAGTCTGGTGCAATAGTAATTCGTTAGTGAAGAGTAGAATATTTAATTCCAAAGCCCAGTGGACAATAGTTGATATGTTTAGGCATATCAAAGCCTACAAGCCAAAATACTTTCTCATATCCTTCTGTGAAAGCTAATGTGGTTAATTTAATTTGCGCACTAATGTGATTTGGAATGAATTATGATCGTGATTGGTCCCGGAGCTGTTCCTTACCAATTAGAACCTAATGTTTAGGAGAACCAGGGAGTTGCTGATAGTCATTATGTTCCTACCATAATATTATCAGGAAGAGTCTCGGAGCTATATAATTATTACATTGATGCTCGTGAGACGTTCAACACTGCTGTAATCCTCTTTCAAATACTGCTGTATCTTCAGGCTATTGTTTTGTTTTTGTTTTGTCCACTGAGGGACATACACTGAAACCCATTGCCATGTTGTAGAGTCACCAATTCTCACAACTTAGAATTCTTCAGCCAGCTGGAGGCTGTCTGTTGGTCCAGTATGGAGTAGGTCATTCAGCCCCTCGAGCCTGTTCCCCCATTCAATCAGATCATGGCTGACCTGTACCTCAACTCCATTTACCCGCCTTCATTCTCCATTTCCCTTGCTACCCTTACCTAAGAAAAATCTAGCGATCTCAATATTGAAAATTTCAATTGTCCCAGCATTCTGACAGGTCTGGACAAACTAGATGCAGGAAGAATGTTCCCGATGGTCGGAGAGTCCAGAACCAGGGGTCACAGTCTAAGGATAAGGGGTAAGCCATTTAGGACAGAAATGAGGAAGAATTTCTTCACCCAGAGAGTGGTGAACCTGTGGAATTCTCTACCACAGAAGGTAGTTGAGGCCAATTCATTAAATATATTCAAGAATGAGTTAGATATATTTCTTAAAGCTAAAGGTATCAAGGGATATGGGGAGAAGGCAGGTACAGGGTACTGAGTTTGGATGATCAGCCATGATCTCATCGAATGGCAGAGCAGGCTCGAGGGGCCGAATGGCCTACTCCTGCTCCTATCTTCTATGTTTCTATGTTTCTATGTTTCATCCGCAGCCTTTTGGGGAAAGAGTTGGGAGATTTCTACTGCTCTTTGTGTGAAAAAATGCTTCCTGATTTCCTGAATCATGAATGGCGTAGCTCTAATTTTAAGGTTATGTGCTCTGGTTCTGTATTCTCCCGTCGGAAGAAGTAGTTTCTCTGTATTTACCCAATCGAATCCCTTTATTATTTTATACACCTCGATCAGATCATCCCTCAGCCTCCTAAACTCGAGGGAATACAAGCCACGTTCATGCAACCTGTCCTCATAATTTAACCCTTTAAACCCCGGTATCATACTGGTGAACCTGTGCTGCACCCTCTCCAAGGCCGATATTATCTTTCCCGAGGTTTGGTGCCCATGTGTGAGGTAGAATTTCTGCAAGGGGTTCCCGATTGTCTTAAAACCTTCTTCTTTGACCAAACCTTTGGTCAATTGTCCTAATATCTCCTTATGCGGCTCGGTGTCAAATTAAGACCACACCTTGAGTATTGTGTGCAGTTTTGGTCGCCTTATCTGAGGAAGGATGTTCTTGCCATGGAGGGAGTGCAGCGAAGATTCACCAGGCTGATACCTGGGATGGCAGGAATGACGTATGAGGAGAGATTGGGTCGATTAGGCTTATATTCGCTAGAGTTTAGAAGAATGAGAGGGGATCTCATTGAAACTTATAAAATTCTAACGGGACTAGACAGACTAGATGCAGGAAGGATGTTCCCGATGGCGGGGGAGTCCAGAACCAAGGGTCACAGTCTAAGGATAAGGGGTAAGCCATTTAGGACTGAGATGAGGAGGAATTTCTTCACCCAGAGAGTGGTGAACCTGTGGAATTCTCTACCACAGAAGGCAGTTGAGGCCAATTCATTAAATATATTCAAGAAGGAGTTAGATATATTTCTTAAGGCTAAAGGGATCAAGGGATATGGGGAGAAAGCAGGGACAGGGTACTGAATTTGGATGATCAGCCATGATCTCATTGAATGGCGGAGCAGGCTCGAGGGGCCGAATGGCCTACTCCTGCTCCTATCTTCTATGTTTCTATGTTTGTCTTGATAACGCTTCTGTGAAACGTCTTGGGGACATTTTACTGTGTTAGAGGCACAACATAAATGCAGGTTGTTGGTGTTGTCTGCCATTTCTCCGAGGTTCCCACCCAATCTTTCTGTCAAAGCTACGATCAGGGAACCCCTGTGGAAATTCCAGACATGTACGTTTAATTAACTGGAATCATGCAGTTTACCAGTACAGGCCACTGGTAAGCTGCCTGCTGTGTGTCCCGCTACGTCCGTCCTACTCTGTGGCCTGTTACTCCTGTCTATGCTAATTTTTTAAGGTGTAATGGACGCATTCCAACTTGGCAGCCGAGGCATTTCAGGGGGGAGATCGGGTGCGAGAGAAATCGTGATCCGATTCTTGCCCTCCAGCCCGAATTTTTCGACCAATGAAACAGGTGTAGAGATGTCCAATTTCTCCCCTCCCCTGCCACGTTCTTTCGGTGCTCCCATCAACTGAAGCCTTACGAAACAGGCCTCATGATTTCATGAAATCATGCTGTGCGATATGAGAAAGACAGAAAGAAAGAAAATGAAAGAAAGACAGAAAGAAAGAAAGAAAGAAAGACAGAATGAAAGAAAGACAGAAAGAAAGTAAGAAAGAAAGACAGAAAGAAAGAACTTGCATTTATATAGCATCTTTTGTGATCTCAGAATTTCCCAAAGTGCTTTATAGCCAATGAAATGTAGTCACTGTTGTAATGTAGGAAACGCAGCAGCCAATTTGTGCACAGCAAGCTCCCACAAACAGCAATGGGATAAATGACCAATTGAACTGTTTTTTGTGATGTTGATTGAGGGATAAATATTGGCCAGGACACTGGGGATAACTCCCCTGCTCTTCTTCCAAATAGTGCTGTGGGATCTTTTACGTCTGCCTGAGAGAGCAGACGGGGCCTCGGTTTAACGTCTCATCCGAAAGGCAGCACCTCCGACAGTGCAGCACTCCCTCAGCACTGCGCTGGAGTGTCGGCCCAGATTTTGTGCTCGAGTCTCTGGAGTGGGACTTGAACCCACAACCTTCTGACTCCGAGTCGAGAGAGCGAACAACTGAGCTACGGATGACGCCTGATTTTTATTTTAATGACGGGTATTTCAACACAAATAAGATCAACCGATTGATGCTTTTAGCAGAGGAGCTGCACGTCATCGTATCAGCACATTTGTTCGTCCTTTCGCACAGTGTGGAGTTGATGGGCTTGTTTGCTGTGACAGAATGGAAGCAGACTGGAAGCGAGCTCACGTACCAGGCAATGTTGCAGCAGTGCCGTTGAATTCTTTGGTCTGGACGGAGTTTATCCTTGCACAGCTGGTTTCGGCCTCCTGGATTTGTTTCAATATAACACATTCTGAATGCATTGATTTAGTCTGTAAAAAAAAAATATGTAAAAACGTGCATTCACAATCAAATCGCTACAGCAACTGAAAGAAGATTGTAACCGTGACAAATCCTGTGGTATTGTCACAACATGTAGAGGCTTTGGGGGAAAAATTCAGTGGGTTAGCCCCTCCTGTTAACGCCTCCGGGGGGCGCTAACGGGGCGCTAGGAAATTAATGCCGAGCGCGGCGATTTTAGCGCCCCAAAATAGGCGATACCCAATCTTTCCCCCTTTGTGTTTACATATAAATAAATATGTACTTTGTATGAAGGATTTGAAAAGGGTAGACAAAGAGAAATCATGGCCCAGAAATTGATCTCGCTCTGTTCCCGCAGGGGTAAGCCTTCCCCGCGATGTCTCACCTCGCTTATGCTTTTTCAGATCCAGCTCGCACGAACTTGATGTTCCAGACATCAGCTGTGCTGGGCTTGCGTATCCCAGCGGCGTAGTGAATTTGTGCGAGCTGTGGGATCACGTGACTCAGTTAGAGCCAATGGCAGCACACCATCTTCCATTCATAAGTCTCACAGCACGGCTGTGAAATCTATGAATCTTACACCCCCCCAAAATAACAGCTAAACCTCAATTAAATTTTTTTTAAAAACCATCACATTAATAAAATAAGTATAGTTAATTAAATTAACCATTTTAAATAAAAAATTAAATTTTGAAAAAATTTAAAATCTTTTAAAAAGTTATAAAAATAAACTTACCTGTCTTTGAAGTCTATAAAAAAGATATACCTGTAAAAAAAAATTCAAAAAAATACTTAATTCACTACTTACCTTCTTAAAAGCGGGTCTCACTCCTCCTTTTTACATTTCCAAAATCTTCCCTACTTACCTGCGCGTCCAAAGCATGAAGTGCACAGCGTGCGCGCAGCCTGTAGCGCGCACGCGATGCACCCAGGCCCCGCCCCCTTTTCAGAAGAGCAATTGCCGGTTTTCAGCGCATGCGCAGGGCATGCAGAAAACCGGCAATTGGAGTGGGAATACGCGAGAGTACGCAGTGCGTACTCTCGCGTCCCGGGATCAATTTTCGGCCCGATTTCTTCTGGTGTTGGGGGGGGGGGGGGGGGGGGAGGGGGAAGTCCAGAAAAAAGGGGCCACATTCTTAAAATTAGAACTGAGCCATTTAGGGGTGATGTGAGGAAGCACTTCTTCACACAAAGGGGAGCGGAAATCTGGAACTCTCTCCCCCAGAAAAGATATTGAGGCTGGGGGTCAATTGAAAATTTCAAAACTGGGATTGATAGATTTTTGTTGGGTAAGAGTATTAAGGGTTACGGAACCAAGGCGGATGCAGTTAAGAGACAGATCAGCCGTGATCTCACTGAATGGCGGACCAGGCTGGAGGGGCTGAATGGCCTCCTCCTGTCCCTATGTTCCGATTTACTGTGAAAGTGAAACTGAGGAAGGTCAAAGATGGCCGCCCAAAGGTGCTGTTGTCTGGTTTTTTTCATGCAATGTGTTAATTAAACCAGGAAGGCCTCGTTTGGATGGATGTGAACAGCACGCATCCATGCACCATTGAACATGTTAATGGAAACATTTTGTCGTTAATGTGCAGCCCAGGCTGTTCAAAGGCGAATGGTCCTTTAACGCTCAGGGCCTGTGAGAGAGAGAAGACTAAACCACAATCGCCCAGCGCGGGCCTGAGTGAATCTGAAGTGAGAGCAAGGGCTCGATTTTGCCTGGCCCGAGGAGGCGGGATTGGAGGCGTGTGAGGTGGTAAAATTGCCCGATCCCGCCTCCATCCCGCCTCCGAGCAATTTACCCACATGCGTGTTTTCTGACCCCGTTTCCATCCCGCCTCCAAGAGGCGGGATAGGCCCTTAACTACCAGTTAAGTGCCTCTATAATCCCATTTTGAGAGGCCTTTCTGATTTTCCCACGTCCTGCATGTCTCCTCTGGAACACGCCAGTGAATCCTGGCGGCCTCATAAGTGGATTGCTTACTAACAGCTGCAGCTCCACCATTAAAAAGGAGTTTTCAGCAATCATCATTTGCAGATGGCAGAACTTTGTTGTCTCAGGTCTGGGGGAACTTTTAGCAGGCCTACTCATTGTTCTGGAAGTTTGGAGTCTGACACCCATCTCTAGTGTGACCTCCTGGGAAACCCCTCTCGCCACCTTGACTGAGCGCTTCCTCAACTGAGGCATATACCAGAAGCATGGGAACCATTTATTTCCTTTCCTCCTGGACATCAGATTCGGATGAAGACCAGCCGTGGCAGCAGCAGAACCATGAACAACAACACCACCAACAGCAGCAGCAACAACAGGAGCGCCAAGCTGCTGCTCACCCACCTGAAGCTGCACAGGCCAGAAGGCGCCAGCACGTGACCACATTGCTGCCCGGGATGCAAGGGACGCACCCATCTTGGCCAAATTTGCTTAGCCTGCACAATCAAACACTTTTGCCTCGCACCTTCTTATCAGACCATCGACAATAGCCAAGAACCTGCGGATTCCTATCACTCTGACCACCATACTGACAATTGCAAGTCGCCCTAAGCCCGCAATGTGGAAGTCCCATTAGCAAAATGACACACGCCACAACAGCAACAGTTTGCCATCAGAATTTTTTATGACAATAAACAACTGATGGCTTTTCAAAATTAAACACAACATTACACCCAAGTGACTACCCTTGTGACTACTTGTGTATTATCTTCCTCTTATGTGTGCTCCTACGTGGTGCTTCCCCTGTGGCTTCAGCAGATGTGGAGGCCCCTTGCTCACTTTCTTGCTGCTCCTGTCTCGACACCTTTGGCGGGCGTCCTCTGGGGTTGCGAATCTGTGAGGGCTCGGCAACAGTCTGCTGCTCCTGTGGCTGTGCAGGGGTTGAGACACCGATCTTGGTTGGGTGGGGACTCTGGTGGGGCTCTGACCGAGGGCTCTGCAGTGTCATGGTCGTGTGAGCGCTTGGAGAGGAGTCCCCACTTCCTTGTTGTATGCCACCAACATCCCTCTCATGGGTCAACCCCACTTCAGAGCTAGCAAGTGGCTGGACAGCACCTTGCTGCACTGCAGGGGGGCCATGAGGACCCATTTCTGCACTGGAAGTCCTACTCCAGAGGACTTGCATGAAGGTCTGGTTTGTTTGCTCAATAGCTGACCATCGCTCCTCAAGAGATGTCAGTCTATTCTGAACAATTTCCATGTTTTCCATACCCTGGCGACTAAGCTCCTCCATGGACGTAGCCATCCTCTCCTCTACCGTAGCCATCCTCTCCTCTACGGTAGCCAGCCTTACCATGGAGGTAGCCATCCTTTCCACGGAGGTTGCCATCCTTTCCATGGTGATGCATTCATGCGCCAATGCCTCCACAAAGGCTCTGCTCATGTTAGCGATGGACTCCTCCATTCGCTCCACACTCGCAGCGACCCTGGAGACAAAACCTGCCAGAGACTCCTGCACCTGTTCCTGGAGTTTGAGCACCGCTCTCCTTCTGGATGGACCCGGAGGCACAGGGTCTACATGCAGCGGAGCCGAGCTGGGAGCGTCCTCTCCACTGCGACGCAGACTCTCCACTGCTGTCTCTGTCTCCACCATCTGCTGATGCTCACTTGTGAGCTGTGATAGACCAGGTGACAACTCTAATCTATGTCCCGAAGGTCCCACCGAGGTGTGAGTGTCTGCGCTGGTGCTGGGTGCGCTGAATTCTGCTGACGGAGTGCCCTCAGAGGTTGCAGCTTCCTCTGAGGAGTCTGGAAGCTCAGGCTCTTCCTCCTGGACAGTGGGGACGGGGGCTCTCGATGGTCCTGTGGGGGAGTAAAGGAAAGAGTTAGAGATGTGAGGTAAAGGTTGCATGCACATTGAATTGTGCAGATGATCATAAGTCAATCTGTTAGTGCATCAGAATCATTATCAGTCACTCATGCAATGTCAATGAGAGAGATGCCAAACTATTCTGTCACCAGCTTGCTGTGATGCGCCCACCTGTCCGTCCCCCACTTGGGAATCCTCCTCGATCCCGGCAATTTCCAGGGCTGCCTCCTCCCAGGCAGTGAGCTGGGCTACTGAGGGTGGCCCTCCTCCTGTCCTCGCTCTTTCCCTCTTATTGTGGGCTCTCTTTTCCTGCAATGAGGGAGACAAGTGGAGTTTGAGATAGAATGAAGGAGTGAGTGTAGATAATCCATAGCATAGATGCTTAGAAGGAGACAAAGGACCCTCCCTGTGTGTTGTAAGTTGTTGTCATTGCGTCACAGTGATAGGGAGTGTGAGGGCTGCATGGTTGAATAGTTAAGTGAATGTGACCATACAGAGAGAGGGAGTGGGTAAGGGTGCAGGGATGTCAGTGTCAAGTGGGATGTGGAGGAAGAGGTTGGCAAAGCAGAGTGCTGGTGAGGAGAGGCGATGGGGATGAGATTGAGGGTGATGAGAAAGTCATACTCACTTTTCCTGTGCGGAGAAGGTCATAAAACCTCTTCCTGCACTGCAGCCAGGTTCTGCGGCACATAGAGATGGCATTGACCTCCTGGGCCACTTGCAGCCACACAGCTTTAGTCTGTTGTGGTGGCTTTTTTCTCCCTGAGGAAGGGAAGAGCACCTCCTTATTAGATCTTGCTCCCTGCACCAGAGCTTGGAGGGAGGGCTCATCAAAGCGAGGTGCACACTTTTGCTTGCTGGCGGACATGGCTGGTAAATGAAGTCCTTCATACAATGTCCAAAGCGTTTCCAGTCTCCAGAAGAAGCAAGACTGCTTGCAGGCCTTAAATCCAGCAGCACTGATGATGTTGTCGGAGGCGACTTTCAGGATGAAAAGACTAATTGGGCCAGGGGTTTCCACACGCTGGAAATCAATTGCCCAATTAGGGGAAAATCGCACTTTTTTCCCACTTCACATCGGAGTCGGGGTCCTGGCACGAAAACCACCTGACACGCCCCAACCCGACCCCAATGGCAAAATCGAGCCCATAGAGTCTGGAACATGTTATAGATTCTTGGCAAAGATTTTCTTTACATTCACTGCTGTCAAGGGCAGAGTATAGTGTATTTAAGATAATTGGGGGCGATGAGGAGAATTTTATTTTTCATGCAGCAAGTTGTTGTGATTTTGAACGCACTGCCTGAGAGGAAGCAGATTCAATAGTAACTTTCAAAAGGGAATTGGAATAAATACTTTGAGGGAGAAATTCGGTCTCGCCCCGTTTGGGGGTGGTAATTTTTGAAAGCTGGGAAACTTGGCGTCAGGCGCTAATGATTCCCAGCATTTTCTAAATTCAGTGTTTGTGCTCCAGGAAGGAAGTGGAGAGCTAAATCAAACGCTCCACTTCCTTCCTGGAGCGCTAGAGGACGCAGGCGGGGCAGTGGTGGTGCAGCGCTGCGCAATGGGCCGAGGCTCCTTCCCTCCCTTAAAGGGAAGATCCGTCGCTGCAGGCTCTGCATTGGGACCAGTTAGCCGGTCCCCGACGGCGGCCGCGATCCGGCCCGATCAGCCCCATGTACTCCAGCAGAGCGCCGGGCTGATCGATCGCGGCCCAGGAGACTTGAAAAAAATTGAAAAGAAGCATTTTTAGAAATTTCGCTACTTACCTCGGCAACATCCCCTTTAACTTGCGCCCCCGAAGCGCCCGGCCTCCCGCTCAACGCCTCCTGCTGCTGTCGGTGTCGTCGCCTGCCGATGCTGCAGGGGGTGGAACCGAAGTCCGGGTCCGGGGCGAGGCGCGCGGGAATGACGTCACGATCTCCGGCCGCAGGAGATCGCGACTCAAAGTGTTACCGCCGCCGCAAACCTCCCGGCCAAGTTAGCGGGAGCCGTTCATCTCGCCGCGCCCGGGGCGGTAAGTCGTTAGCGCCCCGATATCATCCCTCGGGGGTGTGAACAGCAGGCGCTAGCCCACCGAATTTCTCCCCTTTGAAGTGGAGAAATGTGCAGGGCTATGGGCAAAGAGCAGGGGAGTGGGATTAATTGGTAACTCTTTCACAGGCACGATGGGCGGAATGGCCTCCTTCTGTGCTGTATCATTCAATAGCTTCAAAGATTATGCTGCTGTTCAATATGTACCTTAATTAATTTCTGTAAATAATTGTTAGTTAATTCAGAATCTAAGCCAAGCTCCAGTGTAGCTTCTTCAGAGTGGCTTGGAGAGAAATTAACTAGATTGTGTGCCAGCAATCTGGGATTGTGTGAGTCCAAATGGTTACGAGATCCTTGCAGGGGTGGAATACCGCAGGGCTGCAGCTTCAAGTGGGTAGGGGATGCTTACGGGAAGTGCAACGAAAAGGAACAGCTAATTAAAACAACCTGAAATTAAAAAGACAGGTAGCAGCGTGTGGTAGGAGTTAGCTGTCCCAGCACAGTAACCAGCAAGGACATCAGGACGGGTAGAAGTGCGCAATTCCCCCGCCTGTGTCTGTGTCTGACGAGACTCAGCACCGCGAGTACGTCAGGAGCAGTGTAGAATGGGCGGCTGATCCGAGATCGCCCGTTTTACAGTATCGCCCAAAGTCAAAATTACCCCCATCGAGTCTGGTGGAATTTGCATAATCTGAGCCAACACTACGCAAATAGATTATCGTGTCATTATCCCACTGCTGTTTGTGAGTCCTCACTATATGTAAATTAGCTGCTGTGTTTCCCTCCATTATAACAGTGACTGCACTTCAAAAAGTGCTTCACTGTCTGTGAAGCGCTTTAGGATGACGAGACAATTTTTAAAATTCGTTCCTGGGGTGTGGGCGTCGCTGGCAAGGCCAGCATTTATTGCCCATCCCTAGTTGCCCTCGAGAAGGTGGTGGTGAGCCGCCTTCTTGAACCGCTGCAGTCTGTGTGGTGAAGGTACTCCCACAGTGCTGTTGGGGAGGGAGTTCCAGGACTTTGACCCAGCGACGATGAAGGAACGATGATATATTTCCATGGTGTTCCCGTGCGCCTGCTGCCCTTGTCCTTCGAGGTGGTAGAGGTCGCGGGTTTGGGAGGTGCTGCCGAAAAGCCTTGGCAAGTTGCTGCAGTGCATCTTGTAGATGTTACACACTGCAGCCAGTGGAGGGAGTGAATGTTTAAGGTTATGATTAATTTGAGGATATGAAAGGCATTATGTAAATACAAGCTCTTTCCTTTTTATTCTTCTGGGTATATTGAAAGAAGCTGTCCTCTCGATGTTGAGTCTCGCCAGACCCAGATTGGAGAGTTAGGGTTACGGTGCTTTATCCCTAGTTCTGAACTGTGATCCCATCTAACAAAACTTGGTGCTGGAAGGAGAATAAAGCCTTACATTGATGTCAGCACGGACACAAAGTAAACAGTAATGTCGTCATATAGAATGCCCTATCGGAAGCAATGGTGGAAGGAGAATCCATAACAGCTTTGGGGAGGAAATCAAGTAAATATTTCAAATAGAAAAATTTAAAAGGGTGTGGGAAAAGGGCAGGAGATTAAGACTAAGTGGATAGCACTTTGCGGTAAAATAAGAAGCTAGTCACTTAATTGGATTGCTTACAAATTGACAAACATTCAGCTTAGAGTATTTATTTTCTATCACAAATGTTGAATGCCTGGAACACAGTCCCAGTTCTGGCAGTTCTGAAAGAAGAACGAGAAAGACTTGCATTTCTACAGCACCTTTCGAGACCTCAAGTTGTCCCAAAGCACTTTATAGCCAATGAGGTTCAGTCACTGTTGTAACACGGCAGCCATTTTCGCACACAGCAAGTTCCCACAAACAGTAGCACAAGCCAGGGCCTCGGGTTAATGACTCATCCGAAAGACAGCGTGGGGAAAATTCGGTTGCTTTGCACCTCCCGTTAGCGCCCGAAGAGGGCGCTAATGGGTCGCAAAGCAACTAGCGCCCGGACGCGGTAATGTTTGCGCCACTCGCGAAATTGATCAGATATTTTGCGGCGGCGCTAAACACTACCGCCACGATCTCCTGTGCCCGCAGATCGTGACATCAGTCGAGCGTGCAACGCCCCGGTTGCGCCCCGGACCGAATATTGAGTGGCGCCCCCTGCCTTACCGCCTGCTGCTAGCAACGACAGGTTGAGGGGAACGTTTTGCAGTCGGGAAGGGACTGGGGGAGCGCTATTTAAAGGCGACCGCTTCCTGCCTTTTTTTGTCAGCGACATTTTTGCACCACGCATTCTGAGAGAGAGACTTCTGGAGAGATTCAATGCTGTGTGAAGGAGTTTTGGATACTGAGCAGCACTTTACAGGTTCATCTTGATTTAACCTTCCTTGCATCGATTTAGAAGAGACTAAAGGGGGCTGCACTCTGAGCTCTTTCCCTGGGCCTCTCCATTGTTCTTTCCAACAGATTTGATGTGCAGGTCTCTCCAGGCCGAGATTCAAGGCTGCAATGAGCAGGGTGTGGATGGAGAGCAAGATCGACCCTCCCCTTTAAGAACTGTACGGCGCCAGTGTGTGTGTGTTCCATTGCTGACTGACATACATGAGCTTCGCCAGCGCTCTGAGGTAGCGCCTCGCTCCTCGGCGTTAGCACCTTAAGAGAAGTGTGTAGTGCCTGATTTAGCGCTCCAATCACCTCCAGGGGCGATAGAAGCCAAGTTTGCAGTCGGAGGCGATAATTAGCGCCAGGTGCTAAACTTTGCGCCCGGCCGATAATTGCGCCCCAAACGGGGCGATACCGAATTTCCCCCCCCGCCGGAATCTCCGACTCCCTCAGCACTGGGAATGTCAGCCTAGATTGTGTGCTCAAGACTTTGGCGTGGGACTTGAACAGACAACCTTCTGACTCCAAGGCAAGAGTGACACCGCTGAGCCACGGCGCTGACCTCTGACATGGCTGACACAATGGCTGGGTTCATGAACTCTCAGGGGCAGCAAGGATGGTGGACCTTTGAGGATTAGCCCTTAAAAATGGCTGAGTTTATGTGGAACAATAACAACAACAACTTGTATTTATATAGCGCCTTTAACATAGTAAAACATCCCAAGGCGCTTCACAGGAGTATAAAAAGACAAAAAAATTTGACACCGAGCCACATAAGGAGATATTAGGACAGCTTGGTCAAAGAGGTAGGTTTTAAGGAGCGTCTTAAAGGAGGAGAGAGAGAGGTGGAGAGACGGAGAGGTTTAGGGAGGGAATTCCAGAGCTTAGGGCCAAGGCAACAGAAGGCACGGCCACCGATGGCGGAGCAATTATAATCAGGGATGCTCAAGAGGGCAGAATTAGAGGAGCACAGATATCTCGGGGGGTTGTGGGGCTGGACGAGGTTACAGAGATAGGGAGGGGCGACGCCATGGAGGGATTTGAAAACAAGGATGAGAATTTTGAAATCGAGGCGTTGCTTAACCGGGAGCCAATGTAGAGACTTGGTGCGAGTTAGGACATGGGCAGCCGAGTTTTGGATCACTTAAAGTTTACGTAGGGTAGAATGTGGGAGGCCAGCCAGGAGTGTGTTGGAATAGTCAAGTCTAGAGGTAACAACGGCATGGATTAGGGTTTCAGCAGCGGATGAGCTGAGGCAAGGGCGGAGACGGGCAATGTTACGGAGGTGGAAATAGGCGGTCTTAGTTATGCTGCGGATATGTGGTCGGAAGCTCATTTCAGGGTCAAATATGACACCAAGGTTGCGAACAGTGTGGTTCAGCCTCAGACAGATGTTAGGGAGAGGGATGGAGTCAGTGGCTAGGGAACGGAGTTTGTGGTGGGGACCGAAAACAATGGCTTCAGTCTTCCCAATATTTAATTGGAGAAAATTTCTGCTCATCCAGAACTGGATGTCGGACAAGCAGTCTGACAATTTAGAGACCCTGGAGGTGTCGAGAGAAGTGGTGGTGAGGTCGAGCTGGGTGTCGTCAACGTACATGTGGAAACTGACGCTGTGTTTTTAGATGATGTTGCTAAGGGGCAACATGTAGATGAGAAATGGGGGGGGGGGCCAAGGATAGATCTTTGGGGGACACCAGAGGTAACAATGCGGGAGCAGGAAGAGAAGCCATTGCAGGTGATTCTCTGGCTACGATTAGATAGATTAAATGGATCCAGGCGAGTGCAGTCCCACGCAATTGGACGATGGTGGAGAGGCGTTGGAGAAGGATGGCGTGGTCAACCATGTCAAAGGCTGCAGACAAGTCATAGAATCATAGAAATTTACAGCACAGAAGGAGGCCGACAAGGAGCTATCCACCCTAATCCCACTTTCCAGCACTTGGTCCGTAGCCTTGTAGGTTACGGCACTTCAAGTGCATATCCAAGTACTTTTTAAATGTGATGAGGGTCTCTGCCTCTACCACCCTTTCAGGCAGTGAGTTCCAGATCCCCACCACCCTCTCGGTGAAAATATTTCTCCTCAACTCCCCTCTAAACCTCCGACCAATTACTTTAAATCTATGTCCCCTGGTTATTGACCCTTCTGCTAAGGGAAATAGGTCCTTCCTATCCACTCTATCTCGGCCCCTCATAATTTTATACACCTCAGTTAGGTCCCCCTCAGCCTGCACTGTTCCAAAGACAACAACCCCAGCCTATCCAATCTTTCCTCATAGCTAAAATTCCCCAGCCCAGGCAACATCCTCGTAAATCTCCTCTGCACCCCCACTAGTGCAATCACTTCCTTCCTGTAATGTGGTGACCAGAACTACACGCAGTATTCTAGCTGCGGCCTAGCTAGCGTTTTATACAATTCAAGCATAACCTCCCTGCTCTTATATTCTATGCCTCGGCTAATAAAGGCAAGTATCCCGTTTGCCTTCTTAACCACCTTATCTACCTGTCCTGCTACCTTCAGGGATCTGTGGATATGCACTCCAAGGTCCCTCTGATCTTCTGCACTTCTCAGTGTCCTACCATTTATAGTGTATTCCCTTGCCTTGTTAGCCCTCCCCAAATGCATTACCTCACACTTCTCCAGATTGAATTCCATTTGCCACTGTTCTGCCCACCTGACCAGTCTATTGCTATCTTCTTGCAGTCTGCAGCTTTCTTCTTCATTATCAACCACACAGCCAATTTTAGTATCATCTGCAAACTCCTTAATCATACATAGGATTACATTACATCGGATTACATAGGATATATGGCACAGAAACAGGCCATTCGTCCCAACAAATCCATGCCGCCGTTTATGCTCCACTCGAGCCTCCTCCCGTCTTTCCTCATCTAAATCTATCAGCATAACCCTCTATTCCCTTCTCCCTCATATGTTTGTCCAGCCTCTCTTTAAATGCATCTATACTATTCGCTTCAACCACTCCCTGTGGTAGCGAGTTCCACATTCTCACCACTTTTTGGGTAAAGAAGTTTCTTCTGAATTCCCTATTGGCTTTCTTGGTGACTATCTTATGTTGATGGCCTCTAGTTATGCTCGTCCCCACAAGTGAAAACATTCTCTCTGTATCCACTCTATCAAAACCTTTCATAATTTTAAAGACCTCTATTAGGTCACCCTTCAGCCTTCTTTTTTCAAGAGAAAAGAGACCCAGCCTGTTCATCCTTTCCTGGTATGTATACCCTCGCATACTTCCTACATTTAAGTCCAAATCATTGATATATACCACAAAAAGCAAAGGACCCAGTACTGAGCCCTGCGGAACCCCACTGGAAACAGCCTTCCAGTCACAAAAACACCCTTCGACCATTACCCTTTGTTTCCTGCCTCTGAGCCAATTTTGGATCCAACTTGCCACTTTGCCTTGGATCCCATGGGCTTTTACTTTCGTGACCAGTCTGCCATGTGGGACCTTATCAAAAGCCTTGTTAAAATCCATATAGACGACATCAAACGCACTACCCTCATCGACCCTCCTTGTTACCTCCTCAAAAAATGTAATCAAGTTAGTCAGACACGACCTTCCCTTAACAAATCCAAAGTCAAGAAGGACGAGG
This sequence comes from Squalus acanthias, assembly GCA_030390025.1. NCBI lineage: Eukaryota > Metazoa > Chordata > Chondrichthyes > Squaliformes > Squalidae > Squalus > Squalus acanthias. The sequence continues at coordinate 170,796,981 of CM059428.1, read as the reverse complement.
AGGGATAGTTTATCTTTGTCACAGTCACAAAGGATGTCATTTGTGACTTTGATGAGAGCCGTTTCGGTACTGTGGCAAGGACGGAAACCTGATTCGAGGGATTCAAACATGGAGTTGCGGGAAAGATGATCACAGATTCAGGAGTGACAACATGTCCAAGGACTTTGGAGAGGAAAGGGAGTTTGGAGATGGGGCGGTAATTTGCAAGCATGAAGGGGTCAAGGGTTGTTTTTTTGAGGAGAGCGGTGATGACGGCAGATTTGAAGGAGAGGCGGATAGTACCTGAGGATAGCGAACCATTAACAATGTCAACGAACATGGGAGCCAGAAAAGGAAGTTGGGTGGTCAGTAGTTTATTGGGAATAGGGTCGAGGGAGCATGAAGTGGGTCTCATGGACAAGATAAGCATGGGGAGGTCAAGAGGGGAGATCGGAGAGAAACTGGAGAAAGATGTGAGTTCAGGGTTGGGGCAGGGGGGTACCTTAGCGGAAGTTTGGCCCGGTGGGCTAGGGGAAGGAAGGGAAATGGCAGAGGCAGCTGAACGGATAGTCTCAATCTTAGAGAAAAAGAAGTCCATGAGCTCCTCGCACTTGTTGTTGGAGGTGAGGGTGGAGGAGACAGGGGAGAGGGGTTTAAGAAGACGGTTAGCAGTAGGGCATAGGAGCCGGGGTTTATCTTTGTATTCCAGAATGATTCTGGAATAGTGGGCAGTTTTGGCAGACGAGAGCAGGACCCGATAATGCTTTATGTGGTCCAGCCAGATCTGGCGTGAATGGCTAAACCAGTTGTCCGCCATATCCATTCAAGTCTGCATCCCTTGGACTTAAGGGAGTGAAGATGAGGACCGTACCAGGGGGAATGGCCAGGGTGAGAGAGAGTGATTGTGTGGTTGAGCAGATCGGTAGCTGCAGAAGTGTCATGGTAAATGGAGGGCCAAAGGCTGGACAGTTGGGATTTCATAAGTGCAGTTGTAAGAGAGTTGGGAGAGAGTTTTTTCCAGGGCGGACACAGAAGGAAGTAGGGTTGTGGGGGGTTGGGGGGGTGGGTGGAGAGCGATACGAGGAAGTGGTCAGAGATGGCCTTATCTGCGATTAACACGATGGGAGTAGCGAGGTTACGAGAGATGGCAAGGTTGAGGGGGTGGCCGTGAATATGGGTTGGGGAGTTTACATGGAGGGAGAGATTAAGGGAGGATAGGTGGCTAGTGAACTCAGAGGAGAGAGAGCATGATGAATTGAGATGGAGGTTGAAATCACCGAGGATGAGAAGTCGTTCAGTACAGAGGCTGAGGGAGGAAAACAGTGAAGATATCTCGGTGATAAACTTTTGATGGTACTTGGGTGGGAGGTAGAGAATGAGAATTTAAATGAGAGGTGAGAGGGGTGGAATAAGGTGAGCTGCTCAAAGGAGAAGGAAGTGCCAGAGGAGTAGGGGGACAGACCAAGGTGTGATTTGGTGATGAGAGCCACACCGCCACCACGGCGGTCTGGGTGGGGCAAGTGGTGGAAGGCATAGCCAGGCGGGGAGGCTTCATTTAGGGGTAAGGTGTCCTCACCCTTCAGCCAAGTTTCCGTCAGGTCCATGATGTCGATGCAATCATCCACGATAAGCTCATGGATGGCAAGGGCCTTGTTCACAAGTGAACGGACATTCTGGAGGGAGATGCGGAGAGGGGTCGGTGATGGCTGATCCACTGCCAACGTTGGAAAAATATAGCTTAAACCTAAACCTTCTGCCAGGTCAAGTAGCCAAATAATCTCTAATCACGACAGCCCAGATAAACAGTTTGGCTTTGTGCAGAGTTTTAACCTTAATACTGTTGTTTTTTACAGACAAGAGCCTCCTTAAGAACATAAGCAATAGGAGCAGGAGTCGGCCATTCGGCCCCTCGAGCCTGCTCCACCATTCAATAAGATCATGGCTGATCATCTATCTCATCTCCACTTTCCCGTCCTATCCCCATATCCCTTGATTCCCTTAAGTGCCCAAAATCTATCAATCTCAGCCTTGAATATACTCATCGACTGAGCATCCACAGCCCTCTGGGGTAGAGAATTCCAGAGAATCACAACCCTCTGAGTGAAGAAATTTCTCCTCATCTTAGTCCTAAATACCGACCCCTTATCCTCAGACTATGACCTCTAGTTCTAGACTCTCCAGCCAGGGGAAATAGCCTCTCAGCATCTACCCTGTCAAGCCCTTCAAGAATTGTATACCTTTCAATGAGATCACTTCTCATTCTTCTAAACTCTAAATATAGGCCCATTTTTCTCAATCTCTCCTCATAGGACAGCCCTCTCATTCCAGGAACCAGTCTGGTGAACCTTTGTTGCACTCCCTCTAAGGCAAGTAAATGTTTCCTCAGGTAAGGAGACCAGACTGTGCACCAGGTGTGGTCTCACCAGACCATTGGCTTCCCTAATTGCTTGCTGGACCTGCATGTTAACTTTCAGTGATTCGTGTACAAGGACACCCAGGTCCCTCTGAACACCAACATTTCCCAATCTCTCACCATTTAAAAAATACTCTGCTTTTCTATTTTTCCTACCAAAGTGGATAACTTCACATTTCTCCACATTATATTCCATTTGCCATGTTATTGCCCACTCACTTATCCTGTCTATATCCCCTTGAAGCCTCTTTGCATCCTCCTCACAACTTACATCCCCACCTAGCTTTGTATTATCAGCAAACTTGGATATATTACATTTGGTCCCCTCATCCAAATCATTGATGTAGATTGTGAATAGCTGAGGCCCAAGCACTGATCCTTGCGGTACCTCACTAGTTACAGCCTGCCAACCCCAAAATGACCCGTTTATTCCTACTCTCTGTTTTCTGTCCGTTAACCAATCCTCAATCCATGCTAGTATATTACCCCCAATCCCATGAGCCCTAATTTTGTTTAATAATCTCTTGTGTGGCACCTTATCGAATGCCTTCTGAAAATCCAAATACACCACATCCACTGGTTCCCCCTTATCTATTCTGCAAGTTACAACCTCAAAAAACTCTAACAGATTTGTCAAACACGATTTCCCTTTCATAAATCCTTGTTGATTCTGCCCAATCCTATTATTATTTTCTAAGTGCCCTGTTATCACGTCCTTAATAATAGATTCTAGCATTTTCCCTACTACTGATGTCAGGTTAACTGGTCTATAGTTCCCCGTTTTCTCTCTCCCTCCTTTCTTAAATAGCCAAGTTACATTTGCTACTTTCCAATTCACAAGAACCGTTTTAGAATCTATGGAATTTTGGAAAATGACAACCAATGCATCCACTATCTCTATAGCCACCTCTTTCAAACTCCTAGAATGTAGGCCATCAGGTCCAGGGGATTTATTGGCTTTCAGTCCCATTAATTTCTCCAGTACTTTTTTTTACTAATACTAATTTCTTTCAGTTCGTCATTCTCGCTAGACCCTTGGTTCTCCATTATTTCCGGGAAGTTTTTTGTGTCTTCTTCTGTGAAGACAGACACAAAGTACTTGTTTAATTTTTTTTTAAACATTTTTTAATTTGTTTGTGGGATCTGGGCGTTGCTGGCAAGGCCAGTATTTATTGCCCATCCCTAATTGCCCTTGAGAAGGTGGTGGTGAGCCGCCTTCTTGAACCGCTGCAATCCGTGTGGTGAAGGTACTCCCACAGTGCTGTTGGGGAGGGAGTTCCAGGATTTTGACCCAGCAACAATGAAGGATCGCCGTTATACTTCTAAGTTAGGATGTTGTGTGACTTGCAGGGGAACTTGGAGGTGGTGGTGTTCCCATGCGCCTGCTGCCCTTGTCCTTCTAGGTGGAAGAGTTCGCGAGTTTGGGAGGTGCTGCCGAAGAAGCCTTGACAAGTTGCTGCAGTACATCTTGTAGAATTTCTCTGTCATTTCCTTATTCCCTATTATAATTTCTCCTGTCTCAGCCTGTAAGGGACCCACATTTACTTTCGATAATCCTTTCCTTTTTACATACCTATAGAAGCTTTTACAGTCTGTTTTTATGTCTCTCGCTAGTTTACTCTCATATTCTATTTTCCCTTTCTTTATCAATTTCTTGGTCCTCCTTTGCTGGATTCTAAAATCCTCCCAATCCTCAGGCTTATTACTCTTTTTGGCAACATTATAAGCCTCTTCCTTTGATTTAATACTATCTTAAACTTCCCTTGTTAGCCACGGTTGAACCACTTTTCCTGTGGGGTTTTTGGGGGAGAAATTCGGTGGCGTCCCCTTTAGGGTGCTTCCTTCCTGCAATGACGGGGTGCTACTTTTAGCGCCCCAAAAGAGTTAGCACTCCTGGGCCATAAATTCAATGGTAGCGCTCCAAGCAAGAGGCAGGGCGCTACTGGAAGCGTTCCCCCTCCTTCTTGGGGAGCTACCACTCAATTCCGTGGCACTACGTGCAACAGCGCCACGCGCGTCGACACGGAGCACCGCGTCATTGCAGGCCTCCCTCCCCTGATTAAAGGGGAGGGGCCGAGCGCAGTGTACACCGGTGCCCTGCTGGACCACTGAGGAGCGTGGTGCTGGGAAAATAGACCGGCACTCGAGAGGAGCGCCGGGCTGAGCAATCGCGGCCGGCACCCCGAAGAAAAAAGGGGAAGGGGGGCAGGTGCTGGCAGTCGGCCAAAGAAAAATGGCCGCCCGACACCTGCCCTTTAACTAGTGCCGCCGCGGCTGCAAAAACGCCACCCTGACCCTGTCCGACATATCGTCCGGTGTTAGGTCAGAAGGCGCAACCCAAGTTTGTGGCCGGGGTGCAAGCGGGGTGCTGCGCACGGTGATGACGTCATCACCGGCGGCACAGCGCCATGGGGCACTACCGGCTACCACCACCGCTAACCTCCTGCTGAATTTCGCGGGAGGCATTAGCGCTGCCACACCCAGGTGCTCGGAGCCGCAAAGCAACCGAATTTCACCCCCTTTGTGCCTTAAAGGAATGTATATTTGTTGTAAATTATGTATTCATTCTTTAAATGCTAGCCATTGCTTCTCTACCATCATACCTTTTAATGTAGTTTCTCAATCTACCGTAGCCAACTCACATCTCATACCTACATAGTTTGCTTCGTTTAGATTTAAGACCCTAGTTTCGCATTTAACTAAATCACTTTCAAACTCAATATAAAATTCTATCATATTATGGTCACTCTTCCCTAAAGGCCCCTTTACTACAAGGTTATTAATTAACCCTTTCTCGTTGCACAATACTAGATCTAAAATAGCCTGTTCCCTAGTTGGTTCCTCAACATACTGATCTAGAAAACTATCTTGCATACATTCCATGAATTTGTCTTCCACACTATTGCTGCAAATTTGGTTTGCCCAGTCTATATGTAGATTAAAGTCCCCCATGATTACTGTATTACCCTTGTTACATGCACCTCTAATTTCCTGATAGAACAGACAGGGCTCAACCTCACAGGTTAAGACTTTCTCCCACCCCCAAACCAGTTCCTGCCCCCACCCCCAACAAGTTCCTAACCTTCCTCCCACCCCCCGCCCCCCCGAGTTTCTGACCTTTTCGCTCCCCAACAAATTCCAGACCTCCCCCCCCCCGCAAGTCCCTGAACTACCCCCCTGCCCAAGTTCCTCCCCCCACAAGTTCCTGACCTTCTCCCCCTGCCCAAGTGCCTCCCCCTGGGTTTATGACCTTCTCCCCCCAACAAGGTCCCCCCTCTCCCCCCACCACCCCATAGATGGGGCATTGTGTCTGGGTCACGGATGGTTAACAGGTTTATTGGGTATGAAGTGAATGGTGACAGTGTCATAACTTCCGGATTTCATCCAGTCCAATGATGTCACTTGCCACACTCGCACTGAGCTCTCCGAGAAATCAACCAGTTCAGGGGGAGGAGAGCGAGAACATAGTGCGGGTGCAAAGGGGGTGGGGGTTGGAAGAACGTGATCCGTCTTACAATCTGGATCACGTTCTCGCTCTCATCCCGTCCTTTAGACCTGGATCACATTCTTTTCCCCATCCCCACTGTGCTCTCTGTGCTCTTTACCCCCCACACACCGAGTTCCTGACCTTCTCCCCGCCACCCCTCAAGTTCCTGACCTCCTCTGCCCTCCCCTCTTCTCTCTCCCCATCCTCTCTATCCCCCTCCTCTCTCTTCCCTCCAATTGCCTCTCTCACTCCCCTTTTGATCCTCTCTCTTCCCCCCTGGCCACCAACGGATTATGTTCTCCTTATGGAGCTGAGAAGAGCGTGGCTCACGGTGCATGCCACAACTGTTGGGTACTGCGCATGCGCGGCCTTAGTAAACAGCGCGCATGCGCAGAAGGGGATCGGGTGCGCATACACGGCTCGGAGATACCACACGCATGCACAGACGGCCAGGAAAATGTTCGCGCAGATAATCCAGCATTTTCTTTTCCAGTGAATGGATCAAGTGTAGAACGAGCTTTCGATTCGCTCTCACCTGCTTTCAACCCTGCTGCCCGTATCCTAACTCGCACCAAGTCCCGTTCACCCATCACCCCTGTGCTCGCTGACTTACATCGGCTCCCAGTCAAGCAACGCCTCGATTTTTAAATTCTCATCCTTGTTTTCAAATCCCTTCCATGGCCTCGCCCCTCTCTATCTCTGTAACCTCCTCCAGCCCTACAACACTCCGAGATCTCTACGCTTCTCCAATTCTGGCCTCTTGAGTATCCCTGATTTTCTTCGCTCTACCATTGGCGGCCATACCTTCAGCTGCCGAGGCCCTAAGCTCTGGAATTCCCTCCCTAATCCTCTCTGCCTCTCTCTCCACCTTTAAGATGCTTCTTAAAACCTACCTCTTTGACCAAGCCTATTGGTCAGCTGTCCTAACATCTCCTTATGTGGCTCGGTGTCAAATTCTGTTTGATAACGCTCCTGTGAAGCGCCTTGGGACATTTTACTACGTTAAAGGTGCTATATAAATGCAGTTGTTGTCAGTCAGGACCTCTAGCTATAGATAGATTGCCTAGCTAGCATTGGTGCAAAGAAAGAGTTTGGGCTTCATATCAATGTTGTGTGGCAATGGTTTGGATACAGTCTCCTTCGGCCAATTGTGTGAGAACATTTCCAGATGCTGGCCTTACGTCACTTACATATTGTACGAAATTAAACAGCTGTCAGGGAGAAATGTAATCATTTGCTTAGCGAGTTTGAGATACCAAAAATCCCATGTCCGGCATCTATTTCCATTGAGAGTAATAATCAGCAGGGTTGTAATAGGATCTCGTACAATGTTTGTACAGGAATCAGTTTTTCATTAGAATTGTTTGCACCATAATCACTGTAAGATGCTTGCAAATATTTTCCAAGCACCTTGGCACAATCTAAGGTAAAGATTTGCGATGCTGCTTCACGTTGAAGGGTATATTTTTTTGGGGGGGGGGGAAAGGTGTATCAAATGTGACATCACATTGTTAAAAAGTTTATTTAAGAAACAAAGTTCTATGGTGTAGGTGTGAGATGAGCCAGCAGTGTGGGTCGTGTCGTAGTGTATTCACAGACTAAATAAACCGTACCGTAAAATGGGGGGGGGACCAGGTGCCGCCAATTTATAACTTCAGCTGAGACATCGAGGGATGGAAATTGGACAACACCCAAAATCAGGTGCGATTCCGACTGGACTGAAATGGTCCACGGGCCTAGTTATCATCCCAATTGTGTCAATTGTATCAACCCAAAAGTGTCAGCTGTGGCTCAGTTGGTAGCACTTTCGCCTCTGAGTCAGAAGGTTGTGGGTTCAAGTCCCACTCCAGAGACTTGAGCACATAAATCTAGGCCGGCACTCTAGTGCAGTGCTGAGGGGATGCGGCACTGTCGGAGGTGTCGTCTTTCGGATGAGACGTTTAACTGAGGCCCCGTCTGCTCTCTCAGGTGGACGTAAAAGATCCCAAGGCACTATTTCCAAGAAGAGCAGGGGAGTTAACCCTGGTGTTCTGGCCAATATTTATCACTAAAACAGATGATCTGGTCATTATCACATTGCTGTCTGTGGGAGCTTGCTGTGCGCAAATTGGCTGCTGTGTTTCCCACAATACAACAGTGACTACACTCCAAAAGTACTTCATTGGCTGTAAAGCGCTTTGAGACGTCCAGTGGTTGTGAAAGGTGCTATATAAATGCAAGTCTTTCTGCAGACACTAATCGAGGCCTGATGGATTTCACTGGTGGTGAGGCGGGGTTGGGAAGCGGGGAGGTGATCAAGAAGGAGGGCGAACATGGGCCGGCAGCTGTTTCGTGCAGCCAGTGGGAGAATTCCTGTTCCTTCCAACTCCACAAAGAACGCAAACTTCTCAACGTTTTGGGGCCTTTTGTTTTGACCGGTCCTCTGAAGGACCGCCAGTTCGGTCGCTCAATGTTTATCCCTCAACCAACATAACAAAAAACAGATTATCTGGTCATTAGCACATTGCTGTTTGTGGGAGCTTGCTGTGCGCAAATTGGCTGCCGCGTTTCCCACATTACAACAGCGACTACACTTCATTGGCTGTAAAGTGCTTTGAGGTGGTCGTGAAAGGCGCTATATAAATGCAAGTCTTTCTTTTAAGTGGAGAGCTCTTTCAAAGGGCCAGGACATGCTCAGATGGCTGACCGGCCTCCTTTCTGTGCTTGAAAAATGCAACGGTTGTGCTATCTATCAGTGATAATTAAACAGAACAGGAAGTCTCTTGGAACAAATTCTAAAAGCATCATAAAACTCCAATGGACAACAGAACTTTTCGGGATACATTTACACTACGGGGTATACACGTGTGCAGTCCCACAGCAGAGCATCTCCCAACTGGAGCATTTATCAGGAACCTGTGTGCACGGCCCCCTGTCCGCGAACCCTAACTGATGGAAAATCTAGTGTGTCGAGCAAATTCCCAGTCTGTGCTGTGGCTCCACACTGGAAGTGTGCATTCATCAAACTTACCCTCGAAAGATTAATCTCAGTGCGAAGAAGAAAATGCTTCGCGGCAATGCTAGACGTGTGCAATGTTGTGGCTGAGCTGGCGCCCAATCTGGCACCAGACTGAAACTAAGCCAGATGCTCCCCCTCCAGGGACTCTCACTCCACTTCGTTCCAGTATCGCGTCAACCTCTGACTCCACATTTCAAATTAGCAGGTAGAAAATCATGGCAGTGTTGTTCCGATTGAAATTTTTCGAGACTGAGTGCGATAGGTTCTTATTAGGCAAGAGTAGCAAGGAAAATGGATCAAAAGCGGTTAAATGGAGTTGAAGCCCAGGTTTAGCCGTGATCTAATAGAATGGTGGAACAGGCTCGAGGGGCTGAATGGCCTGCCCCATCACTATGTTCCAGCACCCAGCACTATTTCCTGATATGCACAGCTGGTGTCCAAGGCTCCCTAAGCCACCACATGCCGTCACAACCACTTAAAAGATCAATGTTTAAAACAGGCAGTCACTTATATCGACCACAAACCACATTAACCACTTGTATTGACGTTCCTTTGATTTTGGCCAGAAACTGCAGTGCTTCCTGGCCAGTTCGCACCTCATTATTATGGTGCACCGAATGAAATAAAACAGGCTTATCGAGCCAGACCTCATTTTAATATTTAATATTTTCAGATGGGATCCCCTTCACCAAAACCTGCAGGGCTGTGCGTGAGATTTCCTACATTACAACAGTACTTCATTGCCTGTAAAGCACTTTGGGAAGTCTTGAGGTTGTGAAAGGCGCTATATAAATGCAAGTACTTTCTTAAGGACGGAGTCTTTTTACCTTCCCAGTCAATTAGTGCCGACAGTCCATCAGCTATAATAAATGGTCCAGATCTGAAAGCAATCATTTACAATTACAGTTTGAAAGACTGCTAGAGAGGGGGGGGGCTCTGGTAACACCGGGATAATTTTGTTACGTTTCTCGTAGCTATGACGTTTACATAGAATTACGTAGAATGTACAGCACTGTAGAGATTTGCATATCTCTGGTAAACAGGATCGAGTGCAAACCAATATGGTGGGTATATTGTGTTTAATCGGAGTTTAGGATGGAATATAACACGCCAGTAATACAGCAAAAACATACGACCGTGACAAGCAGCTGGTACCGGACCCGATCGGACAGACAGCTGGCGTGCGTGAACAGTTCTCTGGCTTCCAGCCTCTCTCTCTCTCTCTAGAACCTCCAATGGTGAGTGTGGGATCACTCTCAAAAGAGCGTTCAACCAGCCCAACTTCTCTGTGCAACTCCTGTTCAGCTCTCCCCTCCACCATCTGTGTTACCTTTTATTCTCATTTCAGGGGTGGGCCTGAGGCCAAGTTATTGACAAGACCATTTAACCTATAGAGGTTCCTCCAAAACCTCATCAACCCATGGGGCGTCGAGTTCTTTGTCTCAATTCTTGGATGAAAGCCCTCCCCAAAAGGGGGTCTCATTATCTCATCCAATTTATCTTTCTTGTTTTTACATTTTGAAGGTTCCTCCATTAGAACTCGCCTTATCTCTCTTGACTCTATCCTCCTTAACCCAGCAAGTACAAGGCCCGGCCCTGTCCCTCTTAATCATGGCTCCAGCCAGAGCTGTCGCACGTTAGCCAGTCGCTATCTCACCTTCATCTAGCAAATGGCCCATTCTAAGATGGATACCTTAGCCTCCTCAAATTCCTTTCATTCTATGTCTTTTCCGAATTAACTTTTAATTATCTTCGCAAGCAGTTCTGCTAAACAAACTCCAAATTCTATCTGTGGAGATTATAATATGGTTATTAGTAATAATGGAAGAAACATAGCTTGGGCCTTCACCGGCCAAATTAAAGATACATTAACAAAGTCAAAACCCTAACTTACAAACAACTGATAACTATCCTGGCAGGGCCATCCGATGGGCCCCCGTGTGGAATGTTTATGTTTCAGCTAATCTAACTGATTAAAAAAACTGTCTCAAATTCTAATGCAAGCTTTCTAGGAAAATGAAACTTATCATTTAAACACAGTATTATTTGTGTAGCCATATACATTATTAGGCACCCCTAGTTTCTAACAGCACAGAGACAGGCCATTCGGCCCAACTGGGCCACAGCGATGTTTATGCTCTGCACAAGTCTCCTCCCACCCCTTTTCATCTAACAGGGATTGAAGGCCGATAAATCCCCAGGGCCTGATAATCTACATCCTAGGGTACTTAAGGAAGTGGCCCTAGAAATAGTAGATGCATTGCTGATCATCTTCCAACATTCGATGGAATCTGGAACAGTACCCATGGATTGGAGGGTAGCTAATGTTACCCCAGTATTCAAAAAGGGTGGTAGAGAGAAAACGGGGAATTACAGATCGGTAAGCCTGACATCGGTAGTGGGGAAAATGCTCGAGTCCATTATAAAAGATGTAATAGCAGTGACAGGATCGGACAAAGTTAACATGGATTTACAAAAGGTAAATCATGCTTGACTAATCTGCTGGAATTTTTTCAGGATGTAACTGGTAAAATAGATAAGGGAGAATCAGTAGATGTGGTGTATTTGGACTTCCAAAAGGCTTTTGATAAGGTCCCGCATAAGAGATTAGCATGTAAAGTTAAGGCACATGGGATTGGGGGCAAGGTATTGACTTGGATAGAGAACTGGTTGGCAGACAGAAAGCAAAGAGTTGCAATAAACGGGTCTTTTTCTGAGTGGCAGGCAGTGACTAGTGGGGTACCGCAAGGATCGGAACTTGGACCCCAGCTATTCACAATATATATTAATGATCTCGACAAGGGAACTAGATGTAATATCTCCAAGTTTGCAGACGACACAAAACTGGATGGGCGTGTGTGCTGCGAGGAGGATGTAAAGAAACTCCAGGATGATTTGGACAGGTTGGGTGATTGGGCAGAAGCGTGGCAGATGCAATATAACGTGGATAAATGTGAGGTTATCCACTTTGGTGTCAAAAACAGAAAGGCAGATTATTATCTGAATGGCAATAGATTGGGAGAAGGGGAAGTGCAACGAAACCTGGGTGTCCTTGTGCACCAGTCGCTGAAGGTAAGCATGCAGGTGCAGCAGGCGGTTAAGAAGGCAAATGGTATGTTGACCTTCACAGCGAGGGGGTTTGAGTACAGGAACAAGGATGTCTTGCTGCAGTTGTACAGGGCCTTGGTGAGACCACACCTTGAGTACTATGTGCAGTTTTGGTCGCCTTATCTGAGGAAGGATGTTCTTGCCATGGAAGGAGTTCAGCGAAGATTCACAAGGCTGATACCTGGGATGGCAGGAATGACGTATGAAGAGAGATTGGGTCGATTGGGCTTATACTCGCTGGAGTTTAGAAGAATGAGAGGGGATCTCATTGAAACTTATAAAATTCTGACAGGACAGGACAAACTAGATGCAGGAAGGATGTTCTCGATGGTCGGGGAGTCCAGAACCAGGGGTCACAGTCTAAGGATAAGGGGTAAGCCATTTAGGACAGAAATGAGGAGGAATTTCTTCACCCAGAGAGTGGTGAACCTGTGGAATTCTCTGCCACAGAAGGCAGTAGAGGCCAATTCATTAAATAGATTCAAGAAGGAGTTGGATATATTTCTTAAGGCTAAAGGGATCAAGGGATATGGGGAGAAAGCAGGGACAGGGTACTGAATTTGGATGATCAGCCATGATCTCATTGAATGGCGGAGCAGGCTAGAGGGGCCGAATGGCCTACTCCTGCTCCTATCTTCTATGTTTCTATGAACACTATCAGCAAGTGCTCACAATAAATGACAATTGAAATGAAGCTGTTTCTAAATCGAGAAATTAAGCTTCAACTGCATAAAAGCACTTTAATCCCTTAAACAAAACAGATTAAGTCACTTGTTGAATTATTGCTGTTTGTAATAAAGGTAACAATGTCCAGATGTATAGTCATCTGGAACATGAGCCCATCCGTTCTCTTGCAGGTCCCTGCTGCATTTCGGCGTTTATGATTTTAGTAACGTTTCAGCCATCTTTAGCACATGCTACAGCGTGATATTAACTGCCCCCTCTTTCTAGCAGTCTGTAAAACTGTAATTGTAAGTGATTTTTAATTTTATTAATGTTACTCCGTTACACCATCCACCATATATAGTGGGTGAATCGCGCTCGCACGAGCGCGCCCGCTATAAGTGGTGAGGACTGTACTTGGAAAAGAGGCCTGAGTGAGTATAGCATCTGTCGAAAGAAAATCGCTCTGCACCAAAGCTGCATTAGTAGTGGGACCTCAACCATAATCAACTCTTTGAACACTAAGATGGAACACAAAATAAACATATTTAGGCTTGTATTCCCTCGAGTATAGAAGATTAAGGGATGATCTAATTGAGGTGTTTAAGATGATTAAAGGATTTGATCGGGTAGAGAGAGAGAAACTATTTCCTCTGGTGGGGGGAGTCCAGAACAAGGGGGCATTACCTTAAAATTAGAGCTAGGCCATTCAGGGGGTGATGTCAGGAAGAACTTCTTCACACAAAGGGTAATGGAAATCTGGAACTCTCTCCCCCAAAAAAGGTTTTGAGGCTGGGGGTCAATTGAAAAATTTCAAAACTAAGATTGATAGATTTTTGTTATGTAAGGGTATTAAGGGATATGGAACCAAGGCAGGTAGATGGAGTTAAGATACAGGTCAGCCATGATCTAATTGAATGGCAGAACAAGGATACTTGCCTTTATTAGCCAAGGCATAGAATATAAGAGCAGGGAGGTTATGCTTGAACTGTATAAAACACTAGTTAGGCCGCAGCTAGAATACTGCGTGCAGTTCTGGTCACCACATTACAGGAAGGATGTGATTGCACTAGAGTGGGTGCAGAGGAGATTTACGAGGATGTTGCCGGGGCTGGGGAATATTAGCTATGAGGAAAGATTGGATAGGCTGGGGTTGTTTTCTTTGGAACAGAGGAGGCTGAGGGGAGACCTAACTGTATAAAATTATGAGGGGTATAGATAGAGTGGATAGGAAGGACCTATTTGCCTTAGAGAGGTCAATAACCAGGGGACATAGATTTAAAGTAATTGGTCGGAAGTTATGTCCGACGGGGTCAGGGGGGCGTATGTGCGGCCGGGGCGGCACAAATTAAAGGGAAGGTGCTGGGCGGCCATTTTTGTTGCTGGCCGCCTGCCAGCATCTGCCCCCGTTGCTGTCCCTGGCTTCCTGTGAAGCCCCCCCACGGGGTGCCAGCTGCGCTCCGTGAGCCCAGCACTTCTCATGAGTGCCGGGCTCTTTTGCCGGCACTCCGATCCCTGGTGGCCCAGCTGGGCCCCGGGTCGCGCCGCGCTAGGCCCCTCCCCTTTAATAAGGGGAGGAAGGCCTGCAGTACCGTGGCGTGACATGCCACAGCGCATGTTGCCCCCTTGGAATTCTCTCCCCCAAAAGGCCGTGGATGCTGGGGGTCAATTGGCGTTTTCAAAACTGAGATGGAAAGATTTTTTGTTAGGTAAGGGTATCGAGGGACATAGAAACATAGAAAAATAGGAGCAGGAGTAGGCCATTCAGCCCTTCGAGCCTGCTCCTCCATTCAATATGATCATGGCTGATCCTCTATCTCAATACAATATTCCCGCTCTCTCCCCATACCCCTTGATGCCTTTTGTGTCTAGAAATCTATCTGTCTCCTTCTTAAATATATTCAGTGACTTGGCCTCCACAGCCTTCTGTGGTAGAGAATTTCACAGGTTCACCACCCTCTGAGTGAAGAAATTTCTCCTCATCTCAGTCCTAAATGTCCTACCCCGTATCCTGAGACTGTGACCCCGCGTTCTAGATCCCCCAGCCAGGGGAAACATTCTCCCTGCATCCAGTCTGTCTAGCCCTGTCAGAATTTTATACGTTTCAATGAGATCCCCTCTCATTCTTCTAAACTCTAGTGAATACAAGCCTAGTTGACCCAATCTCTCCTCATATGACAGTCCTGCCATCCCAGGAATCAGTCTGGTGAACCTTCGCTGTACTCCCTCTATGGCAAGTATATCCTTTCTTAGGTAAGGAGACCAAAACTGCACACAGTACTTCAAGTATGGTCTCACCAAGGCCCTGTACAACTGTAGTAAGACATCCTTGCTCCTGTACTCAAATCCTCTTGCAATGAAGGTCAACATACCATTTGCCTTCCTAACTGCTTGCTGCACCTGCATACAGTATCAGAGATGACAGATACACAGAATGAATCTCACACTCTCATACAGTACTAGATAGTGACAGAGACAGAATTAATCTAACTCTCACATACAGTATCAGTGACTGACATGTACAGAATAAGTCCCAAACTCACATGCCATACCAGAAACGGACAGATATAGAATAAATCTCAATCACACATACAGTATCACAGTATCACGACAACGCAAAATCATCGAGCAGAAACTGATAGCCAAGTTCCGCACCCATGAGGACGGCCTCAACCGGGATCTTGGGTTCATGTCACGCTACATGACGTAGAGTCATCCAGACTCGAGTCGTCGTTGGCTTGTTCACAGATGTGATTTCCAGTAAAAAAGTAAAAAGTTTAAAGTTTATGGTTTTCCATACAGACTGCATTTGACACATTAGACCCCCTGTGACCCCACCTCATTGTCTTAGTTGTATCTTGCTATGTCTTTGATATAATGCCTTCCTGACTGACCTGATTGTTTCTCTGCTGAGGTGTGATAAAAGGCAGTCAGAAAGATTAACTGTAGTCATCTGACATTGTATGCTGCACAGGCATTGTTCTCTGTCTATATATGCTTTGCCGATTCGTATTCCTTCACTTCACCTGACGAAGGAGCAGCAGCTCCGAAAGCTTGTGATTTCAAATAAAACTGTTGGACTATAACCTGGTGTTGTGCGACTTCTCATTAGTATCACAGATTGGCAGAGAAAGAGAATGAAACTCACACTGACACAGAGTATCAGACGGTGACAGACCCAGAATAAATACACACTCGTACACAGTACCAGCAAATGATAGAGACAAAGTTAACCCCACATTAAAGACTGATTGGTGCAAAATGAATCTCTCTCTCACATACAGTACCAGAGATTGACAGATATATAATTACGCTAACACGCGCATACAGAACAGAGACTGACAAACAGAGAATTAATCTTTTTCAGGATGGCAGGCTGTGACTAGTGGGGTACCGCAAGGATCGGTGCTTGGACCCCAGCTGTTCTCAATCTATATGAATGATTTGGATGAGGGGACTAAATGTAAAATTTCCAAATTTGCTGATGATACAAAGCTAGGGGCAGTATCAGTTGCGAAGAGGATGTGAAGAGGCTTCAAGGGGATCTCCACAGGCTCAGTGAGTGGGCGAGAACATGGCAGATGGAATATAATGTGGAATAAATGTGAAGTTATCCACTTTGGTGGAAAAAAACAGAAAGGCAGAGTATTTCCTAAATGGTGAAAGATTGGGGAATGCAGATGCTCAAAGGGACCTGGGTGTCCTTGTACATGAGTCACTGAAAGTGAATGTGCAGGTGCAGCAAGCCATTAGAAAGGCCAAAGGTCTTCATTACAAGAGGATTTGAGTACAGGAGTAAAGAAGTCTTACTTCAATTATATAGGGCCTTGGTGAGACCACACCTGGAGTACTGTGTACAATTTTGGTCTCCTTACCAAAGGAAGGATATACTTGCCATAGAGGGAGTGCAACGAAGGTTCACGAGATTGATTCCTGGGATGGCGGGACTGTCGTATGAGAAGAGATTGAGTAAACTAGGCCTGTATTCTCTTGAATTCAGAAGAATGAGAGGGGAACACATTGAAGCATACAAAATTATTACAGGGCTTGATAGGATGGATGCTGGGAGAATGTTTCCCTTAGCTGGGGAGTCAAGAACCAGGGGCCACAGCCTCAAGATAAAGGGTAGGCCATTCAGGACTGAGATGAGAAGAAATTTCCTCACAAAGAGGGTGGTGAATCTTTGGAATTCTCTACCCCAGAGGGCTGTGGAGGCTCATTCATTGGGTATATTCAAAGCAGAAGTCGATAGATTTCTGACTAGTAAGGGCATCAAGGGATATGGCGATAGGGCCGGTGAATGGAGTTGAGGCAGATCAGCCATGATCTCATTGAATGGTGGAGCAGGCTCGAAGGGCCGAATGGCCTACTCTTGCGCCTATTTCTTATGTTCTTATGTTTGCTTTCAGTGACTGGTGTACAAGGACACTCAGGTCCCTTTGTACATCAGCATTTCCCAATCTATCACCATTTAAATAATACTCTACCTTTCTGTTTTTCCTACTGAAGTGGATAACTTCACATTTATCCACGTTATACTGCATCTGCCATGTATTTGCCCACTCACTTAACTTGTCTAAATTGCCTTGAAGCCTCTTTGCATCCTCCTCACAACTCACAATCCCACCTAGTTTCGTGTCGTCAGCAAACTTGGAAATATTACATTTGGTTCCCTCATCCAAATCATTGATATATATTGTGAATAGCTGGGGCCCAAGCACTGATCCCTGTGGTACCCCACTAGTCACTGCCTGCCACCCTGAAAAAGACCCATTTATTCCTACTCTCTGTTTCCTGTCTGTTAACCAATTTTCAATCCATGCCAGTATATTACCCCCAATCCCATGTGCTTTAATTTTGCACACTAACCTCTTATGTGGGACTTTATAAAGGCCTTCTGAAAATCTAAATACACCACATCCACTGGTTCTCCTTTATCTATTCTACCAGTTACATCCTCAGAAAACTCCGGTAGGTTGGTCAAACACGATTTCCCTTTCATAAATCCATGCTGACTTTGTCTAATCCCATTGATATTTTCTAAGTGACCTGTTATCACATCCTTTATAATAGACTCTAGCAATTTCCCTACTACTGATGTTAGGCTAGTTCTTGGTAGTTCCTGGTTTTCTCTCTCCCTCCTTTTTTAAAAAGTGGGGTTACATTTGCCACCCTCCAATCTGCAGGAACTGTTCCATAATCTATAGAATTTTGGAAGATGACAACCAATGCATCCACTATTTCCATGGCTACCTCTTTTAGTACTCTGGGATGCAGATTATCAGGCCCTGGGGATTTATCAGCTTTTAGTCCCATTAATTTCTCCAGCGCTATTTTTTTACTAATACTAATTTCCTTTAATTCCTCCTTCTCACTAGACATGGAGCAAAGGCTGGTAAGTGGAACTGAGGTACAGATCAGCCATGATCTAATTGAATCGCAGACCAGACCAGAAGGGCTGAATGGCCTCCTCCTGTTCCTATGTCTCTAACTACATATATACGCACCCTATCCACCACCTTAAACATTCACTCCCTCCACCACCGGCGTACCGTGGCTGCAGTGTGTACCATCTACAAGATGCACTGCAGCAACTCCTTCGGCAGCACCTCCCAAACCCACGACCTCTACCACCTAGAAGGACAAGAGCAGCAGGCGCATGGGAACACCACCACCTCCAAGTTCCCCTCCAAGTCACACACCATCCTGACTTGGATGTATATCGCTGATCCTTCATCGTCGCTGGGTCAAAATCCTGGAACTCCCTCCCTAACAGCACTGTGGGAGTACCTTCACCACACGGACTGCAGCGGTTCAAGAAGGCGGCTCACCACCACCTTCTCGAGGGCAATGAGGGATGGGCAATAAATGCTGGCCTGGCCAGCGACGCCCAGATCCCATAAACGAATAAAAAAATTACAGTTTGTGCTCTATGCCTCGCCCTGTCAGATCGCTTTACCCGACAGTCGGCTTCCTCTAACCCTGACTTTGAAACGTTGACACTGCTCTATCAGCCGGCTGTGCCTGTCCTAACAGTCAGCCTAACTCGGTGACACCTCCTCTGCTGTTTGTCAATGCTCAGTCTGACCCGAACCATCACCAGCACCATCGATGTAAACATCGTCTCCTCCTGAAGACTGAAGGAGAGAACTCCCGGCTCTCCTCTGCGAGAACAAGTGGCAGAATGGAGAACGTTGCTTTTTTTTTTATTCAGTACCTTTTTTTGTTGTTGGAATTTCTGCTCTGGTCTGAGGCTGCACAAGGAGCCACCGAGAGAAGCAGGATATTGCCCCCCTCACTCTGACACTGCCAGAGAAAGCAGTAAAATAAGGATCGGTAACTGGCACCTTCCTGCGCTGTCTTGCACCCCCTTGATGGCACAGATTGGCAAAGCGGTGCCATGGGAGCGTGAGCTTGTATTTCGAGGTTGCATTAAGTTCTGTTGGACCTGCTGCCTTGCAAGTACTAACTCCTTGAAATAATACAGTGCATATTGCATTGACGAACCGAACCCTTGCACAAGAGGGGAAATCAGCAGAAAGACGAGATAGGCAGCTGTCACATTCAAAGCCAGGAGAAGCAATAATACTATATATCAATAATTTAAAAAAAAAATCTTACCAGCGGGAGAAAGACCAGAGACAGTGCGAGATGGGTTGTAAAGAAATGCATTGCAGTTGCTACCGTGCGCTCCAGGTCAGCCCGGTAACTCAACTCTCAACTCCAAGAGCAAATTCGTTCGTTGCACTCCCTTCCTTAGACCTCTCTGGCTGGTGACTCTCGCCTGTGCAGTTAGTTGGTGCTTGTCCCGAACACTCTCCGTCTCCCACACCCGTGGCTGGTGAAATCGACAGGCTGTTAATGAAACTGACACGAAATTACAGAGGGAGTGGGGTGGAGAGAGAGAGAGAGAGAGTGAGGGGTGAGGTGGGGGACCTTGTTGTTGAACATTAATTGAAAAAAAACATCAAATGTCACCACCCATCGCAGGAGTCACACACTCTACCCGGTCCTTCTGCAGCCACCCTTGTTTGTGGGAAGGTAGAATAAATATGAGGGCACACGGTTATTCCAGACATCTCCCTCCTCCCTTCTTTTTTTCTCCTCCTCCGAGCCAGGAAATATAGAGAAACTATCGGCCTCCCTCCCTCCCTCCCCCAGGTGCTGAGGTCAGGAGCAGCTATAACTTGGCTCCATAGCAGGAGCGCTGACGTGCTCCAATTCAATATCTGTCTCAATAACTGACGTGGTTTTGGAATCATTCTCCGGCACAAGTCTGCTCCGATTGGAAAGAAAGCAAACTGTTCCGATGCAGGAAGCACATCGGAAATCCAACATTTCTCGGAGGCGCGTGATTTCCTTCAGCAATGTATTCAGCAAAGGGGAGTTGCATGTTCTCCCCAGCAGTGTGGAACTTTACTCGGAACCTGCAGGCATCGGGAGGTGTGGGGGGGAGAAGAAGAAAGAAAGACTTGCATTTCACTACCTCAAGATGTCCCCAAGCACTTCACAGCCAATGCAGTACTTTTTGGAGTGTAATGTTGGAAACGCGGCAGCCAATTTGCGCACAGCAAGCAGCAATGTGATAAGGACCGAATAATCTGTTTTTTTGATGTTGATTGAGGGATAAACATTGGCTAGGACACCGGGAAGAACTCCTCTGCTCTTCTTTGAAATAGTGCCATGGGATCTTTTACATCCACCTTAGAGAGCAGAGGGGGCCTCGGTTTAATGTCTCATCTGAAAGATGGCACCTCCGACAGTGCAGCACTCCCTCAGTACCGCACTGGGAGTGTCAGCCTAGAATTTTGTGCTCAAGTCCCTGGAGTGGGACTTGAACCCACAACCTTCTGACTCAGAAGACGAGAGCACTACCCTCTGAGCCACGGATTAAGCTTGTCTCATCCAGACCTGGTGCAGCCGATGGGCACCATCAACCCAACCCCCTCCATCACACTGTCTCCAGGGAGATGCAAAGAAAAAGAAGAGCCAATTTAGGGGATAAACTCTGGGATTCTCTCCCCCACCATCAAAGGCAATCTGAGAAAGAAAGACTTGCATTTATATAACCTCGGGATATCCCAAAGTGCTTTACAGCCAAATGAAGTACTTTTGAAGTGTAATCACTGTTGTAATGTGGGAAGCGCGGCAGCCAATTTGTGCACAGCAAGATCCCACAAACAGCAAATAAATAAATGACCAGATCATCTGTTTTAGTGATGCTGGTTGAGGGATAAATGCTGGCCAGGGTAATTCTGGTTGACTTGCAGACAACACCAAATGGGGAGGTATAGTTAATACTGAGGAAGAATGCGACAAAATACAAGGAGACGTTAATAAACTTGCAGAATGGGCGTGTAATTGGCAGATGAATTTCAGTACAGATAAGTGTGAGGTGGTGCATTTTGGAAGGAAGAATAAGGAGGCCTCATACTGCTTGGAAAATAAGAGTCTAAATGGGGTGGAGGAGCAAAGGGACCTAGGGGTACAGATACACAAATCACTAAAAGTAGACATTGGTTAATAAGACCATTAAAAAAGCAAACCAAGCGCTGGGGTTCATTTATAGCGGAATAGAATTGAAAAGCAGAGAGGTTATGTTAAACTTGTATAGAACCTATCTAGATCACACTTGGAGCACAGTTGTGGTCGCCATATTATACATGTACAGCAGGCACCTCAAAGCACTGGAGAGGTACCACCAATGCTGCCGCCGCAAGATCCTGCAAATCCATTGGCAGGATAGGCGCACCAATGTCAGTGTTCTCGCTCAGGCCAACATCCCCAGCATTGAAGCTTTGACCACGCTTGATCAGCTCTGATGGACGGGTCACATTGTTCACATGCCCGATACGAGACTCCCAAAACAAGCGCTCTACTCGGAGCTCCGGCACAGCAAAAGAGCCCAAGGTGGGCAGAGGAAACGCTTCAAGGACACCCTCAAAGCCTCCTTGAAAAACTGTAACATCCCCACCGACACCTGGGAATCCCTGGCCCAAGACCACACAAAGTGGAGGAGAAGCATCCGGGAAGGCGCCGAACACCTTGAGTCTCTTCGCCGGGAGCAAGCAGAAGCCAAGTGCAGGCAGCGCAAGGAGCGCACGTCAACCCAAGCACCCCACCCACCCGCCCCTTCAACCACCGTCTGCCCCACCTGGGACAGAGACTGTAGGTCCCGCATTGGACTCATCAGTCACCCGAGAACTCATTTTTAATGTGGAAGCAAGTCATCCTCGGTTCCGAGGGACTGCCTAAGAAGAAGGATAAATAGAGGCACTGGAGAAGTTGCAAAAAAGATTCACAAGGATGATACCAGAACTGAGAGGATATATGTATCAGGAAAGGCTGAATAGATGGGGCTCTTTTCTCTAGGCTGAGGGGTGACCTGATCCTTCATCGTCGCTGGGTCAAAATCCTGGAACTCCCTCCCTAACAGCACAGTGAGAGTACTTTCACCACACGGACTGCAGCGGTTCAAGAAGGCGGCTCACCACCACCTTCTCGAGGGCAACTAGGGATGGGCAATAAATGCTGGCCTTGCTAGCGACGCCCACATCCCATGAACAAATTTTAAAAAAGTACTTGTTTTCTGTTATTACGGATCAATCTCAAATCAGTTTCTTATGGTTACGTGTCTCCAGCACAAAACAGCCCCAATTTGGACTAAACTAATAAGCCCTGAAATTCTGCATGGGGGAAGGGGGATTGGTTCTACTGGTCTCCAGCTGTAACTCTGGCCGGAGACGGCTGGAATCCCCTGGTAAACAGCGTCAACAGCCACGTTCAGCTGCCGAGGTCATTATTTTCTGCATCTGCAGCGGGAAACTAGTCGGGCCACCATGGAGTCTCAGGCCCCCAATCTCATTAAACAGTAATGATTGGCGTGAGAAATGGAAAGAAATGTCAGGCAGGTCCTCTCTCACCAACAGCCAGGCAGTCTCATAGACCTGAGAGACAGCAATGATGACATCACCAGAGGCGACTTTCAGACTGAAACCATGCTGGAACTCAATTGCCCAATTAAGTGAAAATTGCCTCATTCATCCACATTAATCTGGAGTCGGGGGGGAGGGGGGGAACACGAAATGCGGATAACACGACCCCAACCCGACCCCAAGACAAAATCCAGCCCAACGTTTCAGGTCGAAGACCTTTCGTCAGAACTGGAAAAAAGCAGGAAATGAAATAGATTTAAAGCAAGTTAAGATGACCAAGGTTGAAGAGACAAACGGTGCAGCCTTTCCTCATAATTTAACCCTTTTAGCCCCAGTATCATTCTGGTGAATCCTCGCTGCTCCCCCCTCCAAGGCCAATATATCCTTCCTGAGGTGCGGTGCCCAGAATTGAACTGAACTCAGTACTCCAGATGCGGTCTAACCAGACCTTTAGGCAACTGTAGCATAACTTCCAACCCTTTGGTATTCCAAGAGTATAGGGAGCTTTACTTGGCAGCTAACCTGTGCCACAACCAATATGTGACTGCCTGATGTTGGCCTCCCGTACGGGAAAACACTCCACGTCTCATTAGTTCAACGGGCACAAAGTTCACTGAAGGAAAAAGAAAGAAAACTACATTCGTGCCCTGAGAAATAGACAATTTTCCACCTTAGATTAAACCAGATTGGCGTGAGAAACGGAAAGAAATGTCTCACAGTTGCAGCGGGTGGACGTTATTATGTGATTGGAACTGAGACCCGTCGTTGGGAACAAAGGAACGTAGGAACAGGAGGAGGCCATTCAACCCCCCTGACCCTGCTCCACCATCCAGTTAGATCATGGCTGATTGGTACCACAACTCCATTGACCCACTTTGGTTCTGTAACCCTTAATACCCTTACCTGACAAAAAACTATCGCTCTCAGTTTTGACATTTTCAATTGACCCCCCCAGCCTCAACAGCTTTTTTTGGGGGGGGGGCGGGGGGGGGGGGGGAAGAGTTCCAGATTTCCGCTACCCTTTGAGTGAAGAAGTGCTTCCTGACATCATCCTCTGAACGGCCTAGCTCTAATTTAAAGGTTATGTCCCCTTGTTCTGGACTCCCCCACCAGAAGAAATAGTTTCTCTCTATCGACCCTATCAACTCCTTTAATCAACAACAACTTGCATTTATATAGCGCCTTTAACGTACTAAAACATTCCAAGGCGCTTCACGGGAGTGTTCAATCAGATCACCCCTTAATCTTCTCTACTCAAGGGAATACAAGCCTAGTTTATGCAATAGCAAAATACTGCGGATGCTGGAAATCCGAAATAACAACAGAAAACGCTGGAAAAACTCAGCAGGCCAGGCAGCATCCGTGGAGAGAGAAAGAGTTAACGGGCTGGATTTTGAATGACCCGTGGAGTCGGGTTTGGAGGCGTGTGGGGGGTTAAAGTTGCGGGGTCGGGGGTGCCGACCCCATCACGACTCCATCCCGCCTCCACACAATTTTGACAAAATCAGTCACGGAGTTCCCGACTCCGTCCCGCCTCCAAGAGGCGGGAGAGGCCATTAAAGCCCTTAACAAGCCCTAAATTGGCTCTGTAATGCCATTTTGAAATGTTTTAGCTAGTTTAACCCTTTTCCGACGTGAATTACGCCTGATGTGAAACACTCCAGTGAAACCTGGCAGGAGCACAAGTGGATAGCTGACTATCAGCTGCAGGTCCACTATTACAATGGAGATGTGATGAAGGAAGTATTAGGTGTGAATGATGCTGCTGCATTGAATGTCTTCAGAGACTGTATGGCCTTTGCTATGAGAGGACTTGGATGCAAAAAAATTCTCTCTCTCTCTCTCTCTCTCCTTCTGCCACATTTTACATCTAGGTCCACTCACAGCAAAAGCCAGGCAGGTCCTCTCTCACCAACAGCCAGGCAGTCTCAGAGACCTGACAGACAGCAATGATGACATCATCAGAGGCGACTTTCAGACTGAAACCACTAATTAGTTCATGGGTTCCCACATGCTGGAACTCAATTGCCCAATTAAGTGAAAATTGCCTCATTCATCCACATTAATCTGGAGTCGGGGGGGGGGGGGAACACGAAATGCGGATAACACGACCCCAACCCGACCCCAAGACAAAATCCAGCCCAACTTTTCAGGTCGAAGACCTTTCGTCAGAACTGGAAAAAAGCAGGAAATGAAATAGATTTAAAGCAAGTTAAGATGAACAAGGTTGAAGAGACAAACGGTGCAGCCTGTCCTCATAATTTAACCCTTTTAGCCCCGGGTATCATTCTGGTGAATCCGCGCTGCTCCCCCCTCCAAGGCCAATATATCCTTCCTGAGGTGCGGTGCCCAGAATTGAACTGAACTCAGTACTCCAGATGCGGTCTAACCAGACCTTTAGGCAACTGTAGCATAACTTCCAACCCTTTGGTATTCCAAGAGTATAGGGAGCTTTACTTGGCAGCTAACCTGCACCACAACCAATATGTGACTGCTGATGTTGGCCTCCCGTACAGGGAAAACACTCCACGTCTCATTAGTTCAACGAGCACAAAGTTCACTGAAGGAAAAAGAAAGAAAACTACATTCGTGCCCTGAGAAATAGACAATTTTCCACCTTAGATTAAACCAGTTTACGATCAAACAGCTGGACAACTTTAAAAAAATTCAGCAGCAAAAGTGTCATAAGTGTTTGGATTTAAAGTATGAAACGAGAACATGCCTCCTAAATTTAAAAGAAAAAAATGTGGTCGTTAAGTAGAAGCATTAAAATCTCAACACATTTTACAAGGTTGTCCTGCAGAATCTTTGACTTAACTTCGATCTCACGCTCAGTCTACGGTCCACTTTCTTATCTTTTGTATGATGGATTTATTTACAGCGGAGAGGTAAATGCATTGCAGAGATCATTGACAGGGTAGCAGACTTCAGCCCAGCAAAGAGATAACTAATTCTGTCAGTAAAACTGAATGGTTACTTACTGCCAGACATTAAGGCTGCTTTGGCCAGCGTTAATGCCTCTTTACAAATGTCAACGGTTCTTTGCTGCACCTTCTCCACCGTGTTTATCTCCTTCCTATGATGGAGTCTCTCAAACTGCACATGGTATGCCAACTCTGACTAAAACAGAAAGACGTGCATTTACATAGCACTGTAAGGTTTCCAAAATTTACAGATCCCCAAAACCTAAGGAAAAAGGACTTTGGAACTACCTCAGAGTGATAATATTGTATTTGGGCCGAACATAAGGAATTTAAGACCAAAAACCAAGTTTTGGCATTTTAAAAACATGTCTGTGCCTGTAAAGGGAGAAAAGGCTGTGAAGGAAGTTGGGTTCGACCTCTGTAAAAGCAGTTTGGGTATTGCAGTTAATTGCAATGTCTGGGGAACCGGGATGATCTCACTCAAAGCCCCAGCACGCATTAACATTTCGACAATAGACCCTAGGAGAAGACAGCCCCACCCAAAACAATAGGTCCCATTAAACGGATTACAAGGCCCATCAAGAAACATGCATAATACAGAGCACCCAGGACTAGGCTATAGATCAGCCTAGGAACCCAAAACACAAAACCAATCACCAGCAATCAGCCAAGAAGATCGACAGGATGCAAACCATCCCAAAAACCCATTTGACACTTACAGTGCAGTTACTGGTAGCAGGCCCGCCAAATTCAGACAATGAACTGAACAGATTTGGCGGGTAGATAAGGCCATACTCAATGGGTCAGTTTGAAGGCCTGTTAAAACCCAGTTAATGTGCTAGTAAATCGTTACCGATTTACGAGCCCGCCAAAACTAAACAATGAACTGAATAGATTTGGCGGGCAGATAAGGCCACTTCAATTCTGTATAATTGAAGGCCCTCCAAGCACACACCAGATCAAAGAGAAGCAGAG
The DNA here is from genome assembly GCA_030390025.1 of Squalus acanthias. Classification (NCBI taxonomy): domain Eukaryota; kingdom Metazoa; phylum Chordata; class Chondrichthyes; order Squaliformes; family Squalidae; genus Squalus; species Squalus acanthias. The sequence goes on along the minus strand of CM059428.1, from coordinate 170,770,499 downwards.
AGAAGAAGGAAGGAGAGCCAGCGAGAAGAGGAGAGACCAAGAAGAAGAAGGCCCGAGCTGGAAGCCAGTCGGCATCGCTCACCACTCAGACACACCTGAGTCCAGCTCGCGAAGACACCACCTCGACGGACCTCCAACAACAGCCACTCGGAGCAACAAGCAGCAACCAGTCACCGACGGCTCCACGAGGTCAACCGACACACCAACCAAGGCCTGAAGCCATCACGGGAACCAAAGGCCTCATGAAACCAACAACCGCGCATTACTCCCAACTGACCGGGTAATCGCAGGCCACCGCAACCAACAAGGACCAACTCCAGGGAAGAAAACCCGAAGAATCGCAAAGTTTCCACACTACAAACTACTCCTGACTTACCCCTGGGTAAGATTTTCCCTAAAAACTCTAAGCCCTACTGCTGAACTAAAGAAATTGGGTACTCACCAGATAAATCCATAACGACATCCTACCGCATCAGCAGACTCGCGAAGACTGACCAGAGACCCAGGTGAAGTCCTCTACCGTGTACGGGGTACGGCAGACACTAACCACCATAAACAGCGAACCCCAAAACCGCGATTTAGCCCAACTGTCAAAGGATTGGTGAGCATTATCCCTGGTCCTTCAAAACCTAACTTAGCTAGTAAAGTGGGGTTGGGAGGGGTGAAGTATTGTTCTACTGTCATTTCCCTCGCTTGTACCGAAGTGTTCCCCACCTTTAGAGTGATGAGTGTTATTATTTGTGTCTAACCTTTTAATAAAGATTGAAGTTCTTTCATCAAACTCAGTTGTCTGCTGCACCTTTTGTATCACAACCCCCAAATAAGTCCAAGGTCTAGAACCAAGGGAGTGGGAGCGATTCGAACCGCTCAGAAGTCAGAGGTAAAGCTGACACAAAAACACCACCCCCTACAGCACCTCACACAACCTCAGGACATCCCAAAGGACGTCACCGCCGACTGTGTCCGTTCAGGGGTGTTCATCACATTGCGCCCAGAATTTCGGGCCCACAGGCACCCGTGGTCGCATTAATCCATCGCTAATGACCTGCAGTGACCAGAAGCCTCACTCAGGTCTACTTCTCATACCGATGCTACAGTTACTTTCAATTCAGTTTACATATGTACAAACTCAGCCAATTTTTGGTGCGTAAGACCTGTGACCAGGAGTCAATTAAGAACAAAAAAACATAAGAAATAGGAGCAGGAGTCGGCCATACGGCCCCTCGAGCCTGCTCCGACATTCTCCACCTTCCTGCACTATCCCCATATCCCTTGATTCCCTTAATATTCAAAAATATAAGAACATAAGAACAATTGACACCACTGATTGTCCTGTTTCTTTAGCTGAAGCAATTACTTGAACAAATTTTCAGTTTCAAGTAGTTTCACTCAGTAATCTTGAGGCCCCATTGGCCACGTCCCAGTCAATAATCGATTACGATGGATTACGCTGCACGATTGCGCTGATTCATGGGAGATTTTACGTGCGGGCTTAGGTAAATGAGTTCGAAACATAGAAACATAGAAAAACAGGAGCAGGAGTCGGCCATTCGGCCCTTCGATCCTGCTCCGCCATTCAATATGATCATGGCTGATCCTCAAAGTTTGCGCTACAACTTGGGCGTAACTTCACCTTTGCAACACCGGCGCAGCGGAAACTCCAGGCCACCATTTTGGGCGGGGAAGTGGCTTTGAGCCCAAGATCAGCCATGATCTTATTGAATGGCGGAGCAGGCTCGAGGGGCCAAGTGGCCCAATCCTGCTCCTATTTCTTATGTTCTTATGGTCTTATTTTGGAACTCCACCACTAACTTTTAGTTCTTCAAGCCAACATAAAGCTGAGCCATACAGACCAGCATGCTCCAGGGTCAACTCTGTGCTCATTCTAAGTCAACTGATCTCAGCGAGGGTGGCGGTTGGGGTGCTGCAGTTGGGCCTCAGCACTCTTGGAATCGGGAGGAGACATTCAGCCAGGCTTTCCACTTCTGATCACTATTCGGTGAGGGTTCGCTGGATAGCCCCGTATTGCATATGGGCAATGGGTAAGTACAGGACACCTCGCACAGAGGAATAGCCTGCTGATATGGTTGAACAAGCCTGCTGGCATTATAGGAAGGATACAGGGCTCGAACGCAGAGAATGACCGCTTGTGCCAGGGACCAAGGGGAAGCCAGTGCCTGTGGGACTGTACATCAGCGGGCGTTAACACCTTTAGAAGAACAGGTGGGAAGAGAAGGGGAGACAACTGCCAAAAAAAAAGGCGCTAATTAATAAAGATAAACTAGGGAAGATGGAAAGCTTCCAATTCCTAGGGCATTGGGACCAGGAGGGACCTGCTCAAGGGGGATGGGTTGCACCTCAACAGAGCTGGGACCAATGTCCTCACGGGGAGGTTAGCTAGTGCTGGGGGAGAGGGTTTAAACTAATTTGGCAGGGGGGTGGGGACCAGGATGAAACATTAGAGAGAGGGAACAAGGTGCACAGAGGACCCGGAGAGACAAATACCACTAGAGTAAAGAACAGGAGGGATCAGAAAGGGGCCAAATGCGGGGAAGTCTAAGTTGGGTTTGGAGTGCAGGTGTGTAAATGCACATAGCGTGGTAAATAAGATTGGTGAGCTGCAGGCACCAGTTGTCATGTGGGACTATGATATAGTGGCAATAACAGAGACCTGGGCTCAAAGAAGGGAAGGATTGGGAACTTACTATTCCTGGCTACAAGGTATTCAGGAAAGATAGGGAAGGAAAAAAAAGAGGGGGAGGTGGCAGTATTGATCAAAGAAACTATTATAGCCCTGGAGAGGGACGATGTAGTTGCAAGGCCAAAGACCAAGGGCTAGAAATTGCGTAGCGCCCCGTTTGGGGTGATAACTTTTGCAGGAGTGCAACACAATTGATTCTGATGGGAACTTCCGGTTTAGCACTCCAAGAGGGAGGTGGAGCGCTAAATCAAGCGCTACCACTTCCCTTAGAGCGCTAAAGGCAGCGAGAGGGGCGGTATCGGCAGAGCGCTGAGCAATGTTCCGGGCAGCGCTGCCAGTTTTACAGGCTCCTTCCCTCCTTTATAGGGAAGGGCCAACGCTGCGGTCATTGAAGGCTGAGGCTGGGAATGGTCGTCGACGGCACCTGTGATACGCGCGCAGCAGCCCCAAGCACACTAAGAGAGCGCAGGGCTGATCAATCGCGGGCTGGAAAAAAATCAAAATACAGCACACTGGGGACATTAATAAATTTTGCCCTACCTGACCACCACTGCCTTTAATTAGCGCTCCCCAAGCGGCCAGCCGAGGTGACAGTGCCTCCTGCAGCTGCCGTTGTTGAGGCCCGGCGATGCTGCAGGGGGCGGAAGCGAATTTTACATCCGGGGCGATAACGGGGCGCTGCGCACCGGATGACGTCATGATCTCCGGGGCGCAGGAGATCGAAGCGGTAAGTTTTAGCGCCAGCACTTACCCGCTATGGAAGTTCGCGGGTGTCGGTAAGCCCTTAGCGCCCCGTTATCGCCCCCTGGAGGCGCTAATGGGAGGCGCAAAGGAGGCCAATTTCTCCCCCAAAGAATCTAATTGGTTAGAATTAAGGAACAATAGAGGAGCTAATAAACAACTGGGTGAATACCGTTGGCCACCAACTAATGGGAAGGAGATAGGGGAGCAAGTTTGCAGGCAAATTACAGAAAGATGCAAGAACTGTAGAGTAGTGATAATGGGAAACTTCCATTATCCTAATATAGACTTGAATAGTAATAGTGTAAAGGGTAAAGAGGGGAAGGAATTCCTGAAATGTGTACAAGAGAACTTTCTTGATCAGTGTGTTTCCAGCCCAACGAGGAAGGAAGCAGTGCTGGATCTAGTTCTGGGGAATGAAGTGGGGCATGTTTCAGTGGGGCAGCATTTGGGGAACAGTGATCATAATATCATCAGGTTTAGAATGGTTATGAAAAAGGACAAATAACAATCAAGCATAAAAATATCTAATTGGAGGAGGGCAAATTTCAGTAACTTAAAAAGGGATCTGGCCCAGGTAGATTGGAATCAAAAATTAGTAGGCAAAACAGAACAATGGGAGACCTTCAAAGAGGAGATAGTTCTAGCATCCAAAGCTAGAGCTCCCTGGATGGCTAAAGATATAGGCCTAGAAATTGGAGGTGTTAGCGCTGGCCGTTAAGGCCCGTTTTGTTGAAAAAAATGGCAGCCACCTCACTTCCGCCCGCTTCCGCCTGTGTCCCGCGGCAGCCGCCATTTTCGGCAGGTCAGCAGCACTGCCGTTGCCCGCGCTTTCGGCAATATTTTAATTAGCAGAAGCGTGACGTCAATCAGCGTGCAACGCCGGACTGACGCACGCTCATCCATTTTGGAGCTCGCCGCTCCTCTTACCGCCCTCCCCAAAGCGCGCACGTGCGTGCAGCCCTTGACAGCGCGGAGAGGCGGGAGAAAGCGGCGGCGAGCTAGAACCCACGCAGTAAGCAGCTGCTGGGATAACTGGTAACGATGGAGAGCTATTGGGGTGAAAACTGCTTCCACTGAGATGCATCAAATCTGCCCCCCTCCCCGGTCAGTCAAACAGTGTCGTTTTAAAATATACTGTACTGTACTACAGTTGTAATAATCTCAAGAAAAATCAAAAGCTGCATTTCCTTAAATTTTACAAGTTGGAGTTTTCTAATTTAGGAACTGACAAAATGATATGCAAAGTCTGGATACCATCTGTTTTTAAAAAGCTTGACAGCATATTCTCACCATGACTTCTTCAAAAGTTCTGCTGTTGTTAAAACTGTAATTGAACTCTCTTCTGCACCAAGGGTTCATGCTCCCCATTTAAAAATGTATTTCCATTGATGTCTCATGCAACAGTTTAAGGACATCTGTGCCACATTCTTTCTGTGGTGTTTCCAGTCATGGTCCCTCCAGGACTGAGTCTGTGCTTGAAGAGCCACTCACCAGAGAGTGACTGCCCTATGCGACCTGCAGGCTAGTGAACTGTCACTGCTAGCTGCAATATGATGCATCCCCATCCCCGTCCCCGTCCCGCTCCAGCACCACGGTGGAGCACAAACCTCCTCACAGCAACCATCTGGGCGAAAGATCTGTGGCGCTATGGCAGCCAGCGAAGGTGGGAGTGCCAGGCAGTCTGGCACCCATTTGCGGACCCCACACAAGACCCAGAGAAATATCCGCGCGAGTAAGAGGGGAGCCGTGGACAAACACATGCCCCGTGATGCGCCACAATGCACAGTGCTCCAACCCTACAAGGGCCATCAGCGGACTCGATAGCAAAACCCAGGAGCCGTCACCAAATGATCCGACACAGCGCATTGCCCGAGAACGCCGCGCTGATCCTTCAAACGCGACCTTCCGCCTCCTGCTGAGGTTAGCGGTGGAATGAGCACGCCGCACAACAGATTCTCCGCTCTGCTCGTGTAGATTAGCAGGCAGCACCAACATACCGGCTGTTACCGGCGGGTACCCGGCCTACTCCAATTCCCAGGCCCCAGAGATTAAAATGAGCCCGCACTCCCTCAGTACTGCACGGGGAGCGTCAGCCTAGATTTATAGAATCATGGAATGGTACAGCATAGCAGGAGGCCATTCGGCCCACCGAGTCTGCGCCGGCTCTTTCAAGGAGCAGTCCAGTTAGTCCCCACTCCCTTCTCATGTCCCTGCAATTCTGTACTCAAATTTCTGGAGTGGGACTTGAATCCGCAACCTTCTAACTCAGAGACAAGAGCGCTACTCGCTGGCCCGCGGCTGACAAGATTACGCAAGGTGATTTAAAAAAAAAATGTCATGGTCCTTGTGGAACCTTTGAACGTGCTCGCTGTGAAGGTGTAGCCATTTGATCTGCATCTGATCAGCCAAAATTTGCTTTGAGCTAAAATCTGAATCGTGTTTTACAATCGTCTTTTCGCATCTGTCCACACACTCTGGTCCTTTCCCACAGTCCTGCTGACTCCTCTCTTCACATTCTTCTCCGTCGTGCATGGATGGTAGTTCAGCGACCCAAACTATCGTTGGTGAACACCTTTTGGTGATACTTCAGTAACATGATCTTTCCCGCATGCCTTCTGCCGTGAATTCGTTCTGAATATTAAATCAGAATTATTTTAGTGTTTTTCTAGAAAATTACTTTTGGATTAATGCTCGAGCTTCTTTTGCATCTCATGCCGCACAAGTTCTTTTTTTGTTTTTATTTATTCGTTCATGGGACGTGGGCGTCGCTGGCATTTATTGCCCATCCCCAATTGCCCTTGAGAAGGTGGGGATGAGCCGCCTTGTACAACTGAGTGTCTTGCTCGGCCATTTCAGAGGGCAGTTAAGAGTCAACCACATTGCTGTGGGTCTGGAGTCACATATAGGCCAGACCGGGTAAGGACGGCAGATTTCCTTCCCTAAAGGACATCAGTGAACCAGATGGGTTTTTACAATAATCCGGTAGTTTCATGGTCACCATTACTGACACTAGCTTTTTATTCTAGATTTGTTTATTAACTGAATTTAAATTCCCCAGCTTGCGTGGTGGGATTTGAACTCGTGGGTGTAATTTTGCCAATAGGGAGCTTTTGGAGGCGGGACTCCCACTTGTCGAGTTTTAGTCCCGCCTCCATCAACTTCTGGCCAACCCATGCTATTTTCCCTTGATTGACCTTGTTAAGCCCACCCAGCGGGCCTAGCAGGCCAATTAAGGGAAAGCCAGTTGCAGAGAATGTCAATGTATGACGTTTCATCTGTGAAACTGTCAAACAGTGACATTCTCTGTAGCTCGATGAGGTCTTGAATTCAAGACCTCATCAAACCTCTTTCTTTTGCAGAAATGAAATGGTTGTTGCATTGGAGAATGCAACGGCCATCTGTCATCTCTACCGCGGAGGTGCGAGACTCTCCGCATACCCACCGACTGAGGCCTGCAGGAAGAAACAAAGGTAAGTAAACTTTTACTAACACTTTCCACTTACCTCAGATACTCGCCTCTCCACACTTGCACCCATCACTTACCTTCACAGCGCACTTGTGCACCCCTCCGACCCCCGCAGACCCACTACTCGCCTCGGCGAGCCTGGCGGGGTTCGGAGCCTTCGGGAAGCCCGCATTTGTGTGGACAAAATGATGATAAGCCTATTTTCTGCCTGTTAACTACCTGTCTCTGGATCATTAGTCCAAGCCTCTTGGATTACTAGTCCAGTGACATAACCACGATGCTGCCGTTCCCGACAAGCTGAGCCGACCACTTGAGGCAATAACGTTAGTAGCAGATACGGCTCGAATAGAAACCAAAGACTGCCACAGTTCAGCACAACTGGCACCATATTGGCAATCTTGCTTAGTGAGACCATAAGGATGGCAAGTGGAACAATGTTACAGTGGTGAAGTAGGGCATAACCTTCTGAGTCCAGTGAAGGGGTTATGAGTAAAGGAAGCTTAACTCGGCTTTAGGCTGCGCTGTACCTGGGAATGCTTGTTGATGACGTTGGGTGAGCAAAGTGGGGTAAAGTGTCAGCCGTGGCTCAGTGGTGTAGGCATACACAAACCCTTAATTCTTCATTTTTAATTTCGATATATGTTGAAATGCTTTGCCAGGCCAAAAGGTTTTTTTTCAAAAATAAAGTTGTCACTGATAAGGGACATGGGATTTGCTTTGATAGACAACAGAGATAAACAAACCTCCTTAGATTTTGCAGACATGGTGTCTCTGATGACTTTTCGAAGGTTAAAGGGGAGAGGTCAAACCTTTGAAGTTTTGGAATGCAGAATACGACGTAACTCATGGACCGCAACCAAGTGGTTTTCTGCCACTTTTATAAACTTTCGGAGCGAATGAACAATTTTGGGCTGTGATAAGGATAACTAATGGATAGCCACACAGGATGTGTGAGTGTGAACGTTTGACAGCTCAAACAGCTCAGACCAACATTAAAGGAACATTTCACTATCTCTGAATGATTGATTTACTGAAAAGGCAAGGAAAGCTGCATAAAGCACAGTGGCTAAAGAATATCGCCACTGCAGTCAGAAGAAGGTGGCTTGGCCAGTCAGTTCGCCGACGAAGATCAGGCTGCAGTCAGAAGGAGGGGCCTGGCCAGTCTTTTCGCTTACGAGGACCTACAATCAACACTGGACTGATCATCGGCGGGTGGTTGTATGTATGATTTCCTGTAATATTATTGGTGAACTGCTCGAACAGTGGGTGTGGTTTTGAATCTGTCTCAGGAACAATAAAAGGTTAAAGACAGAACCCGTGTGTCTGGTGTAATTTCTCATAAGTCTCAAGTCCGAACTCTAGAACCCATTGGACAGGGTGAGGGGTAATTCCACCCGTCTTACAGTGGGTCGCACTCTCAGCTCTGAGTCCAGAACCATTGTTGGATCAAGCCCCACTCCAGAGTCTTGAGCATGTCATCCCAGGCTGACACTTCAGTGTAGTAGTGAGGGGGAGATGCTGTCTTTCAGAGGAGATGTTGAACCGAGGTTCCAGCTGCCCTCTCAAGTGGATGTAAAAGATCCCATGGTGCTATTTTGAAGAAGAGCAGGGGAGTTATCCCCGGTGTCCTGCACTTCAGTGTAGTAGTGAGGGGGAGATGCCGTCATTCAGAGGAGACGTTGAACTGAGGCCCCGTCTGCTCTCTCAGGTGGACGTAAAAGATCCCATGGTATGATTTTGAAGAAGAGCAGGGGCGTCCTCCCCGATTTCCTGCCCAATATTTATCCCTCGACTAACATCACTAAAACAGATTATCTGGTCATTATCACATTGCTGTTTGTGGGATTTTGCAATATGCAAATTGCATGCCGCGTTTCCCACATTGCAACACTGACTACACTTCAAAGGTAATTAATTGGCTGTAAAGCGCTTTGGGATGTCCTTAAGTCTATGAAAGGTGCTATAGAAATGCAAGCTCTTCCTTTCTAAATGTTGCCTGCCCCAGCACTGACCTTCCTCACCTCAATGTTAATTGATTTCTCACCAGTTGTCTGTCCTTCTCTCCTAGCAGACTTGCTGGAGTCGGGTTCTATGGGAAGTTGACACTCTGCAGGACTTCACTCACCAGTGCCAGGCTCTTGGAACGCAGCCAGCACTTCCCGGGGGGCGGGGGGGGGCATCACGGGGGCCGGGGACAGCAACGGGAGCAGGTGCTGGCAGGCGGCCAGCAACAAAAATGGCCGCCCGCCACCTCCCCTTTAACTAGCGCCGCCCTGGCCGCAGGTAGGCCCCCCTGACCCCGTCGGACATAGAGTCCGGCGGTAAGTCAAGGGGCGCTACCGAAGATCGCGGCCGGAGCGCGAGCGGGTCGCTGCGCATGGCGATGATGTCATCACCGGCGGCGCAGCACCACAGGGCGCTACTGGTTTGTGCCGCCACTAACCTCCTGCTGAATTTCGCAGGAGGCGTGGGCGGCGCCGCATCTGGGCGCTAGTTGCTTTGCGTCCCATTAGCACCCTCTTAAGGCGCTAACGGGAGGCGCAAACCAACTGAATTATAGAGTCACAGAGTTATACAGCACAGAAAGAGGCCCTTCGGCCCATTGTGTCCGCGCCGGCCATCAAGCCCTGTCTATTCTAATCCCATTTTCCAGCACTTGGTCCGTAGCCTTGTATGCTATGGCATTTCAAGTGCTCATCTAAATGCTTCTTGAATGTTGTGAGGGTTCCTGCCTCTACCACCCTTTCAGGCAGTGAGTTCCAGATTCCAACCACCCTCTGGGTGAAAAAGTTTTTCCTCAAATCCCCTCCTGCCCCTTATCTTGAAACTATGCCCCCTGGTTATTGACCCCTCTACTAAGGGGAAAAGTTCCTTTCTATCTACCCTATCTATGCCCCTCATAATTTTGTACACATCAATCAGGTTCCCCCTCAGCCTTCTCTGCTCTAAGGAAAACAACCCCAGCCTGTCCAGTCTCTCTTCATAGCTGAAGCGCTTCAGCCCAGGTAACATCCTGGTGAATCTCCTCTGCACCCTCTCCAATGCAATTACATCCCTCCTATAGTGTGGCGACCAGAACTGCACACAGTATTCCAGCTGTGGCCTAACTAGCGTTTTGTACAGCTCCATCATAACCTCCCTGCTCTTATATTCTATGCCTCGGCTAATGAAGGCAAGTATCCCATATGTCTTTTTAACCACCTGTCCTGCTGCCTTCAGGGATCTATGTACATGCACACCAAGGTCCCTCTGATCCTCTGTCCTTCCTAGGGTCATACCATTCATTGTGTATTCCCTTGCCTTGTTAGTCCTCCCAAAATGCATCACCTCACACTTTTCAGGGTTAAATTCCATTTGCCACTGTTCTGCCCATCTGACCAACCCATCTATATCCTCCTGTAGTCTGAGGCTTCCCTCCTCGCTATTTACCACTCCACCAATTTTCGTGTCATCTGCGAACTCACTGATCATACCTCCTACATTCATATCTAAATCATTAATGTACAATACAAACAGCAAAGGACCCAGCACCGATCCCTGCGGTACACCACTGGACACAGGCCAACAGGCCCATGCTTTTTCGATAGATCATCCCTATCTAGTCAACATATCCATCAATCCGTTCTCCTGCCCGAAATGTGTTAATTGGCTCAATGTCTGCACTTCAATGACCTTTCTGGAAACCTATTCCACCACTATATTCCCTTTTACGTAGAAAATGCTCCCACAGACTTTACTTCTTTCTTCTAACTTGCTGCAGTAAATGTACCCATTGCCCAAATACTAAATTGACGTGGTGACAAAGATTGTGCCGCAAAATGAGTTGGTTATTGAGAAAATTCAAAGTACAAACTACCGATGGTGTTCAAATTTTTTGCCTTTGTTTTTCTCTGTTTTTTTGGCCTCTCCCAGGAGATTACATGGCTGCGGGAAGATGGGCGGGGTGGGTGGGTGGGGGCGGAGGGAGAAGTACCTCGTCATGATGCTTCAGCATTCAGGATTGTGGGTCAGGTTTGATGGACCAGCTGGTCTTTTCCTGCCCTCATTTTTTTGTATGTTCGTAAAGGAGGCGAGGAGATGAGAAACCAGCAAATGAAAGCCCACTGCAAAGAATCCATGGTGAAGAGCAGCAGCAGCATAGAGCCTGGCTACTGAGAGGATCAACGACGTGGATGTCTGGATACTTAAAGCATTCGAAACGCAAAGTGCAAAAAGTGCCTTTTCTGCTGGGGATGAGAAGATTCAAGCTGAATGTGTTGGGTTTTGGTTTAAGCTGCCTTTTTATTCAGTGTCAAAGTAACCACTGCAGCAGAGACAGAATTAATCGGTCAATGTAACTTCGAGGAGTTTTTGCATCGGATTTTACAGTACAGGAACAGGCCATTTGGCCCAACTGGTCTATACTGGTGTTTATGTTCCATAGGAGCCTCCGCCCACCCCCTCATCATCTCACCCCATCAGCATCCTGAATTATCTAAGTTTCCAATACATTAGGAGTAAAGTTCTTGTACTGATCTTGTTTCATGGTTGTTTGGTGTTCAAGATTGAATGAAAAAGATTAAATCTATTCAGATTTTTGAACATTATATACAAGAGCATTCATAGCAGGTCTTGCTGGCATGAGGCTGAGTATTTTGTGGCAAATGTCTCACCTCCTGACTCCCCAAAGCCTTTCCACCATCTACAAGGCACAAGTCAGGAGTGTGATGGAATACTCTCCACTTGCCTGGATGAGTGCAGCTCCAACAACACTCAAGAAGCTCGACACCATCCAGGACAAAGCAGCCCGCTTGATGGGCACCCCTTCCACCACCTTAAACATTCACTCCCTCCACCACCGCGTACCGTGGCTGCAGTGTGTACCATCTACAAGATGCACTGCAGCAACTCGCCAAGGTTTCTTCGACAGCACCTCCCAAACCCGCGACCTCCACCACCTAGAAGGACAAGGGCAGCAGGCGCATAGGAACACCACCACCTGCAAGTTCCCATCCAAGTTACACACCATCCTGACTTGGACATATATCGCCGTTCCTTCATCGTCGCTGGGTCAAAATCTTGGAAGTCCCTCCCTAACAGCACTGTGGGAGTACCTTCACCACAAGAACTGCAGCGGTTCAAGAAGGCGGCTCACCACCACCTTCTCAAGGGCAATTAGGAATGGGCAATAAATGTTGGCCTTGCCAGCGACACCCACATCCCGGAACGAATTAAAAAAAAATGCAATGATTTTTTTGATTTGTTCATGGGATATGGGCATCACTAGCCAGGCAAGCATTTATTGCCCATCCCTAACTGCCCTTGAGAAGGTGGTGGTGAGCCGCCTTCTTGAACCGCTGCAGGAATCACTGTAATACAGAGAAATGATATTGGGTCAAAAGATCAGGATAATGAAACAGTTTGGGTGGAGGTAAGGAATAATAAGGGGAAAAAAACACTAGTGGGCGTAGTCTATAGGCCTCCGAACAGTTGCAACTCTGTTGGACGGAGTATCAATCAGGAAATAGTTGAGGCTTGTAATAAGGGAACATCTTTAATTATGGGGGATTTTAACGATCATATTAATTGGACAAATCAAATTGGGCAGGGCTGCCTTGAGGATGAGTTCATTGAGTGTATTAGGGATGGGTTTCTTGAGCAGTATGTAACTGAACCGACCAGGGGGCAAGCAACCTTAGATCTGGTCCTGTGTAACGAGACAGGATTAATTAAAAATGTCCTAGTAAAGGATCCCCTTGGAATGAGTGACCATAACATGGTGGAATTCCATATTCAATTAGAGGGTGAGAAGGTTGGATCTCAAACAAGCGTGCTAAGCTTGAATAAAAGAGACTATGAAGGTATGCGAGCGGAATTGAGTAGAGTGGATTGGGAAAATAGATTAAAGGGTAAGACGATACATGATCAGTGGTGTACATTTAAGGAGTTATTTTACAACTTCCAAAAAATATATATTCCACTGAGAAGAAAAGGGTGTAAAAGAAAAGACAGTCATCCGTGGCTAAGTAAAGAAATTAAGGATAGTATTCGACTAAAAACAAGGGCTTATAAGGTAGCCAAATCTAGTGGGAGGATAGAGGATTGGGAAAACTTTAAAAGACAGCAAAAAATAACAAAAAGATTGATTAGGAAAGGGAAGATAGATTATGAAAGTAAGTTAGCAAAAAATAAATGTTGGCCTTGCCAGCGACACCCACATCCCGGAACGAATTTTTAAAAAATGCAATGATTTTTTTGTTTTGTTCATGGGATGTGGGCATCACTAGCCAGGCCAGCATTTATTGCCCATCCCTAACTGCCCTTGAGAAGGTGGTGGTGAGCCACCTTCTTGAACCGCTGCAGTCCGTGTGGTGAAGGTACTCCCACAGTGCTGTTAGGGAGGGAGTTCCAGGATTTTGACCCAGCGACGATGAAGGATCGGCGATACATTTCCAAGTCAGGATGGTGTGTAACTTGGAGGGGAACTTGGAGGTGGTGGTGTTCCCATGCGCCTGCTGCCCTTGTCCATCTAGGTGGAAGAGGTCGTGGGTTTGGGAGGTGCTGCCGAAGAAGCCTTGGCGAGTTGCTGCAGTGCATCTGAGACAAACAGTTTGCTTAAATCGAAACATTGCCCGCTATTAATTGTTAAATGTCGGCTGTGGTTCATTTGATAGCACATCTTGCCTCTGAGTTAGAAGGTTGTGGGTTCAAGCCCCACTGCAGGAGACTTGAGCACAAAATCAAGACTGACACTCCAGTGCAGTACTGAGGGAGTGCTGCACTGTCGGATGTGCTGTCTTTCAGACGAGACATTAAATTCTCTACCCTCTCAGGTGGACGTAAAAGATCCCAATACAATATTTCGAAGAAGAGCAGGTGAAATTCGCCCCAGTGTCATGGGCAATATTTATCCCTTAACTAACACCACCAGAACAGATTATCTGGTCATTATCGCACTGCGTTGGGAGCTTGCTGTGCACAAATGGGCTGCTGTGATTACAACAGTGACAATGCTTCAAAAGTACTCCAATTACTTCAAAAATTGGATAAATACTTGGAAGGGGGAAAAATTCCAGAGCTATGGAGAAAGTGCAGGGAAGTAGGCTTAATATGGCAAGTCTTTCAAAGAGCTAGCAGAGGACTGATGGGCCGAATAGCCTCCTTCTGTGCTGTATCATTCGATGAGAAGCAGGCAGATTTAAGACAAAGAAAGGACAGTGCCGCGTTCCCTCAGTGCCGCACCAGAGTGTCAGCCTAGATTTTGTGCTCAAGTCTCTGGCGTAAGGTTTCCAAAATTTGCAGATCCCCAAAACCTAAGGAAAAAGGACTTTGGAACTACCCCAGAGTGATAAAAATGCATTTGGGCCTAACATAAGGAATTTAAGACCAAAAACCAAGTTTTGGCATTTTAAAAGACATGTCTGGACCTGTAAGGGAGAAAAGGCTGCACAGGAGGTGGGTTCAACCTCTGTAAAAGCAGTTTTGGGTATTGCAGTTAAATTGCATTGTCTGGGGTATCGGGATGACCTCATTCAAGCCCCAGCAAGCATTAACATTTTGACAATAGACCCTAGGAGAAGACAGTGTCATCCCATCAAAAACCAATCAGCCAAGAAGATCGACAGGATGGAGCTATCCGGAAACCACTTCACACATTTACAAAAACAGTTAACACGCTAGTAAAGTCGTTACTGTTAACGAGGTCTTACAATGACCGGGATTTGATTAGGGGTAGATAAGGCCACTTCAATTTAGTATAATTGAAGGCCCATCAAACAGTTACAGTTCAAGTTCAACAGAAGGCAGTTCTGCAGTTCAATCGAAAAGCCTGTTTTCAGCAAGAAGTCAGGGCTGGAGTTACAGAGTTCAGGACAAGCAGGCAGAAGGCAGTTTCCACAGTTCTGCAAGAAGGCAGTTCCACAGCTCGGAAGAAGACAGTTTAAACAGAGGCAGAGTTACAGCAAGAAGTTCAACAAAGAAGGCCAACAACTTCACAAGCAGACCGACACGCAAGAAGAAACCAGAGCGACTGCCTCAGTGACCATCGGACACCTCGCGGCAACAAGGGCCTTACGAAACCTTTTACTCAAAAGACTCTAAACCCTAACTCTCAACTGTCAAGGATTCGTTTGGTGAGCATTATCCCTGGTTCTCCAGAGTCCAACCTAGCTAGTGAAGTGGGATTGGGAGGGGTGAAGTATTCTTCTAATGTTATTTCCCTTGCCTGCACCGCGTGATCCCCAACCTGTGTTTAAGCATTAATAGTGTTTTAAGTTTGTTACCTTTTTCTTTTAATAAAGTCAAAATTCTTTCATCAGAACCTGTTGTCTACTGCATCTTTGTTCACAACCCACAAATAAGTCCAAGGTCTAGAACCAGGGGCGGGGAGCGATTCGAACCGCTCACTGAGTCAGAGGTGAGGCTGACCCCACACACCACACCCTGCACTGGAATGGGACTTGAAGCCACAATCTTCTGACTCAGAGGTGAGAGTGTTACCCATTGAGTCAAGGCTGACATCACTGTAATCATAACTGGAAAGGATCTCGAGAAAGAAATATGCCATTAACTGGAAAAGCTGGCAACAGTTTTAAGAGATTTGTTGGGTTCTGGAGAAGTTAAAAGATCATCTTTTGAATTAAGAGGACAATAAAACTGAAGCTTCTCCTTGGTATTTGGATGTAGACCATGAAGAAGGAAAACAGATGACATAGTTCCCACCCAACAAAATTCCTGAAAGTAGAATGGAACCGTTTTATACCAAATAAGGAGTTCAGAAAAAAAGCAAACACGAAATGCGAAAAGGGAACTTACTGGGGCGCATAATGAGAATGATTAAGTATTCTGATCTCAACTTTAAGGAAAGAATGCGCATTTATATAATATCTTTCACAACCTCAGGACGTCCCAAAACGCTTCACAGCCAATGAAGTACTTTTGAAAGAAAAAAGAAAGACTTACATTTCTATAGCGCCTTTCATGAGCACCGAATGTCCCAAAGCGCTTTACAGCCAATGAAGTACTTTGGGAGTGTAGTTACTGTTGTAATGTGGGAAACACAGCAGCCAATGTGCGCACAGCAAGCTCCCACAAACAGCAATGTGATAATGACCAGATAATCTGTTTTTGCTCTGTTGGTTGAGGGATAAATATTGGCCAGGACACCAGGGATAACACCCCTGCTCTTCGTCGAAATAGTGCCATGGGATCTTTTATGTCCACCTGAGAGAGCAGACGGGGCCTCGGTTTAATGTCTCATCTGAAAGACGGCATCTCCGATAGCGCAGCACTCCCTCAGTACTGCACTGGAGTGGTCAGCCTAGCTTTATGTGCTTAAGTCCCTGGAGTGGGGCTTGAACCCACAACCTTCTGACTCAGGCGAGTGTGCGACCCACTGAGCCACAGCTGACAATAACTTCAAACCATTAAACCCAGTAATTAACCTTACCCCCCGACACACAGCGCACACATCTATGAATTCGAAGATTAAGTTGAAATTAATCAATGCAGCTCATCTTCTGACATACCAAGGGGTGGCATCAATGCCTAAGTCATGTCATTGGAATTTAGAAGAATGAGAGGTGATCTTATTGAAGCATATAAGATACTGAGGGGGCTCGACAAGGTAGATGCAGAGAGGATGTTTCCCTCATGGGGAAATCTAGAACTCGGGGGCATAGTTTCAGAATAAGGGGTCGCCCTTTTAGAACTGAGATGAGGAGGAATTTCTTCTCTCAGAGGGTCGTAAATCTGTGGAATTCTCTGCCCCAGAGAGCAGTGGAGGCTGGGTCATTAAATACATTTAAGGTGGAGATAGACAAATTTTTGCAAGATAAGGGAGTGAAGGGTTATGAGGAGCAGGCGGGGAAGTGGCTTTGAGCCCAAGATCAGCCATGATCTTATTGAATGGCGGAGCAGGCTCGAGGGGCCAAGTGGCCTATTCCTGCTCCTATTTCTTATGCTCTTATGTTCTTATGCTGAGAATCCAGTTGATGATGCACACCAACTTAGACTTTGTGAAGGCTATGTACGCATTTACTAAATTTCTGTAAAGTGAGTTACGCGCATGACTACAATACTCCCAACTCTCCTCGATCTTTAACCACCGTTCATCACACCCTCCGCCCGAACCAATCTCCACCCAAAAGCTTGCCATGCCGCCCAACTTTCTAATGCACGTATCCTCCAAATGGACTTGTTCGGGGTGGGGTGGGGGGGGCTTGGCAGGGAGGTCATAGAATCATACAGCACAGAAGGAGGCCATTCGGCCCATCATGCCTGTGCCGGCTCTTTGAAAGAGCGATCCAATTAGTCCCGCTCCCCCCTGCTCTGTTCCTGTAGCGCCGCAAATTTTTCCTTTTCAAGTATTTATCCACTTCCCTTTTGAAAATTATTATTGAATCTGCTTCCACCGCCCTTTCAGGCAGCGCGTTCCAGATCACAACAACTCGCTGCGTGAAAAATATTTCTCCTCAGCTTCCCATCTGGTCCTTTTGCCAATTATCTTAAAAACGTCTCTCAATATTGCGACCAGATTTTCAGGCGCAACAGGAAAGAAAGCCATTTTTCTAGTCTTTTAGTTGCAATGTTTTGAGCGTTTAAAAAAAAATTATTCACACTGAGACCTGCTCTGAATTTTCAGGTTTTTTTAATGTATTTTTATGGCATAAGTATCTCACATAAAAAATTGAAATTATTGCAGGTTCTTCAACATGCTGTGCCTGTGGTGCATGAATGAGGTTGAAATGAGTTGGAAACTAAATTTTAAGACTCAAGGAAGAAATATGTGGCGTGGGTTGGGCGTTTGCTTGGGCCCAGTTAATGTCCACTGATTTACACCCAATTTAAGCCTGGACTGTATCCTAACGAGATTGGGAGGACACTTGGGCGTCACCTCGACATCGGCAAAATGGCCGCAACTTCCGAATTGTGCCCACGGAGGGAACTCCATGCCCACATGTTTACTCAGAGGAATAAAAATATCTCCTGAAAATCGAAAGGCCGACAAGTGAAGGAAGGAAGGAAGAGACTGCCTGTTCAGACCCAGTTCTGACAGACGTTTCTTGCCTACCTGCTCAGTGGAGTGACGCATCGGTTGAATGGATCATGACATAATGAGTCGGGGAGTCATCACTTTGCTTACCAGCTTCCTCCCTGTATCAATTAAAAAAAATATATTTTATGGGATGTGGGTGTCACTGGCAAGCCCAGCATTTTTTGCCCATCCCTAACTGCCCTTGAGAAGGTGGTGGTGAGCCGCCTTCTTGAACCGCTGCAGTCCGTGCGGTGAAGGTACTCCCACAGTGCTGTTAGGTAGGGAGCTCCAGGATTTTGACCCAGCAATGATGTAGGATCGGCGATATACTTCTAAGTCAGGATGGTGTGTGACTTGGAGGGGAACTTGGAAGTGGTGGTGTTCCCATGCGCCTGCTGCCCTTGTCCTTCTAGGTGGAAGAGGACGTGGGTTTGGGAGGTGCTGCCGAAGAAGCCTTGGCGAGTTGCTGCAGTGCATCTTGTTGATGGTACACACTGTGGCTACAGTACGCCGGTGGTGGAGGGAATGAATGTTTAAGGTGGTGGATGGGGTGCCAATCAAGCGGGCTGCTTTGTCCTGGATGGTGTCGAGCTTCTTGAGTGTTGTTGGAGCTGCACTCATCCAGGCAAGTGGAGAGTATTCCATCACACTCCTTACTTGTGCCTTGTAGATGTTGGAAAGGCTTTGGGGAGTCAGGAGGTGAGACACTCACCACAGAATACCCGGCCTCTGACCTGCTCTTGTTGCCACAGTATTTATGTGGCTAGTCCAGTTAAGTTTCTGGTCAATGGTGACCCCCAGGATGTTGATGTTTAGGGATTCGGCGATGATAATGCCGTTGAATGTCAAGGGGCGGTGGTTAGACGCTCGCTTGTCATTGCCTGGCACTTCTGTGACACGAATGTTACCTGCCACTTATCAGCCTAAGCCTCAATGTCGTCCAGGTCTTGTTGGATGTGGGCATCGACTGCTTCATTATCTGAGGAGTTGTGAATCGCACTGAACACTATGCAGTCATCAGCGAACATCCCTATTTCTGACCTTTTGATGGAGGGAAGGTCATTGATGAAGCAGCTGAAGATGGTTGGGCCTAGGGCACTGCCCTGAGGAACTCCTGCAGCGATGCCCTGGGGCTGAGATGATTGACCTCCAACCACCACATCCATCTTCCTTTGTTGTCCTAAACATCTCGATGTGTTAACATGTCACTGGGGCGGGGTTTCCTCTGTACACTAAGAAACAAAGAAAGACTTGAATTTCTACAGCGCCTTTCACAATCGCAGGACATCCCAAAGCGCTTTACACCCAATGAAGTACTTTTGAAGTGTAGTCACTGTTGTAATGTAGGCAAACATGGCAGCCAAACATGCGCACAGCAAGCTCCCACAAACAGCAATGCGATAATGACCAGATAATCTGTTTTAGTGAAACAAAAGCAAAGCACTGTGAATGCTGGAAATCTGAAATTAAACCACCAAATGCTTGAAACAATCTTTTTTAAAAACCTAATCTCTTTTTTCTATTGATATTGGTTGAGGGATAAATATTGGTCAGGACACCGGGGAGAACTTTGCTGCTCTTCTTTGAAACATACTGTGGGATCTTTTACATCCACCTGAGAGAGCAGATCTCAACTTAAAAATCACCCCTCTGGACGCTTCGCTATTTTGGGAAGCTCCAATGTCTCGGATTATGGCTCCGTAAACCTGTGCTGTCATCTAGTTTAACTCAATAGTTTCAGCACAATTTACTGCTGCTACATCACATAGAGTTTTACAACACAGAGACAGGCCATTCGGCCCATCTGGTCGATGCCGGTGTTTATGCTCCACACGAGCCTCCTCCCGCTGATACATCCCTCTCTGCATATCCTTCGATTTCTTTCCCCTCGTGTACTTATCTAGCTTCCCCTTAAAAGCATCTCTGCTATTTAGAAACATAGAAACATAGAAAATAGGTACAGGAGTAGACCATTCGGTCCTTCGAGCCTGCACCGCCATTCAATGCGTTCATGGCTGAACATGCTACCTCAGTACCCCATTCCTGCTTTCTCGCCATACCCCTTGATCCCCTTAGTTGTGAGTGTTATATCTAACTCCCTTTTGAATATATTTAGCGAACTGGCCTCAACAACCTTCTGTGGAAGAGAATTCCATAGATTCACCACTCTCTGGGTGAAGAAGTTCCTCCTCAGCTCAGTCCTAAATGGCTTCCCCTTAATCCTTAGACTGTGACCCCTGGTTCTAGTTTTCCCTACCATTGGGAACATTCTGCCCGCATCTAATTTGTCTAAACCAGTCAGGATTTTAAATGTCTCTATAAGATCCCCCCTCATTCTTCTGAACTCCAGAGGATACAAGTTCAGTTGACCCAATCTTTCTTGATATGTCAGTCCGGCCATCCCAGGAATCAATCTAGTGAACCTTCGCTGCACTCCCTCAATAGCAAGAATGTCCTTCCTTAAGTTAGGAGACCAAAACTGCGCACAATACTCCAGGTGTGGCCTCACCAAGGCCCTGTACAACTGCAGCATCACCTCCCTACTCCTGTACTCAAATCCCCTTACTATGAAGGCCATCATTCCGTTTGCTTTCTTGACTGCCTGCTGCACTTGCATTCCCACCTTCAGTGACTGATGTACCATGATGCCCAGGTCTCGTTGCACCTCCCCTTTCCCTAATCTGCCACCATTCAGGTAATAGTCCGCCTCTCTATTTTTACCACCAAAGTGGATAACCTCACATTTATCCACATTGTACTTCATCTGCCATACATTTGCCCATTCACTCAACCTGTCCAAGTCACTCTGTAGCCTCCTAGCATCCTCCTCATTGTTCACACTGCCTCCCAATTTAGTGTCATCCGCAAATTTGGAGATATTACATTTAATCCCTTCGTCCAAATCATTAATATATAATGTAAACAGCTGGGGTCCCAGCACTGAACCCTGCGGTACCCCGCTGGTCACTGCCTGCCATTCTGAAAAGTACCCATTTACTCCTACTCTTTGTTTCCTGTGTGCCAACCAGTTCTCAATCCACGTCAACACATTACCCCCAATCCCATGTGCTTTAACTTTGCTCACCAATCTCTTGTGTGGGACCTTGTCGAAGGCCTTCTGAAAGTCCAAATACACCACATCTACTGGTTCCCCCCTGTCCACCCTATTGGAAACATCCTCAAAAAATTCCAGAAGATTTGTCAAGCATGATTTCCCTTTCACAAATCCATGCTGACTTGGACCTATCATGTCGCCACTTTCCAAATGGTCTGTTATGACATCTTTAATAATTGCTTCCATCATTTTACCCACGACCGATGTCAGGCTGACCGGTCTATAATTCCCTGCTTTCTCCCTCCCTCCTTTTTTAAAAAGAGGGGTTACATTGGCCACCCTCCACTCCATCGGAACTGATCCAGAGTCTAAGGAATGTTGGAAAATGATCGTCAATGCATCCACTATTTCCAAGGCCACCTCCTTAAGTACTCTGGGATGCAGACCATCAGGCCCCGGGGATTTTTCAGCCTTCAGTCCCATCAATTTCCCCAATACCTTTTCCCGACTAATAAGGATTTCCCTCAGCTCCTCCCTCTTACCAGATCCTCTGACCCCTTTTATTTCCGGCAGGTTGTGTGTGTCCTCCACAGTAAACACCGAACCAAAGTACTTGTTCGATTGATCTGCCATTTCCTTGTTCCCCATTACGACTTCCCCTGTTTCCGACTGCAGGGGACCTACGTTTGTTTTTACTAACCTCTTTCTTTTTACATATTTATAGAAGCTTTTGCAGTCCATTTTAATGTTCTCTGCAAGCTTCCTTTCATATTTTATTTTCCCTGCCCTAATCAAACCCTTCGTCCTCCTCTGCTGAGTTTTGAAGTTCTCCCAGTCCCCGGGTTTGCTGCTACTTCTGGCCAATTTGTATGCAACTTCCTTGGTTTTAATACTATCCCTGATTTCCCTTGTTAGCCATGGTTGAGCCACCTTCCCTTTTTTATTTTTACGCCAGACCGGGATGTACAATTGTTGTAGTTCATCCATGCGATCTCTAAATGTCTGCCATTGCCCTTCCACTGATTTGCCTCAACCACTCCCTGTGGTAGCGAGTTCCACTTTCTCACCACTCTCTGAGTAAAGAAGTTTCTCCGGAATTCCCCATTGGATTTATTGGTGACTTATATCTTATATTTGTGGCCCCTAGTTTTAGATTCCCCAACAAGTGGAAACATCTTCTCTACGTCTACCCCAGCGAACCCCTTTATAATTTTCAAGACCTCTATCAGGTTACCGCTCAGTCTTCTCTTTTCTAGGGAAAAGAGCCCCAGTCTGTTCAGTCTTTCCTGATAGTTGTACCCTCCCAGTTCTGGTATCATTCTTCATGCAAGCCGTGATCCTGACCAACGGTTCCACCACAGACCCAATTCACGTACGAACCGGGGTCAAGCAAGGCTGTGTCATCGCACCAACGCTCTTCTCGATCTTCCTTGCTGCAATGCTCCATCTCACCCTCAGTAAGCTCCCCACTGGAGTGGAGCTAATTTACAGAACAAACGGGAAACTGTTCAACCTCCGTCACCTCCAGTCCAGATCCAAGGTCGTCCCATCCTCTGTCATCAAATTACAGTGTGCAGACGACGCTTGCGTCTGCGCTCACTCAGAGGTCGAACTCCAAACCATCGTCAACACCTTCACCGAAGCGTACGAGAGCATGGGCCTTACACTAAACATCCGTAAGACAAAGGTCCTCTACCAACCTGCCCCCGCCACACAGTACTGCCCCTCGATTATCAAAATCCACGACAAGGCCTTGGACAATGTGGACCACCTTCCATACCTCGGAAGCCTACTGTCAACAAGGGCAGACGTCGACGACGAAGTCCAACACCGCCTTCAGTGTGCCAGTGCAGCCTTCGGTCGCCTGAGGAAGAGAGTGTTTGAAGACCAGGACCTCAAACCCGGCACTAAGCTCATGGTCTACAGAGCAGCAGTGATACCTGCCCTGCTGTATGCCTCAGAGACATGGACCATGTACAGCAGGCACCTCAAAGCACTGGAGAGGTATCACCAACGCTGCCTTCGCAAGATCCTGCAAATCCATTGGCAGGATAGGCGCACCAACATCAGTGTTCTCGCTCAGGCCAACATCCCCAGCATCGAAGCTTTGACCACGCTCGATCAGCTCCGATGGACGGGTCACATTGTCCGCATGTCCGATACGAGACTCCCAAAACAAGCACTCTACTCGGAGCTCCGGCACGGCAAGAGAGCCCCAGGTGGGCAGAGGAAGCGCTTCAAGGACACCCTCAAAGCCTCCTTGAAAAAGTGTAACATCCCCACCGACACCTGGGAATCCCTGGCCCAAGACCGCATAAAGTGGAGGAGAAGCATCCGGGAAGGCGCCGAACACCTTGAATCTCTTCGCCGGGAGCAAGCGGAAGCCAATCGCAGGCAGCGCAAGGAGCGCACATCAACCCAAGCACCCCACCCACCCGCCCCTTCAACCACCGTCTGCCCCACCTGTGACAGAGACTGTAGGTCCCGCATTGGACTCATCAGTCACCTGAGAACTCATTTTTAATGTGGAAGCAAGTCATCCTCGGTTCCGAGGGACTGCCTAAGAAGAAGATTTTTTTGCACTTTCTCCAGTATCTTATCTTTTAATTCGCTGACGCCAGTTCTCTAATCTAATGTTCTAGTCAATGATAAACAACCTTTTTATTGCATTCTGTTTCTTGCGTAAAGAAAGACTTTCATCTATATGGCGCCCTACTTGACCTCAAGGCGTCCCAAATCGTTTTATAGCCAATGAGGTACTTTTTGAAGTGTAGTCACTGTTGTAATGTGGGAAACGCAGCAGCCAATTTGAGGACAAGTTCCCACAAACAGCAATGTGATAATGTTTTGTAAAATGGAGACCCGAACTGTGCAAGTGCTCCATGTGGTCTAACCAAGATTCTATGAGGGAGAAGGGAATAGAGGGTTAGATGGAGAAGGGAGTTGAGGGTTAAATGGAGAAGGGAACAGAGGGTTAAATGGAGAAGGGAACAGAGGGTTATGCTGATAGAGTTAGATGAGGAAAGACGGGAGGAGGCTCGAGTGGAGCACAAACGCCAGCATGGACTGGTTGGGCCGAATGGCCTGTTTCTGTGCCATATATCCTATGTAATCCTATGTATAGGCTAATGTTAGGCTGCAGCGGGAACTGGGTTGATTTCAGACACGGGCTTGTTACATAGGATGTGTCTCTGTGTAAACATGCCCATCAACAATGTACTGGCAATTTATTAACTTCATACTGGATGATCTATTTTGGACTTTGAACTGTTGCCTATCAGATTTTGGTATCTTGTTGAAAGCAGCAGAATGTGTATCTATAAAATCGGTCACTCTAATAACTCACAGAGGCCCGAACTAGATTTTTATTGCAGTTTATATAATTATCAGTGAAATTGCTTTTGACATAAACTTGGGATAGAAAACTGGTATCGAATCTTATATTTTAATTCGCTGATGCCAGTTCTCTAATCTAATGTTCTAGTCAATGATAAACAACCTTTTTATTGCATTCTGTTTCTTGCGTAAAGAAAGGAAGACTTGCATCTATATGGCACCCTTCATGACCTCAAGGCGTCCCAAATCGTTTTATAGCCAATGAAGTACTTTTGAAGTGTAGTCACTGTTGTAATGTGGGAAACGTGGCAGCCAATTTGTGGACAAGTTCCCACAAACAGTAATGTGATAATGTCCAGATAATCTGCTTTAGTGATGTTGGATGAGGGATAAATATTGGTCAGGACACCAGGGAGAACTCCCCTGCTCTTCTGTGAAAAGTGCCATGGGATCTTTTATGTCCACATCAGAAGGCAGACGGGGCTTCAGTTTAACGTCTCATCTCATCTCATCTAGGGGGCATAGATTTAAAGTAATTGTTAGAAGGATTAGAGGGGAGTTGAGGAGAACTTTTTCCACCCAGAGGGTGGTGGGGGTCTGGAACTCACTGCCTGAAAGGGTGGTAGAGGCAGAGACCCTCACCACATTTAAAAAGTACTGTCGGAGGTGCCGTCTTTTGGATGAGTCGTTAAACCGAGGCCCCATCTTCCCTCTCAAGTGGATGCAAAAGATCCCATGGCACTATTGGAAGAAGAGCTCGGGAGTTCTCCCTGGTTTCCTGACCAATATTTATTTCCTCAACCAATATCACTAAAACAGATTATTTCATTACTGTTTGTGGGAGCTTGCTGTGCGCAAATTGGCTGCACCGTTTCCTACGTTACTACTCTTCAAAAGTACTTCGTTGGCTGTAAAGCAAGTTGGGACGTCCTGAGGTCGTGAAAGGCGCTATAGATAGCAAGGTCCTTTCTGTCTTTACTTTAACTCACAAGATAGATACAGGTGACAATGGCTAGTCAGCCCTTCCTGGCTCAGCCACCAGAACAAGCCTAGAGTCCCCGCATTAGAGCACTCAGTGATTGTATCACCTTCCCCGGGCGGTCCATTCCACATCATGATCACTCCATGTTAAGACGAGCTTCCTGAAATCAGTTCTGAATTTGCCTCCCACCAAAGCAGCTAAGTGATTGGTTGGTGAGTACTTCTCTCTTTTTTTCGCTTTTTCTCTAAACTAGGTGACGTAATAAAGACTCACTACGCACTTGAACATAAAGCAAGGCTTTAATCAACTTGTAACAAAACATGGAGGTCTAGTTAGCAGTCACTAGCTTCCTGTTTCCAGATTGTCTCTGCCCAAGGTGGGCCCATGCCTGAGTATTTATACTCCCTGGACAGCGCCCCAGCTGGCCGCCCAGTAGTACTTCCTGAGTTGTTACTTGCGATTTATGACACTAGGGCATTGGTTTAAATTAAGAGCCGTGATTTTAGACTAAAAGCTATACATAGATAATTAAGTGATATTCCAAACTTGAAAACCTAATTAGTTAAATAAAATAGAGATGTCAGGGCAGGTGATGTGTTGCAGCTGTAGCATGTGGGAGCTGGTGGACGCCATGTGTGATCCACTGCGACCACACCTGCAGTAAGTGTCTGCAGATCGAGGAACTTCGGCTCAGAGTTGATGCATCAGGGAGGGGGAGAGTTACCTGGACACTTTGATCCAGGAGGCAGTCACACCCCTTAGGTTAAATACTTCAGGATTTGGTCCGTGGTCAGGGACAGGAGGGTGTGACTATGACTGAGGTAAGTATGGGGATCCAGAAGGTAGCACTGGAGGAGCCTCAGCTCTTGCACTTGTCCAACAGGTACGAGGTTCTTGCAGCCTGTGTGGACGAGAGCAGGGACTGCAGGGAGGATGAGCAAACTGACCACAGCACCGTGGTACAGGGGGCCATTCAAGTGGGGGGAGTAAAAAGGAATGTAGTAGTGGTAGGGGACAGTATAGTTAGGGGGATAGATACTGTCCTCTGCAGCCAAGAGCGTGAGTCCTGAAGGCTGTGTTGCCTGCCCGGTACCAGGATTAAGGACATCTCCTCAGGGCTGGAGAGGAACTTGGAGTGGAAGGCGGAGGATTCAGTTGTCGTGGTCCATGTAGGTACCAACAACACAGGTAGGACTAAGAAAGAAGTTAGGAGCTAGGATCCAAATTAAAAAACAGAACCACAAAGGTAATAATCTCTGGATTACTACCTGAGCAACAAGCAAATTGGCATAGGGTCAACAAGATCAGAGAGTTGAATGCGTGGCTCAAAGATTGGTGTGGGAGAAATGGGTTTCGATTCATGGGTTTCGATTCATGGGGCACTGGCACCATTACTGGGGAAAGATGGAGCTGTTCCGTTGGGATGTGCATCACTTGACCAGGCTGGGACCAGTGTCCTGGTGAATCGAATAACTCGGGCTGTAGATAGGGCTTTAAACTAAATAGTGAGGGGGAGGGTTCAGGTGAGGGGAAACTTAGAAAGTTAAAGAGAAAGGAGAAGGCAATAGTGCAGGGTAGCGATAGGGGTAATGATAACCAGAGTGTGACAGGAAGGGACAGAGCATACAAGCAAATAGAGTCAGAGTAGGGGAAAATGGTAAAAAGACAAAATTAAAGGCTCTTTATCTGAATGCACGCAGCATTCGTAACAAGATAGACGAGTTGACGGCACAAATAGAAATAAATGAGTATGATCTGATAGCCATTACAGAGACATGGTTGCAAGGTTACCAAGGCTGGGAACTAAATATTTAGGGTTATTTAAAATTTCGGAAGGATAGGCAGAAAGGTAAAGGAGATGGGGTAGCTCTGTTAATAAAGGATGAGATGAGTGCAGTGGTGAGAAATGATATTGTCTCAGAAGATCAAGATGTAGAATCAGTTTGGATGGAGATAAGAAATAGTAAGGGAAATAAGTCACTGGTGGGAGTAGTCTATAGACCCCGTAACAGTATCTGTACTGTAGGACAGAGTATAAATCAAGAAATAATGGGGGCTTGTAAGAAAGATACTGCAATAATCGTGGGCGATTTTAATCTTCATATAGATTGGACAAGTCAAATTGGCAAAGGTAGCCTTGAAGACGAGTTCATAGAGTGTATTCAGGACAGTTTTTTAGAACAATACATTGTGGAACTAACCAGGGAACAGGCTATTTTAGATCTGGTAATGTGTAATGAGACAGGATTAATTAATGATCTCATAGTAAAGGATCCTCTAGGGAAGAGTGATCATAGCATGGTAGAATTTCAAATTCAGTTTGAGGGTGAGAAACTTGGGTCTGAAACTAATGTCCTAAACTTAAATAAAGGCAACTACAAGGGTATGAAGACAGAGTTGGCTAAGGTGAACTGGAAAAATAGATTAAAGGGTAAGACGGTAGATAAGCAGTGGCAGACTTTTAAGGAGATATTTCATAACTCTCAGCAAAGGTTTATTCTAGTGAGAAAGTAAGACTCAACGAGAAGGATGAACCATCCATGGGTAACTAAGGAAGTTAAGGATGGTATCAAATTGAAAGAAAAGGCAGACAATGTTGTGAAGATTAGTGGTAGGCCAGAGGATCGGGAAATTTTTAGAAACCAGCAAATATTTTGTATCGGTCTTCACAGTAGAAGACACTAAAATGATCCCAATAATAATTGATAATCAAGGGGCTATAGGGAGGGAGGAACTTAAAGCAATCACTATCACTAGAGAAAAAGTACTAGGCAAAGTAATGGGACTAAAGGCTGACAAGTCCACTGGGCCTGATGTCCTGCATCCTGGGGTCTTAAAAGAATTGGCTGCAGAGATAGTGGATGCGTTGGTTGTAATCTACCAAAATTCCCTAGATTCTGGAGAGGTCCCAGTGGATTGGAAAACTGCAAATGTAACTCCCCTATTCAAGAAAGGAGGGAGACAGAAAGCAGGAAACTATAGGCCAGTTAGCCTAACATCT
Source organism: Squalus acanthias (assembly GCA_030390025.1). Lineage (NCBI taxonomy): Eukaryota > Metazoa > Chordata > Chondrichthyes > Squaliformes > Squalidae > Squalus > Squalus acanthias. The sequence continues at coordinate 170,742,200 of CM059428.1, read as the reverse complement.
GTCATTGGGAAAATGCTGGAATCCATTATTAAGGAAGTAATAGCAGGACATTAAAAAATTATAATACAATCAAACAGAGTCAACATGGTTTTATGAAAAGGAGATCGTGTTTGACAATTTTACTAGAATTCTTTGAGGATGTAACGAGCAGGGTGGATAAAGGGGAACCAGTAGATGTAGTGTATTTGGATTTCCAGAAGGCATTCGATAAGGTGCCACATAAAAGGTTACTGCACAAGATAAGAGCTCACGGGGTTGGGGGTATTATATTGGCATGGATAGAGGATTGGCTAACTAACAGAAAACAGAGAGTCGGGATAAATGGGTAATTTTCAGCTTGGCAAACTGTAACTAGTGGGGTGTCACAGGGATCAATTCTGGGGCCTCAACTATTTACAATCTATAATGGCCCAGAAATTCGCCTCTCCGGCTTGCCACGGGGGTAAGGATCGTGTGCGCACTTACCTACCGCGCCTGCCGTTGTGTTTTGGGCCCACGGGAACTTCAGCTCCTGGGCCTGCTCCAACTCTAAGAGGCGAGATAGGCTGTTAAGGCCCTTAGCAAGCACTAAATTGCCTCTATAATGCCATTTTGAAAGGCCTTTGTGATTTTAACCCTTGTTCTACGTGAAGCACGCCTGTTCTGAACCACGATTGTGAAACCTGGCGGGAGCACATTTGGGGCTGGCTGGCTGGCTATGGGGATGCATATGTGGATGGATGTATATATGGATGGATGGAGAGAAGACATATCTGGGAGTGGTGGTGAAAAATATCTGGGAGCAGACTTAGGACTGCTGCTGCTGCTCATTTTGCAGGTCCTCTCACAGCAAAGGCCAGGCAGTCTTTGAAGACTTTCAATGCAGCAGCAATGATGACATCATCAAAGGTGACTTTCAGACTGAAAACACTAATTGGTTCCTGGGTTCCCACATGCTGGAACTCAATTGCCCAATTAGGTGAAAATTGCATCAATCTCCCACATCCAATTGCAGTCGGGTGGATAACACGAAAAGTGGATGACATGACCCCAACCCGCCCCAGTATCAAAATCCAGCCCGAGTCTGCAAACGGATATGGATAGGGCAAAAATTTGCCAGATGGAGTATAATGTGGGAAAATTTGAGGTTATCCACTTTGGTAGGAAGAATAAAAAAGCAAATTATTATTTAAATGGAGAGAGACTACAAAATGCTACAGTATAGAGGGATCTGGGGGTCCTCGTACATGAAGCACAAAAAGCTAGCATGCAGGTACAGCAAGTAATTAGGAAGGCAAATGGAATGTTGGCCTTTATTGCAAGGGTGATGGAGTATAAAAGTAGGGAAGTCTTGCTACAACTGTACAGGGCGCTGGTGAGGCCACACCTCAAGTACTGCGTGCAGTTTTGGTCTCCTTATTTAAGGAGGGATATACTTGCATTGGAGTCAGTTCAGAGAAGGTTCACTAGGTTGATTCCTGAGATGAAGGGGTTGTCTTATGAAGAAAGGTTGAGCAGGTTGGGCCTATACTCATTGGAGTTTAGAAGAATGGGAGGTGATCTTATTGAAGCATATAAGATTCTGAGGGGGCTCGACAAGGTAGATGCAGAGAGGATGTTTCCCCTAGTCGGGGTATCTAGAACTAGGGGGCACAGTTTCAGAATAAGGGGGCACCCAGTTAAAACGGAGATGAGGAGGTATTTCTTCTCTCAGAGGGTCGTGAATCTTTGGAATTCTCTACCCCAGAGAGCTGTGGAGGCAGAGCCATTGAATATATTCAAGGCGGAGATAGACAGATATTTGAGCTACAGGGGAGTCAAGGAATATGGGGATAGTGCAGGAAAGTGGAGTTGAGGTAGAAGCTCAGCCATGATCTTATTGAATGGCGGAGCAGGCTCGAGGGGCCGAATGGCCTACTCCTGCTCCTATTTCTTATGTTCTTATGTTCTTATTTTGAATTTATACCCCCTCCAGCTACGGTGGTGTTCCAGATTCATCTTTTTGGTTCAGACGTCTGCAGGGTTACATACATACATAGAATGTACAGCACAGAAACAGGCCACTTGACCCATGCCGGTGTTTATGTGGACCCCCTCCCACCCGACTTCAGCTGACCCTATCAGTATAACCTTCCATCTGTGTTAACAGTAATTAGCAGCTCAAAATAACACTCCTGTGAAGCACCTTGGGACATATTTCTACATTAAAGGCACTTGATTGGCACCCCATCCACCACCTTAAACATTCACTCCCTCCACCACCGGCGTACCGTGGCTGCAGTGTGTACCGTCTACAAGATGCACTGCAGCAACTCGCCAAGGCTTCTTCGGCAGCACCTCCCAAACCCACGACCTCCACCACCTAGAAGGACAAGGGCAGCAGGCGCATGGGAACACCACCCACCTCCAAGTTCCCCTCCAAGTCACACACCATCCTGACTTGGAAGTATATCGCGTTCCTTCATCGTCGCTGGGTCAAAATCCTGGAACTCCCTCCCTAACAGCACTGTGGGAGTACCTTCATCAGACGGACTGCAGCGGTTCAAGAAGGCAGCTCACCACCACCTTCTCGAGGGCAAATAGAGATGGCCAATAAATGCTGGCCTGGCCAGCGACGCCCACATCCCAGGAACGAATAACAAAAAATATGTAAATGCAAGATGTTGTTGTTGAAAGGAAGTCTTTGTTTAACATTCAACTTTTGGCGGGTTGGGGGGGGACACAAAACATACGGTAGCGGGTCAGCTGCCCATTGCGCACATCACCACAGCGGGCAAGGTTTAGACAACGGGCGTCTGTCCTGCCACAGCCTGTTCCCCCCCACCGCCTTCATTGAGGAATTTTATCCCCTGCATTTCTCTGATCTTTTCTCAGACCTCAGCTCAGCAAATTATTGCAATACATTTGTGCGTGGGGCATACACAGGTCATTTGACTGGGACAATTGATTTGTTCTGCAGTTGATTCAGATTGATGGGATACCGAAAATAGCGCAGTAAGAGTATTGAAACATAATTAATGGAATGAAAAGAAAAATCAACTTGAAATCTTAAGTGCCAAAAACAATTCAATTAAATGACTTACAAACTCTTGGCAGGTGCAGAGAGCTTTGTGCTCATGCATTATGATGCTGAATCAAACAGTAATATTGCAGAAATAAACTTATTCAAATATCAAGAGTAGTTTCATGACAGAAGCATAGAAGATAGGAGCAGGAGTAGGCCATTCGGCCCCTCGAGCCTGCTCCGCCATTTAATGAGATCATGGCTGATCATCCAAATTCAGTACCCTGTCCCTGCTTTCTCCCCATATCCCTTGATCCCTTTAGCATTAAGAAATATATCTATCTCCTTCTTGAATATATTTAATGAATTGGCCTCAACTGCCTTCTGTGGTAGAGAATTCCACAGGTTCACCACTCTCTGGGTGAAGAAATTCCTCCTCATCTCAGTCCTAAATGGCTTACCCATTATCCTTAGATTGTGACCTCTGGTTCTGGACTCCCCTGCCATCGGGAACATCCTTCCTGCATCTAGTCTGTCTAGTCCTGTTAGAATTTTATAAGTTTCAATGAGATCCCCTCTCATTCTTCTAAACTCTAGTGAATATAAGCCTAATCAACCCAATCTCTCTTCATACGTCATTCCTGCCATCCCAGGTATCAGTCTGGTAAATCTTCGCTGCACTCCCTCCATGGCAAGAACATCCTTCCTCAGCTAAGGCGACGGAAACTGCACACAATACTCAAGGTGTGGTCTCACCAAGGCCTTGTACAACTGCAGCAAGACATCCTTGCTCCTGTACTCAAATCCTCTCGCTATGAAGGCCAACATACCATTTGCCTTCTTAACCGCCTGCTGCACCTGCATGCTTACCTTCAGCGACTGGTGCACAAAGACTCCCAGATCTCGTTGCACTTCCCCTTTTCCCAATCTATTGCCGTTCAGATAATAATCTGTCTTCCTGTTTTTGCCACCAAAGTGGATAACCTCGCATTTATCCACATTATACTGCATCTGCCATGCATCTGCCCAATCACCCAACCTGTCCAAATCATACTGGAGTTTCTCTGCATCCTCCTCACAGCACACACGCCCACCCAGCTTTGTGTCGTCTGCAAACTTGGAGATATTACATCTAGTTCCCTCGTCTAGATCATTAATATATATTGTGAATAGCTGGGGTCCGAGCACCGATCCCTGCGGTACCCCACTAGTCACTGCCTGCCACTCGGAAAAAGACTCGTTTATTCCAACTCTTTGCTTCCTGTCTGCCAACCAGTTCTGGATCCAAATCAGTACCTTACCCCCAATCCCATGTGCTTTAACTTTGCACGCTAATCTCTTATGCGGGACCTTATCGAAAGCCTTCTGAAAGTCCAAATACACCACATCCACTGGTTCTCCCTTATCTATTCTACCAGTTACATCCTCAAAAAATTCCAGTAGATTAGTCAAGCATGATTTACCTTTTGTAAATCCATATTGACTTTGTCCGATCCTGTCACTGTTTTCCAAGTGCTCTGCTATTACATCTTTTATAATGGACTCTAGCATTTTGCCCACTACCGATGTCAGGCTTACCAGTCTATAATTCCCCATTTTTTCTCTACCACCTTTTTTAAATAGTGGGGTTACATTAGCTACCCTCCAAATCATAGGAATTGTTCCAGAGTCTATAGAATGTTGGAAGATGATCAGCAATGCATCTACTATTTCTAGGGCCACTTCCTTAAGTACCCTAGGATGTAGATTATCAGGCCCTGGGGATTTATCGCCCTTCAATCCCATCAATTTCCCTAACACCATTTCCCTACAAATACTGATTTCATTCAATTCCTCTCTCTCATTAGACCCTATGTTCCCCGACATCTCTGGGAGGTTATTTGTGTCCTCCTTTGTGAAGACAGAACCAAAGTATGTATTTAATTGGTCTGCCATTTCTTTGTTCCCCATTATAAATTCCCCTGATTCTGACTGCAAGGGACCTACGCTTGACTTCACCAATCTTTTTCTCTTCACATATCTATAGAAGCTTTTACAGTCAGTTTTTATGTTCTCTGGAAGCTTACACTCATATTCTATTTCCCCCCCTCTTAATTAATCCCTTTGTCCTCCTTTGCTGAATCCTAAACTGCTCCCAATCATCATGATGACAGAAATCATCATAGTATCATAAAATGTTATAGCAGAGAAGGAGGCCTTTCAGCTCATCATGACTGTGCCAGCTCTTTGAAAGAGCTAACCAATTAGTCACACTCCCCCCTGCTCTTTCCCCATGGCCTGCAAATGTTTTCTGTTCAAGTATTTATCCAGTTTCCTTTTTGAAAGTTATTATTGAATCTGCTTCCACTGCCCATTCAGGCAGCGCGTTCCAGATCACAACAATTCGCTGTGTCAAAATAATGCTCCCTCGTAAATCTACCCTCTGGTTCTTTTGCCAATTATCTTAAATCTGCGTCATGACCTGTGTCATCTGTTTATCGACCCTCCTGCCAGTGGAAACAGTTTCTCCCTATCTACGCTTTCAAAACCCTTCACAGAATCATAGAATCATGGAAATTTACAGCCATTCGGCCCATCTTGTCTGTGCCGGCCGACAAAGAGCTATCCAGCCTAATCCCACTTTCCAGCACTTGGTCCGTATCCTTGTAGGTTCCGGCACTTCAAGTGCATATCCAAGTACTTTTTAAATGTGATGAAGGTCTCTGCCTCTACCACCCTTTCGGGCGGTGAGTTCCAGACCCCCATCACCCTCTGGGTGAAAAAAATTCTCATCAAATCCCCTCTAAACCTCCGACCAACTACTTTAAATCTATGCCCCCTGGTTATTGATCCTTCTGCTAAGGGAAATAGGTCCTTCCTATCCATTCTATCTAGGCCTCTCATAATTAGGTCTCCCCTCCGCCTCCTCTGTTCCAAAGAAAACAACCCCAGCCTATCCAATCTTTCCACATAGCTAATATTCCCCAGCCCAGGCAACATCCTCGTAAATCTCCTCTGCACCCCCTCTAGTGCAATCACATTCTTCCTGTAGTGTGGTGACCAGAACTGCATGCAGTATTCCAGCTGCAGCCTAACTAGTGTTTTATACAGTTCAAGCATAACCTCCCTCCCCTTATATTCTATGCCTCGGCTAATAAAGGCAAGTATCCCGTATGCCTTCTTAGCCACCTTATCTACCTGTCCTGCTACCTTCAGCGATCTGTGGACATGCACTCCAAGGTCCCTCTGATCTTCTGCACTTCTCAGTGTCCTACCGTTTATAGTGTATTCCCTTGCCTTGTTAGCCCTCCCCAAATGCATTAACTCACACTTCTCCAGATTGAATTCCATTTGCCACTGTTCTGCCCACCTGACCAGTCCATTCATATCTTCCTGCAGTCTGCAGCTTTCTTGTTCATTATCAACCACATGGCCAATTTTTGTATCATCTGCAAACTTTTTAATCATACTTCCTACATTCAAGTCCAAATCATTGATATATACCACAAAAAGCAAGGGATCTAGTACTGAGCCCTGCGGAACCCCACTGGAAACAGCCTTCCAGTCACAAAAACACCCTTCGACCATTACCTTTTGTTTCCTGCCTCTGAGCCAATTTTGGATCAAACTTGCCACTTTGCCTTGGATCCCATGGGCTTTTACTTTCGTGACCAGTCTGCCATGCGGGACCTTATCAAAAGCCTTGCTAAAATCCATATAGACTACATCAAACACACTACCCTCATCGACCCTCCTTCTTACCTCCTCAAAAAATTCAATCAAGTTAGTCAGACACGACCTTCCCTTAACAAATCCATGCTGACTGTCCCTGATTAATCCGTGTCTTTCTAAATGAAGATTTATCCTGTCCCTCAGAATTTTTCCAATAATTTTCCCACCGCTGAGGTTAGGCTGACTGGCCTGTAATTACTCGGTCTATCCCTTTCTCCCTTTTTAAACAAAGGTACTACATTAGCAGTCCTCCAGTCCTCCAGCACCACACCTGTAGCCAGAGAGGATTGGAAAATGATGGTCAGAGCCTCTGCTATTACCTCTCTTACTTCTCTTAACAGTCTGGGATACATTTCATTGGGGCCTGGGGATTTATCCACTTTCAAAGATGCTAAACCCCTTAATACTTCCTCTTTCACTATGTTTATTTCAATTAATATTTCACACTCCTCCTCCCTGATTGCAATGTCTGCATCATTCCTCTCTTTTGTGAAAACAGATGCAAAGTATTCATTAAGAACCATATCCATGTCTCCCGCCTCCACACACAGGTTACCTTTATGGTCCCTAATAGGCCCTACTCTTAGTTTAGTTATCCTCTTGCTCTTAATATATTTATAAAACATCTTTGGGTTTTCCTTGATGTTACTTGCCAATATTTTTTCATGCCCTCTCATAATTTTGAACACCTCGATTAAATCTCCCCTTAACCTTCTCGGCTCTGAGGAGAACAATCTCAGCTTCTCCAGTCTCTTCACATAACTGAAGTCCCTCATCCCTGGTACCATTCTAGTAAATCTCCTCTGCACCCTCTCCAAAGCCTTGACATCCTTCCTAAAGTATGGTGCTCAGAATGGGTCACAATACTTCAGCTGAGGCCTAACCAGTGATTTTAAAAGGTTGAGCATAACTTTCCTTGCTTTTTTTACTCCATGGGCTCGATTTTTATTTCCGGGGTGGGTTGGAGTCGGGTTGCGTGGTGAGCGGGTTCCGGAGCCGCTTCCTGGCGGGATCAGCTGCTGATGTCCGATTTTAATTTAATCAGCTTGTTGAGTTCACTGGGGCGCGCTGGCCGGTGCGTGCGATGAGCAGGTCCAATGAGTGCGATCGGGACGGCTGGCCGCCTCTGATGACGTCATCATAGCAGCTGGTTTTAAATCTCCCATTCAGCCTAAGCCTTTCTCTTCTGCATTCTGATGGTCAGTGAGATTGATCTATACACAATGACTTCTTCCAGAGGCAAGGCAGCTCCTCGATTCAATGATGACTCCCTCCATGCTCTTGTGGATGCTGTCAGAGGGCGCAGGGAGATTCTCTTCCCTCCCAATGGCCGGAGGAAGCCTCTTGAGCAGACCAAGGCAGCCTGGCTGCGCATTACTCAGGAGGTCAGCGCAAGGTCCATTTCTGCACGCTCATGGATCCAGTGCAGGAAACGCTTTAATGATCTTGTGCGAACATCAAAAGTGAGTATCTCATCACACTTACCTTCAATCTGCTTCCCTTCTCTTCTCATCACCAGCACTCTGCCTGGTAAGCCTGCTCCTCCACATACCACCTTACTCTTACTTCCCTTGCACCCTTTCCTATCCATCTCTGTCTCTGCACTGAATCACTTCAGCATCCTGCCTATGCACCCCTTAGACTCGCTCTCATTGTCATGCAGTGACAACAACTAACAACGCACAGGGAGCTAGCTTCCTCTTGGCACCTTACCCCATCTTCTTCTCCCTCAAAGCTTCTATGGTAGGGATTCTTCACACTCACTCCATCACTGTGCTTGAAACTCCGCTTGTGTCCCTCCTTGCAGGAAAAGATAGCCCACAATAAGAGGGAGAGAGCACTGACTGGAGGAGGTACACCAACCCTAGCAACCTTGACATGTGCTGAGGAGGCTGCACACAAAATTGTTGGAGGTGGCGAGGACCTGGAAGTGGGCGATGGAGAGACAGGCACACTAGAGGAAGCTGGTGACATAATAGAGTTTCATCCCTCTCATTGACATTTAGTGATTGACTGCAATGGCATATGATGTTCATAAAGAATCGTGTTGTATCATCTGCACAAAAGGCTGTGTCTGCTACATCAATATCAGATGTCTAAATCATGCCTTTACTCTCCCACAGGACCATCGAGCGCCCCCTCCTCACGATCCAGGACGAAGAGCCAGGCGACTCCTCAGAGGAACCCGAAGCTTCAGCGGGAGCAGCGTCACCAGGACTCAGCGCACCCAGCACCAGCGCAGCAACGCACACCTCGGTGGGGCCCTCGCGAGTTAGAGAAGTGTTGCCACCTGGTCTATCACAGTGCACAAGTGATCATCAGCAGATGGTGGAGACAGCGACAGCAGTGGAGAGTCCTTCGTGGAGGTCACAGCAATCTCCTAGCTCTGCTGAGCTGCATGCAGACGCTGTGTCTCTGGGGCCATCCAGAAAAAGAGCGGTTCGGGAAATACAGGAACAAATGCAGGTGTCTCTGGAAGGGTTCACCTCCAGGGTTAGTGCGAGTGTGGATAGAATGGAGGAGTCCATCTGTAACATCAGCACTGCCGTGGTGGAGGCAATGGCGCATGAACACACCTCCATGGATAGGATGGCAACCTCCGTGGAAAGGCTGGCTATGGCCATGGAGGAAAACATGGTGTGTGTTCAAAATAGATTGTCATCTCTGGAGGAGCGATGGGCAGCTATTGAGCAGAGAGACCAGAGCTTCATGGACGTCCTTGTGATGAGACTGCCAGTGCAGATACGGGTCCTCATGGCCCTCCTGATGTGCAGCAAGGTGCTCTCCAACCACTTGCCAGCACTAAGCTGCGGCTGATGCATGAGAGGGATGTTGTTGGCAGGACAGAAGGAAGTGTGGGCTCCTCTCCAAGTGCTCACACGACCATGCCACTGCGGAGCCCTCGGTAAGAGACCCACTTTGCAGAGCCAACCAGATGGCCGTTTCAGCCCCTGCACAGCCGCAGGAAGAGCAGACTGTTGAAGAGCCCACCCAGGCTCCCAAACCCAGAGGACGCCTGCCAAAGGTGTGTAAGCAGGCGCAGCATCCTAGTCAGCAAGGTACCCCTACATCTGCTGAAGCAACAGGGGTAGCACCACGTAGAAGCACACGTAAGAGAAAGATTAAGCACATAGAGTCACAAGGGGAGTCACATGGGTGTTTTGTCTTTTTTTTCTGACTGTTATTGGTTTGTGATGCTTTTGTCATGTGGTAAAGAAAAATTATGGCAAACAGTTGATTGTGTGGCCTATGTGTTCTGGAAAATGACAAATGCACATTGAGGGCTCAGGGCGACTTGCTTTTGTAATACTGATGGTGAAAGTGATAGGAAATAACCGGGTATAGCAGAGATGGTGTATGATGTTGGACTAATGTCGCCTACAATTACAGAGCCATATGGTAGCCACCTGTGGTTGAAGAGTAAGCTTATGCGAAAGTGCATGGCAGTGTGCATACCCTGCTTGATGGGCAGCAGTGAACTGGAGGGATGCTACATTGGTCACAACAGGGCACGCAAGGTGCCCCTCCTCCTCCTCCTCCTCTTCCCAGGAAGATCTGTGCTGAGCCACGTGGCTGCTACTCCCCCGATTATGAGGACCAGGATGAGAGGACATAAATTTTTCCCATCCCCTTGCTATAGATTTCATTTGAGGCAACAATCTTGCTAGCACACAGTTGAAGTGGCCTGAAATTATTCCATTCACACTGCGGATGGGTGTCAGCTTGAACAGTCACAAGGTCAGTAGATGTGCAAAATCTTATCCTATACCTACAACAGCAAAGTTGTTGCATTTGAATGTCAGCCATGTTTCAGGTGCGCTTTTAAAGTGCTCCACCAATGACTACAAATCATGTCCTCCAGCAACTTGTCTCCTTGAAGCTGGACTGTTTCTGACAAGACGGGAAACAGGAGCCAGAAGCGCGAAAATGGGAAACCACTATCAAAATAGGATTAGCAAGGCAGTTAACAGGCTCTTAACTGCCTTAACTACCTGTCCCACCGGTTCCAGTCGGGTCAGTCTGGGAGCGGCTGAACACTCTCACGAAAATCGGGTGGGGACGGGATGGAGGTGGGTTGGCAGTCTGAAGCCATTTTTTCCGATTTTCGCCACAGACCCGCCTCCAAACCCGCCTCCTCAGGGCTATTAAAATCGAGCCCCATGCCTCTATTTATAAATCCAAGGATCTCCCCTTTATTCCCTTTTATTGCATATCAATAATCTGGTTCTCAGGAGGGACAAGGCCCCATCAGAACTCACATCCCTTCAATCTGCCGCACCAACCAGGACAAAGACATCCGCATAATTGGCTCTCCATCCACCACCTTAAACATTCACTCCCTCCACCACCAGCGTACCGTGGCTGCAGTGTGTACCATCTACAAGATGCACTGCAGCAACTCGCCAAGGCTTCTTCGGCAGCACCTCCCAAACCCGCAACCTCTTCCACCTAGAAGGACAAGGGCAGCAGGCGCATGGGAACACCACCACCTCCAAGTTCCCCTCCAAGTCACACACCATCCTGACTCGGAAGTATATCGGCCGTTCCTTCATCATCGCTGGGTCAAAATCCTGGAATTCCCTCCCTAACAGCACTGTGGGAGTACCTTCACCACATGGACTGCAGTGGTTCAAGGCGGCGGCTCACCACCACCTTCTCAAGGGCAACTAGGGATGGGCAATAAATGCTGGCCTTGCCAGCGACGCCCACATCCCAGGAATGAATAAATAAAACAAACTATCACTGCCTTGAACTGAAAACGTTAATGTTTTTTGTAACGTTGTGCACATTTCCATTAAACAGCGTGGGTATAAATCAGGAGGCTGTCAAACTATGCACCAGGCTAAAAGGATTTTGCAAAGCAGTCAAGTGCCGTCATTAAGAAAAAGATCACAAGGCAGTATAAACAGTTATTTGCATTCCAAACGGAATCTACTTTATTACCCAACTGCTGAGCAGGAAATTCGGTTGCTTCTTTAATCAGGCTGGATTGAACATATCGTTCTGTACAATAATAACAGCAAAAAGTGCAGCAAGGCAACTAACCTCACCCCACCTACCCTGGCTGAAAGCAGCTCAGCCTGTCACTTTGTTATCGGCCTGAATTCTGCATCCTATCATTCTGTTTAAGGTGCCAGACTTGGCTCGGTGGGTAGCGTTCTCGCCTCTGAGTCAGAAGGTTGTGGGTTCAAGTCGCACTCCAGAGACTTGAGCGCATAGTCTAGGCCAGCGTTTCCCAACCTGTGGTCCGCGGACCACCAGTGGTCCGCGAGGGTACTGCAGGTGGTCCGTGAACAAAGATAATTATGATACTGTAATAATAATATCATCACGTGTACCTCGTATGTATCATATGCGATATTACATTATTATTCGCAATGTAATATACTTCACAAGCATCCTTCTGATTCTCTGAATTTTAATAGTGTGGGGGTGTGGCGCTTTTGCGTGATGTCAATGTGAACCGACGCTCTTAGATTCTAGAAAATTCAACGGTTAGAGCGCGGGAATCAAAAAATGGATCGGTGGCTTTTATCTGGCATGCGTAAGCGAACTCTCTACTATGGTCAAAATGACAGTGAGACATCAGCAAATGAAACTCAGCACAACAAAAGTAAGCGAAAAGTGAGGAGAAAATACAGCAGTGAATACTTAAAACTGGGATTTACGTACGCTGGAACTGAGAACGAACCGTTACCAGTATGTGTCCTGTGTTATGATGTTCTGTCGAATGAAAGCCTAAAGCCCGCTAATCTTCGCCGTCATCTTGAGACTAAGTGTGGGGAATACGTGTCCAAGCCAACTGGATTTTTTTACAACCAGCTCAAAGAATTTCAACGTAGCAAGACAATTATGGAATGCACATCTAAAGGCAGTGATAATGCTAAGGCGGTGGAGGCCTCGTACCAGGTAGCTAGGCTCATAGCAAAGACAGGGAAGCTGCACACAATTGGGGAGGAGTTGATATTGCCAGCGGCTAAGGAGATGGTGGGTGTTATGCTGGGAGAGGGGGCCTGCAAGCAAATTAACATGATTTCATTGTCGGATAACACAGTTCAACGCAGAATTGATGAGATGGCTCAGGACTTGTGTGATCAGCTAATAGCGAGAATGCAAGCGAGTCGTTTTTATGCACTTCAAATGGATGAATCAACGGACATTGCAAACCTTTCAAACCTGATCACCTATGTAAGGTTTGAACACAATGGAGAGATACATGAGGACCTTCTCTTTTGTAAATCGTTGTCCACACGCTCAACTGCAGAGGCTATTTTTGGAATGTTGAACAGTTTCATTATTGAAAATGGGATTGATTGGTCAAAATGTGTCGGACTTGGCACAGATGGGGCCCGTGCGATGTTAGGCCAACACAGTGGGGTTGTTGCACGTGTAAGAGCAGTGGCTCCGCTAGCATCATCCATTCACTGCAGCATCCATAGGGAGGCGTTAGCTGCAAAGAAAATGCCTGCTGATCTCAAGACCGTTTTGGAGGAAGCCGTTAAAACTGTTAATTATATCAAGGACCGTCCACTGAATTCGCGAATATTTGCAGCTATTTGTGACGAAATGGGCAGTGATCACCATCAACTACTTCTGCACACCGAGGTCCGCTGGCTGTCCCGAGGAAAGGTACTCACTCGTCTTTTAGAGTTGCATGAAGAGGTGAGATTTTTTTTACTGGACTCAAAGTTTGAACTTTCACATCGCTTCAGTGATTTTCAGTGGCTTGCCAAATTGGCATATATGGCAGATATTTTCGATCACTTGAATGGTCTCAATCTGCGTCTTCAGGGAAAATCAGTGACATTCTTTCATGTGCAGGACAAAATAGAAGCGATGATCAAGAAAATAGAGATGTGGACCAAACGACTGGAGCAGTCAAATTACGACTCGTTTGCGAATCTGTCTGATTTTTTGGTCACGGCAGAGATGCAGCTTCCAAACAGTGTGAAACATATCATCAGAGAGCACCTCCAAAGTTTGAAAATAAACCTAAGCGAGTACTTCCCTGTGCCTGACACAAAATTCAACTGGATACGAAATCCCTTTGCGAGCCTTGATGATGACATCCTCACAAGCCTGACCTCGACAGAGCAAGACAACCTTGTGGAACTGTCCTGTGACAGTGCTTTAAAGCAGGATTTTTCTCGGCAATACCTGACTGACTTTTGGCTTAAAGTTGCTTCGGAATATCCAGCACTGTCCGACAAGGCAGTAAAGTTTCTAATGCGTTTTCCCACAACCTACCTTTGCGAAACTGGATTTTCTGCGCTTGTCGCATTGATGACCAAATACCGGAATAAACTGCAAGTTGAACCAGATCTCCGATTGAGACTGTCATCGCTGGAACCTGACATCCAGTGTTTGACGTCTGCAAAACAACATCAGCCTTCTCATTAGGTAAGTGTTATCTTTTCCCCACTGGTAGGCCTACTGCAGGTAAATGTGCTGTGACGAGTGCCAGTGCAATGTATTTGTGAGTGAGCATAATAAATGATTAGAAACAGCTGCGTTTTTAATACCTGCTGATATATAAGTTTGACTCCCGTCAGCCATAGGCTGTTAAAAAATATATAAACGGCTGGTGGTCCGCAGAAGCTTTTGATGACGATGTAGTGGTCCGCATGAAGGAAAAGGTTGGGAACCGCTGGTCTAGGCTGACAATCCAGTGCAGCGCTGAGGGAGCGCTGCACCGTTGGAGGTGCCGTCTTTCGGATGAGACGTTAAGCCGAGGCCCCGTCTGTGGATGTAAAAGATCTCGTGACACTATTTCAAAGAGGAGCAGGGGAGTTCTCCCCGGTGTCCTGGCCAATATTTATCCTGAACCAACATCACTGAAACACAAATTATCTGGTCATTATCACATTGCTTTTTGTGGGAGCTTGCTGTGTGCAAATTGGCTGCCACGTTTCCCACATTACAACACTTCAAAAGTACTTCATTAGCTGTAAAGCACTTTGGGATGTCCTAAGGTCACGAAAGGTATTCTATAAATGCAAGATTTTTCTTTCTTTTCTGTAGTATCATGTGTGACAATGAGCATTTTTAAATTATAAAATTACCATCGTAAAACACGTACCTATGAGATTTTACATTTTAAATATTCGCATTGCACCATTTAAATTAAAAGGGCTAATGCCTTCATCTGAAGAGCAGGTCCAGCTATTCCATGACTTACTGTTGCCATGTTTATTCTTCAAATTGCACAGCACAATGTCAACCCAATTCGTTTTATAAGTCAATAGTACTCATTAAGATAAGGAGAAAGTTAAACTTGCAATTCAAATTACCTGTCCTCTTAAACTGCTAAAATCAGATGTTTGTTGGATCGGTGTTTAACCCGATTACTTTTCATTTTTATCTTCTGGCCCTGCAGTCCCCGGTGTCATAGGAAAGACCAAGGTCCATCTAATTTGCCTTCTACTATCCTGGTAGTCACATTACACAACAATAATGGAGTTGTTGACTAATTATGGCAATCCATCTCTATCAATTCCCCCACAACGGATGTGACCTGATGAAATCCCCCAGCGGTAGAAACCTTTGGAACCGTAGGTCCAAAGTCACCTTTTTCCTCCCAAGCTTCAAGATGGCAAAAGCAGGCTGGAGGAGCAGCAACGACAATAACAACTTGCATTTATACAGAGCCTTTAACGTAGCAAAGCGTCCCACAGGAGCGTTATCAAACACTATTAGACACTGAGCCCTATGGGAGACATTCGGACATGTGACGAAAAGCTTGGTCAAAGGCAAATTCTTGAGTGTTTCAAAGGAGGAGGAGAGAGAGGTAAAGAGGTTTAGGGAGGGAATTCCAGAGCATAGGGCCTCGGCAGCTGAAGGCACGGCCGCCAATGGTGGAGCGATTAAAATCGGGGATCCGCAAGAGGCCAGAATTGGAGGAGTGCAGAGATCTCGGGGGGTTCTCCACTATGAACTTTGGCTTTTCGATATGTCAGAATTATATTTGCTAATTTAGTGGTGCACTCAGCGTATTTAAGAATCACTTGAATGAGCACGGGATAGATACATATGTGGAAGGCATTTCGGCCCATTTTAGGAACATAACAACAGGAGGAGGCCATTCAGCCCCTCGAGCCTGCTCCGCCATTCATTCAGATAATGGCTGATCTGTACCTCAACTCCATTTACCCTCCTTAGCTCCATATTCCTTGTTACCTTTACCTAACAAATATCTATCGATCTCAGTCTTGAAAGCTCATTTGTCCCAGCATCCACAGCCTCTTGGGGGAAGAGAGTTCCAGATTTCTACCATCCTTTGTGTGGAAAAAGTGCTTCCTGATTTCATAAGAACATAAGAAATAGGAGTAGGAGTAGGCCATTCGGCCCTTCGAGCCTGCTCCGCCATTCAATGAGATCATGGCTGATCTTCTGCCTCAATTCCATTCACTGGCCTTATCGCCATATCCCTTGATGCCCTTACTAGTCAGAAATCTATCGATCTCTGTTTTGAATATACCCAATGACTGAGCCTCCACAGCCCTCTGGGGTAGAGAATTCCAAAGATTCACCACCCTCTGTTTGAAGAAATTTCTTCTCATCTCAGTCCTGAATGGCCTACCCTTTATCCTGAGGCTGTGGCCCCTGGTTCTAGACTCCCCAGCTAAGGGAAACATTCTCCCAGCATCCACCCTATCAAGCCCTGTAATAATTTTGTATGCTTCAATGAGATCCCCTCTCATTCTTCTGAATTCAAGCGAATACAGGCCTAGTTTACTCAATCTCTTCTCATATGACTGTCCCGCCATCCCAGGAATCGATCTCGTGAACCTTCGTTGCACTCCCTCTATGGCAAGTATATCCTTCCTTAGGTAAGGAGACCAAAATTGTACACAGTACTCCAGGTGTGGTCTCACCAAGGCCCTATATAATTGCAGTAAGACTTCTTTACTGCTGTACTCAAATCCTCTTGTAATGAAGGCCAGCATACCATTTGCCTTTCTAATGGCTTGCTGCACCTGCACATTCACTTTCAGTGACTCATGTACAAGGACACCCAGGTCCCTTTGATCATCTGCATTCCCCAATCTTTCACCATTTAGGAAATACTCTGCCTTTCTGTTTTTTCTACCAAAGTGGATAACTTCACATTTCACCACATTATATTCCATTTGCCCTGTTCTTGCCCACTCACTTAGCCTGTCTATATCCCCTTGAAGTTTTGATCGCCTAAGATGGTCGGAGAGGAATCTTCCAGGTTTTTCTTCCCCAAATTGGCCTGGGTTTTGATCTGGTTTTTTGTCTCTCCCAGGAGATCACATGGTTTTCGGGTGGGGTGCAGAGTGTACATATTGTGATACACAAGGGTATCACAATTGTGTGGGACAGGCTGCATGGGCCAGAGGGTCTTTCACTGTCCGGCATTGTTCGTATGTTTTGTTAATGCTGCGCCCCAAATTGAACCTGCATATTGCTTAAGAGATGAAATGAGTGGGATAGAAGAGTCCGCAGTGAGGCAAATTGACCTTCCTTGTGGAGCAGCATGCTTCGTAGAGTGAATGGGCCTTTCCCCATTCTTTTATTTGTTTCTACTTTATTCCATCTTGTCCCCAGCTTGTATCTTTAGGCACTGGTGCTTGTCCTTGGCACGTTCCAATTTTACATTACAGTTGAGTTTCCCATCCTATCTAACCCTTGATATATGCTCCACAATTACCAATTTCTTATTTAACATTGACTGTCATGAAACCCTTAAGCACCATTTCCCCTTCAAGATCTTTTCTCTCCACTGAACTGATTCGCAATGAAGCAGGAAAACACAATTCATTCCGAGAAAATATTTTGACATGTTCAAAATGTTATCTTAAAATTTCAAGCTTACAAGTGATTTTTGGCTGTGTAATGAGTTTTAGTATCACAACAGGCCGTTAATGAGGAAAGGCATGATAATCGCTACAAAAAGAGAAACGTATGGATTCATATCTATGTTATCTCACAGTGCTGTTATCACTGATCTAGGGAACCAAAAACAAATGAAGCACAAATAGAGGTTGCTTATTTATCACTTTCATTTTCTATCTTTCATCTTCGCAAAAGGTACTGCAGTATGACATTAATCAGGGCCAGAGTGATCTCCTGGACTTGTTCTTCATTAGAACATAAGAAATAGGAGCAGGAGTCGGCCATTTGGCCCTTCGAACCTGCTCCGCCATTCAGTAAGATCATGGCTGATCTTCTACCTCAACTCCACTTTCCTGCACTATCCCCATATCCCTTGATTCCCTTAATATCCAAAAATCTATCAATCTCTGTCTTGAATATACTCAATGACTGAGCCTCCACAGCCCTCTGGGGTAGAGAATTCCAAAGATTCACCACCCTCTGAGTGAATAAATTTCTTCTCATCTCAGTCCTAAATGGCCGACCTCTTATTCTGAGACTGTGATCCCTGGTTCTAGGCTCCCCAGCCAGGGGAAACATCCTCCCTGCATCTACCTTGTCAAGTCCTGTAAGAATTTTGTATGTTTCAATGAGATCACTTCTCATTCTTCTAAACTCTAGAGAATACAGGCCTAGTCTACTCAATCTATCCTCATAGGGCAATCCCCCCATCCCAGGAACCAGTCTGGTGAACCTTCGTTCCACTCCCTCTAGGGCAAGTATAACCTTCCTTAGGTAAGGAGACTAAAACTGTACACAGTACTCCAGGTGTGGTCTCACCAATAACCTATATAATTGCAGTAAGACGTCTTTACTCTTATACTCAAATCCTCTTGTAATAAAGGCCAACATACTATTTGCTTTCCTAATTGCTTGCTGTACCTGCATGTTAACTTTCAGTGATTCGTGTACAAGGACACCCAGGTCCTTCTGAACACCAACATTTCCCAATCTCCCATCATTTAAAAAATACTCTGCTTTTCTATTTTTCCTACCACAGGGGATAACTTCACATTTCTCCCCATTATATTCCATTTGCCAGTAAACAATAATTCTAAATGGTCGAAGAGTGTTAAAAAAAACAAGCCTGAAGGCTCTGTGTCTTAATGCGAGGAGCATTCGTAATAAGGTGGATGAATTAGCTGCACAAATAGATGTAAACGGATATGATATAATTGGGATTACGGAGACATGGCTCCAGGATGACCAAGGCTGGGGATTCAACATCCAGGGGTATTCAATATTCAGGAAGGACAGGCAAAAAGGAAAAGGAGGTGGGGTAGCATTGCTGGTTAAAGAGGAGATTAACACAATAGTAAGGAAGGATATTAGCTCTGATGATGTGGAATCTGTATGGGTAGAGCTGAGAAATACCAATGGGAAGAAAACGTTAGTGGGAGTTGTATACAGACCCCCAAACAGTAATGCTGAGGTTGGGGATGGCATTAAATGGGAAATTAGAGATGCGTGCAATAAGAGCACAGCAGTTATCATAGGTGACTTCAATCTACATATAGATTGGGCTAACCAAATTAGTAACAATACTGTGGAGGAGGAATTCCTAGAGTGTATACGGGATGGTTTCCTGGACCAATATGTTGAGGAACCAACTAGAGATCAGGCCATCTTAGACTGGGTATTATGTAAGGAGAAAGGATTAATTAGCAATCTTGTTGTGCGAGGCCCCTTGGGGAGGAGCGATCATAATATGATAGAATTCTTCATTAAGATGGAAAGTGAAGTAGTTGACTCAGAGACTAGGGTCCTGAATTTAAATAAAGGAAACGACGATGGTATGAAGCGCGAATTGGCTAGGATGGATTGGGGAGTGTTACTTAAAGGTTTGACGGTGGATAGGCAATGGCAAACATTTAAAGATTGCATGGAGGAACTACAGAATTTGTTCATCCTTGTTTGGCATAAAAATAAAACAAAAAAGGTGACTCAACCGTGGCTAACAAGGGAAATTAGGGATAGCATAAGATCCAAGGAGAGGACATATAAATTGGCCAGAAAAAGCAGCAAACCTGAGGATTGGGAGCAGTTTAGGATTCAGCAAAGGAGGACAAAGGGATTAAATAAGAGGGGGAAAATAGAGTATGAGAGTAAGCTTTCAGGGAACATAAAAACTGACTGTAAAAGCTTCTATAGATATGTGAAGAGAAAAAGATTGGTGAAGTCAAGCATAGGTCCCTTGCAGTCAGAATCAGGGGAATTTATAATGGGGAACAAAGAAATGGCAGACCAATTAAATACATACTTTGGTTCTGTCTTCACAAAGGAGGACACAAATAACCTCCCAGAGATGTCGGGGAACATAGGGTCTAATGAGAGGGAAGAACTGAATGAAATCAGTATTTGTAGGGAAATGGTGTGAGGGAAATTGACGGGATTGAAGGCCGATAAATCCCCAGGGCCTGATAATCTACATCCTAGGGTACTTAAGGAAGTGGCCCTCGAAATAATAGATGCATTGCTGGTCATCTTCCAAAATTCTATAGACTCTGGAACAGTTCCCATGGATTGGAGGGTAGCTAATGTAACCCCACTATTTAAAAAAGGTGGTAGACAGAAAATGGGGAATTATAGTCTGGTAAGCCTGACATCGGTAGTGGGGAAAATGCTAAAGTCCATTATAAAAGATGTAATAGCAGAGCACTTGGAAAACAGTGACAGGATCGGACAAAGTCAACATGGATTTACAAAAGGTAAATCATGCCTGGAATTTTTTGAGGATGTAACTGGTAGAATAGATAAGGGAGAACCAGTGGATGTGGTACATAGATACATAGATACATAGAAGATAGGAGCAGGAGTAGGCCATCCGGCCCTTCGAGCCTGCTCCGCCATTTAATGAGATCATGGCTGATCCTCCAATTCAGTATCCCGTCCCCGCCTTCTCTCCGTAACCCTTAACCCCTTTTGCCTGTAGAAATATATCTAATTCCCTCTTAAATATATTTAATGAGCTGGCGTACACTACCCTCTGTGGCAATGAGTTCCACAGGTTCACCACCCTCTGAGTGAAGAAATTCCCCCTCATTTCTGTCCTAAATGGTTTAGCCCTTATCCTTAAATTATGTCCTCTAGTTCTGTTCTCACCCGCCAAGGGAAACATTCCTTCTGCATCTAGTCTGTCTAGACCTGTCAGAATTTTATACACTTCTATGAGGTCCCCTCTCAATCTTCTAAACTCCAGTGTGTACATCCCTAAACTACATAGTCTCTCCTCATAGGTCAATCCCGCCATTCCTGGTATCAGCCTGGTGAATCGCCGCTGCACCCCCTCCATGGCAAGAACATCTTTCCTCAGATGAGGTGACCAAAACTGTACACAGTACTCGAGGTGTGGTCTCACCAGTGCCCTGTACAGCTGCAGCAAGGTATCCCTGTTCCTGTATTCCAACCCTTTTGCTATGAAGGCCAGCATACCGTTTGCCTTCTTGACCGCCTGTTGCACCTGCATGCTCGCCTTCAGTGACTGGTGTACAAGAACACCCAGGTCTCTCTGTACTTCCCCCTCTCCCAATTTATTGCCATTTAAATAATAATTTGCCCTCCCGTTCCTGCACCCAAGGTGGATAACTTCGCACTTGTCCACATTATAGTGCATCTGCCATTTATCCGCCCAATCACCCAGTCTGTCCAAATCGCTCTGGAGCTTCCTGGTCTCCTCCTCTGAGCCCACCCCCCCTCCTAGTTTAGTGTCGTCTGCAAATTTGGAAATGCTGCATCCGACTCCCTGATCCAGGTCATTAATGTAAATTGTGAACAGCTGGGGACCCAGGACAGATCCCTGTGGTACCCCACTTGTTACTGCCTGCCATTCAGAAAATGAGCCGTTTATTCCAACTCTCTGTTTTCTATCTGACAGCCAGTTCTCTATCCACGTCAATACTTTCCCCTTTATCCCATGAGCTTCAATTTTCCATGCTAATCTTTTATGTGGGACCTTATCGAAGGCCTTTTGGAAGTCCAGGTACACCACATCTACTGGCTCTCCCCCATCTATTTTACCAGTTACTCCCTCAAAAAATTCCAATAGATTAGTCAAGCACGATTTACCCTTTGTAAATCCATGTTGACTCTGTCCTATCCTGTCCCCATTTGCTAAGTGCTCCGCTCTTTCATCCTTAATGATGGACTCCAGCATTTTGCCCACAACTGATGTAAGGCTTACAGGTCTGTAATTACCTGCTTTTTCCCTACCCTCCAATCCATGGGCACTGTTCCCGAGTCTAATGAATTCTGAAAAATCATACTTAGTGCATCCGCTATCTCTAGGGCCACCTCCTTCAGTACCCTAGGATGCATGTTATCAGGCCCTGGGGATTTGTCCGCCTTCAATCCCTTTAGCTTCCTTAACACCATATCCTTAGAGATATTGATTTGTGTCAGTTCCTCCTTTGCCAATGTCCCTATTTTTCCCGATATCACAGGGAGGTTTTTTGTGTCTTCCTTCGTAAAGACTGACCCAAAGTATGCATTTAGTTGGTCTGCCATTTCCTTATTTCCCGTTATATATTCCCCCGTATCTGACTGCAATGGGCCAACTTTGGTTTTCACCAGTCTTTTCCTCTTGATATACTTATAAAAGCTTTTGGAGTTCGTTTTTATATTTTCCGCCAGCTTGCTTTCGTAAGCTATTTTGCCCCTCTTGATTAAGCCCTTTGTCCTCCTTTGCTCTATCTTAAACTGTTCCCAATCTTCCGCTCTGGCGCTTTTTTTGGCTATTTTATACGCCCTATCTTTGGATTTTATGCTGTCTCTAATGTGTATTTGGACTTTCAGAAGGCTTTCGATAAGGTCCCGCATAAGAGATTAGCGTGCAAAGTTAAAGCACATGGGATTGGGGGTAAGGTACTGATTTGGATCCAGAACTGGTTGGCAGACAGGAAGCAAAGAGTTGGAATAAACGGGTCTTTTTCCGAGTGGCAGGCAGTGACTAGTGGGGTACCGCAGGGATCGGTGCTAGGACCCCAGCTATTCACAATATATATTAATGATCTAGACGAGGGAACTAGATGTAATATCTCCAAGTTTGCAGACGACACAAAGCTGGGTGGGCGTGTGTGCTGTGAGGAGGATGCAGAGAAACTCCAGTATGATTTGGACAGGTTGGGTGATTGGGCAGATGCATGGCAGATGCAGTATAATGTGGATAAATGCGAGGTTATCCACTTTGGTGGCAAAAACAGGAAGGCAGATTATTATCTGAACGGCAATAGATTGGGAAAAGGGGAAGTGCAACGAGACCTGGGTGTCCTTGTGCACCAGTCGCTGAAGGTAAGCATGCAGGTGCAGCAGGCGGTTAAGAAGGCAAATGGTATGTTGGCCTTCATAGCGAGAGGATTCGAGTACAGGAGCACGGATGTCTTGCTGCAGTTGTACAGGGCCTTGGTGAGACCACACCTTGAGTATTGTGTGCAGTTTTGGTCGCCTTATCTGAGGAAGGATGTTCTTGCCATGGAGAGAGTGCAGCGAAGATTCACCAGACTGATACCTGGGATGGCAGGAATGACGTATGAAGAGAGATTGGGTCGATTGGGCATGTATTCGCTTGAGTTTAGAAGAATGAGAGGGGATCTCATTGAAACTTATAAAATTCTAACAGGACTAGACAGACTAGATGCAGGAAGGATGTTCCCAATGGTGAGGGAGTCCAGAACCAGGGGTCACAGTCTACAGATAAGGGGTAAGCCATTTAGGACTGAGATGAGGAGGAATTTCTTCACCCAGAGAGTGGTGAACCTGTGGAATTCTCTACCACAGAAGACAGTTGAGTCCAATTCATTAAATATATTCAAGAAGGAGTTGGATATATTTCTTAAGGCTAAGTGGATCAAGGGATATGGGGAGAAAGCAGGGACAGTGTACTGAATTTGGATGATCAGCCATGATCGCATTGAATGGCGGAGCAGGCTCGAGGGGCCGAATGGCCTGCTCCTGCTCCTATCTTCTATGTTTCTATGTTTAAGTTCTTGCCCACACACTTAGCCTGTCTATATCCCCTTGAAGCCTCCTTGCATCCTCCTCACAACTTACATTCCCACCCAGCTTTGTATCATTAGCAAACTTAGCTATATTACATTGGGTCCCCTCATCCAAATCATTGACGTAGATTGTAAATAGCTAAGGCCCAAGCACTGATCCTTACGGTACCCCACTAGTTACAGCCTGCCAACCCGAAAATTACCGTTTATGCCTACTCTCTGTTTTCTGTCCGTTAACCAATCCTCAATCCATGCTGGTACATTACTCCCAACTCCCTGAGCCCTCATTTTGTTTCATAACCTCTTGTGTGGATTGCCTTCTGAAAATCCAAATACACATCCACTGGTTGCCCCTTATCTATTCTGCTAGTTACAACCTCAAAAAACTCGAACAGATTCGTCAAACACGATTTCCCTTTCATAAATCTGTGTTGACTCTGCCCAATCCTATTATTATTTTCTAAGTGCCCTGTTATCACGTGCTTAATAATAGATTCTAGCATTTTCCCTACTACTGATGTTTCTTAAATAATTCCAGGGTTGATACCATTAAAAATTTGCGAGTAAACACATCACTCCAATGAACCCACTTAAAGATGAAAAAAGCTGTGAGCTTCTTGCAATACTGCCGGACAACTCTGGTGTCCTAGGAACAAATTGTACATTGACGTCACACACAAGCCTCTTCCTTTCAATATCGAGGGAAATATAGACATAGCCACTCTTCTTCTCTCTAATACAGATGCACTCATCCTCTCAGGGGAGGACTTTGATATTTTTTAAGGGTCCTGTTCATTGTAATTCAAAATTATATGGGGTTTTAATAGATTAGATAGGGAAAAACAGTTTCTACTGGCAGGAGGGTCGATAGACAGAGGACACAAATTTAAGGTGATTGGCAAAAGAACCAGAGGGAGGAGATGAGGAGACATTTTTTACGCAGCGAGTTGTTGTGATCTGGAATGCACTGCCTGAAAGGGCGGTGGAAGCAGATTCAATAGGAACTTTCAAAAGGGAATTGGATAAACACTTGAAAAGGAAAAATTGGTAGGGCTATGGGGGAAAGAGCAGAGGGAAGAGCGAGACTAATTGGACAGCTCTTTGAAAGAGCCAACACAGGCACGATGGGCCGAATGGCCTCCTTCTGCGCTGTATCATTCCCGAATTCTATGTATTGTGTTAAATTGAGCAGAATAACTGTGCACTCAGGGTTTTCTTTCAATTAAAAAGACCTTCCTGTTTTATAATTTCTGCCACTGAGCCATGGCTGACACCTAATTATTGTGTCATGTATTCTGATATCTTGTCTTAGCTCCGCATGGACTCATAATGGAGTTCCCTTTAGATCATTTTCTCCTTTCCTCTCTTGAGGGCACTAACTCTTACTAGGATACAGTTCCACTGGTACCAACAGGCTTTCCTCATGTGAGAGCCTAGGCCAAGAACGTATGGCAAGCCATTCAATCACAGGGTGCTTCCTAACTGAAAGAAAGAACTTGCATTTATATGGTGCTTTATCGTGTCCCAAAGCACTTTACAATCAATGGATTACATTTGAAGTGCAGTCATTGCTTGGGCCATACTGTCCATATAGTCCTAGGGGGAGAAATTCGGTACCTTAGCGCCTCCCATTTTCGCCTCTGGGGGGCGATAACGGGGCGCTAACGACTTACCGACTGGGCACGGCGAAATGAACGACTCCCGCTAACTTGGCCGAGAGGTTTGCGGCGGCGGTAACACTTTGCGCCACGATCTCCAGCGGCCTCGCCCCGGTAGCGCCCCGGACCCGGACTTCGGATCCGCCCCCGCAGCAGCGCGGGCCGACAACACCGACAGCTGCAGGAGGCGTTGATCGGGAGGCCGGGCACTTCGGGGGCGCAAATAAAAGGGGATGTTGGCACGGGTAGGAGAAAAATTTTAACAACGCTTCAAGTGATTTTTTTTGATTGCTCCTGGGCCGCGATCGATCAGCCCGCCGCTCTGCTAGAGTACATGGGGCTGATCGGGCAGGATCGCGGCCGCCGTCAGGGACCAGCTAACTGGTCCCAATGCAGAGCCTGCAGCGACGGCCCTTCCCTTTAAAGGAGGGAAGGAGCCTCGGATCGCAGGAGCACTGCTCGGCCCATTGCGCAGCGCAGCACCACCACTGCCCCGCCTGCGTCCTCTAGCGCTCCAGGAAGGAAGTGGAGTGCTTGATTTAGCACTCCACTTCCTTCCTGGAGCGCAAACACTGAATTTAGAAAAAGATGGGAATCATTAGCGCCTGGCACTAAGCTCTGGAATTCCCTCCCTAAACCTCTCCGCCTCGCTACCTCTCTTTCCTCCTTTAAGACGCTGCTTAAAACCTACCTCTTTGACCTAGCTTTTGGTCACCCTCCCTAACTTATCCTTATGTGGATCGGTATCAAATGTTTTGTCTTAAAATATTCCTGTGCAGCGCCTTGGGATGTTTTACTACGTTAAAGGCGCTATATAAATATAAGTTGTTGTTGTTGTTGTTTCAAAAGTTACCGCCCCCCCCAAACGGAGCGATACTGAATTTCTCCCCCCTGGACTCTAATCTCAGTCTCTGCTGGGTAAACTAATCTCAACCAGGAAGATAACAGAAAGGTTAGGGAAGAGGGGGAAAAATCTGCTAGGGTTCCTGCTGCTGATCATTACTCAATGCGCCTCAATGATACTGGGGCTAATAGGGTTAAATTATGATAGATAAGTTGCATAGACTGGGCTTGTACCCCCTTGAGTATAGAAGATTAAGGGGTGATCTAATCGAGGTGTTTAAGATGGTTAAATAGTGGATGCATTGGTTGTCATCTTCCAAAATTCTATAGATTATGGAACAGTTCCTGCAGATTGGAGGGTGGGAAATGTAACCCTACTATTTAAAAAAGGAGGGAGAGAGAAAATGGGGAACTACAGACCGGTTAGCCTAACATCAGTAGTAGGGAAAATGCTAGAGTCGATTATAAAGGATGCGATAACAGGACACTTAGAAAATATCAATGGGATTAGACAAAGTCAACATGGATTTATGAAAGGGAAATCGTGTTTGACAAACCTACTGGAGTTTTTTGAGGATGTAACTGGTATAATAGATAAGGGAGAACCAGTGGATGTGGGGTATTTGGATTTTCAGAAGGCCTTTGATAAAGTCCCACATAAGAGGTTAGTGTGCAAAATTAAAGCACGTGGGATTGGTAATATACTGGCATGGATTGAAAATTGGTTAACAGACAGGAAACAGAGAGTAGGAAGAAATGGGTCTTTTTCAGGGTGGCAGGTGGTGACTAGTGGGGTACCACAGGGATCTGTGCTTGGGCCCCAGCTATTCACAATATATATTAATGATTTGGATGAGGGGACCAAATGTAATATATCCAAGAATGTCTTACTACAGTTATACAGGGCCTTGGTGAGACCACACTATAGAGGGAGTGCAGCGAAGGTTCACCAGACTAATTCCTGGGATGGCAAGACTGTCGTATGAGGAGAGATTGGGTTGACTAGGCCTATATTTACTAGAGTTTAGCAGAATGAGAGGGGATCTCATTGAAATGTCATTGAGGGTGGTGAACCTGTGGAATTCTCTACCACAGAAGGCTGTGGAGGCCAAGTCACTGAATATATTTAAGAAGGAGATAGATAGATTTCTAGACACAAAAGGCATCAAGGGGTATGGGGAGAGAGCGGGAATATGGTATTGAGATAGAGGATCAGCCATGATCATTTTGAATGGCGGTGCAGGCTCGAAGGCCCGAATGGCCTACTCCTGCTCCTATTTTTCTATGTTTCTATTGAAGGATTTTATAGGGTGGTTGGGAGAAACTATTTCTTCTAGTGGAGGAAGTCCAGAACACGGGGGCATAGCCTTAAAATTAGAGCTAGGCCGTTCAGGGGTGAAGTCACGAAGCATTTCTTCACACAAAGGGCAGTGAAAATCTGGAACTCTCCCCCCCGACTAAAAAAGCTGTTGAGGCTGGGGGTCAATTGAAAATTTCAAAACTGAGATGGATAGATTTTTGTTAGGCAAGGGTATTAAGGGTTACGGAACCAAGGCGGGGAGATGGAGTTGATCACAGATCAGCCACGATCTAATTGAATGGTGGAACAGGCTCGAGGGGCTGAACGGCCTCCTCCTCGTCCTATGTTACGGTGGCATAGTGGTTAGCACTGGTGCCTCACAGCGCCAGGGACCTGGGTTCGAATCTGACCTCGGGTGACTGTCTGTGTGGAGTTTGCACATTCTCCCCGTGTCTGCGTGGGTTTCCTCCGGGTGCTCCGGTTTCCTCCCACAGTCCAAAAATGTGCGGGTTAGGTTGATTTGGCTATGATAAATTGACCCTTAGTGTTAGGGGGGGGATTAAATATGTGGGGTTATGGGGATAGGATGGGATATGTTAGGGGGAATTAAATACGTGGGGTTACGGGGGTAGGGTGGGATATGTGTACTGTGGGGATTAAAGCAGGGACAGGGTACTGGATTTGGATGATCAGCCATGATCGTATTGAATGGTGGAACAGGCTCGACGGGCTGAATGGCCTACTCCTGCTCCTAGATTCTATGTTTCTATGTTTCTATGTTACTATGCTGGACAGTACGTGTGTCTGGAGCTCTGGTGAGGATGCGATCAGCATCAGTTGTGATGCAATCCCTGATAAAATAGCCAGCCAACTGTCTGGGCTCCATGCCTGAAGAATGGCTACTTTGGAAAATTGCCAAAAGCCTGCCGGCGGTGCCTGTTTAACTGAAGGCTTGGCCGGCAGTGCCTGTTTAACAGAAGACCTGGCCGGCGGTACCTGTTTAGTTGAAGGCCTGGCCGGCGGTGACTGTTTAACTGAAGGCCTGGCCGGCGGTGACTGTTTAACTGAAGGCCTGGCCGGCGGTGCCTGTTTAACTGAAGGCCTGGCCGGCGGTGCCTGTTTAGTTGAAGGCCTGGCCGGCGGTACCTGTTTAGTTGAAGGCCTGGCCGGCGGTGACTGTTTAACTGAAGGCTTGGCCGGCAGTGCCTGTTTAACAGAAGACCTGGCCGGCGGTACCTGTTTAGTTGAAGGCCTGGCCGGCGGTGACTGTTTAACTGAAGGCCTGGCCGGCGGTGACTGTTTAACTGAAGGCCTGGCCGGCGGTGCCTGTTTAACTGAAGGCCTGGCCGGCGGTGCCTGTTTAGTTGAAGGCCTGGCCGGCGGTACCTGTTTAGTTGAAGGCCTGGCCGGCGGTGACTGTTTAGTTGCATCCCAGCCAGAGATAACCCTTTCAGAGGACGAAGGGAAAAAATTGGAACGAGAAAACAAATGTTATTTTCCGTCGTTTTTTTTGTTCAGTGCCTCGTGTCAACGGTTTTATTTTTAGTATCCTGGATCAAAAAGAACAGCCAAAAGCACTCCAAAATAAGTGTCTGCTGAAAGCTCCCCACACAAACTGGATGGCTGCCTTAAAATGAATGCCCTGATTGAGGCCCAGTCCAACACCAATTTCAGCAGATTGATAGCTTTTAAAAAAAATTAATTCATGGGCAAAAGCCAGAATTTATTACCCTTGAGAAGTGGGGAGCTGCCTTCTTGACAACTGAGTGTCTCGCTGGGCCATTTCAGAGGGCAGTTAAGAGTCAACCACATTGCTGTGGGTCTGGAGTCACATATAGGCCCGGACCGGGTAAGGACGGCAGATTTCCTTCCCTAAAGGACATTAGCGAACCTGATGGGTTTTTACTGACAATCCAGCAGTTACATGGTCACCATTACTGATAACTGAATTTAAATGGTGGGATTTGAACGCCTGTCCCCGGATCATTAGTCCAGGCCTCTGGATCACTTGTCCCGTAACATAGCCACTATTCCCGGCTTGTCCTGGTCAGCTGCCAGAAAGCGGCTGAAGGCTCAAAAGGGTGCAAAGAGAAATGTTTATGTCTGCTCTAGCTCAGAGTCGTACCGGACAACAACAGAAAAAACAAGCACCTCGAGCCCCGAATGCACGGCGAGCGTGGCACGGAACCTTCAAGGTGCGAAAGACCGCTAGAGATTCTTCAGTGATATTTTTTGCAGTTGCATTCTTGGTCCCTTGTCTTGGTGTGCAGTACGCATGAAGAAGGAACCGGCGGGCAGTTCGTAAGTGTTCTGAGAGGATGCTTTATAGTGTGCCTGCCAGCTGTTGCCAAGATTCGGAATATGTTTATGTAACCAAAAGGTCAATTTAAACAGCTGTTCAGAGACCTTCAGTGTTAACTCAGTCATTACACAATGGCTATTTGCAGTTTCCGAAATACGTCTATGATTTTCTGATCTATTTATAACCCCGGCCGACTGTCCTCCACTGTCAATGGCCTCCTCCACTTCCCCTCCCCTCCCCTCCCTGCCCCACTTGCAATTTGATTATCCCAGCCTGAATCCGTCCCTGTAATCTCCCATCAGGTTCCCAAGTAGATTGCCACCCACCTCCTTCATGAAAGACTCAGTTCAGACTACACAGTAGCTTCGAGCCATAAGAGCTTTTGCAAGCAGGGAGAGACTGAGGGCTGGAAATGCGATCGAGCCCATTTTCGGGTGAGCACTGCACGCGCCTGTTCACACGGTCTCAGGCAGCAGGTTAAGTTGGTGCTGGGGCCTCATTACAATGATTGCGGCCTGCAGCCCTCGCTACTCACGCTATGCATTGGCTACACGTCCGTTCGGTCGGAAATCGGGCGTCCCTGACGCCACTTAAAGGCAGCATTCTGGCTGCAGACAACAGGAAAACTTTGAAATGGCAGCAAGGGCTACAGATCGGGACCCCAGCTTCTCTGATGCCGCGCTGGAGACCAAGGTCCAGGTGGTGGCTAGAAAAGGAGAGATCCCTCACCATTCACCATTCACCATGATCTTGTCTCGCACTACAACAAACACCGATTTCACCACTCCCGCCAACACCCCCCCGCCACCCCCACCACCCCGTTCAAATCACACAAGGGCAATTCTTTCCTGCTTACTTCATAGAATCATAGAATCACACATTTAAAATAATTGACAAAAGGACTAGGAGACAGAAGAGGAGATCTGTGCATTAATACTTGTTTTCAAATCCCTCCATGGGCTCGCCCCCCACCTCCCTATCTCTGTAACCTCCTCCAGCCCTACAACCCTCCGAGATCTCTGTAACCTCCTCCAGCCCTACAACCCTCCGAGATCTCTGTAACCTCCTCCAGCCCTACAACCCTCCGAGATCTCTCTAACCTACTCCAGCCCTACAACCCTCTGAGATCTCTGTAACCTCCTCCAGCCCTACAACCCTCCGAGATCTCTGCACTCCTCCAGCCCTACAACCCTCTGAGATCTCTATAACCTCCTCCAGCCCGACAACCCTCTGAGATCTCTGTAACCTCCTCCAGCCCTACAACCCTCTGAGATCTCTATAACCTCCTCCAGCCCGACAACCCTCCGAGATCTCTGTAACCTCCTCCAGCCCTACAACCCTCCGAGATCTCTGTAACCTCCTCCAGCCCTACAACCCTCCGAGATCTCTGTAACCTCCTCCAGCCCTACAACCCTCCGAGATCTCTCTAACCTACTCCAGCCCTACAACCCTCTGAGATCTCTATAACCTCCTCCAGCCCTACAACCCTCCGAGATCTCTCTAACCTACTCCAGCCCTACAACCCTCTGAGATCTCTATAACCTCCTCCAGCCCGACAACCCTCCGAGATCTCTGTAACCTCCTCCAGCCCTACAACCCTCCGAGATCCCTGTAACCTCCTCCAGCCCTACAACCCTCCAAGATCTCAGCGCTCCTTCAATTCTGGCCTCTTGAGCATCCCCACTTCCTTCGTTCCACCATTGGCGGCCGTGCCTTCAGCTGCCAAGGCCCTAAGCTCTGGAATTCCCTCCCTAAACCTCTCCACCTCGCTATCATCCTTTAAGAAGCTTTTTAAAATCTACCTCTTTGACCCAGCCTTTGGTCACCTGTCCTAATATCTCCTTATGTGGGTTGGTGTCTCATTTTGTATGATAATCGCTCCTGTGAAGCGCCTTGGGACGTTTTACTACTTTAAAGGCGCTATATAAATGCAAGTTGCTGTTGTTGCACATGTTCATTCTTGCGACCGATGCATTGTCTCTGTCACTTAATAGCAAAGTTCCAAATACGTCATCTCTCAAGCCTTCTTTGTTCTTGCTCTCAATGGGGCAGAGACCTAACCATGTGAGTTCATGAGATGTGGGGCATGGGGCACCCTATATTACCTCCCCAGTTCCCTCCTCTCTTCTTCTGAAGGCAGCGACTCAAACTAGGGTACAACAGCCCTCCTCCCACCCCCGCAGTGCAGGGCCACTCTCTGGTACTATGATTAGGTGAAAAGTGCTACATGTGTAAGCCTAAAGGGCGAGTGTTGCAGGATATTCAAGCACAGTGTCCTAGGCCCAACCATCAGCTATTTCATCAATCGACTCCCCCACCAGAGGAAATAGTTTCTCTCTATCTACCTTATCAAATCCTTAAACACCTCAATTAAACACCTTCAATCTTCTAGACTCAAGGGAACACAATTACATAGAAACATAGAAACATAGAAGATAGGAGTAGGCCATTCGGCCCCTCGAGCCTGTTCCGCCATTTAATGAGATCATGGCTGATCATCCAAATTCAGTACCTTGTCCCTGCTTTCTCCCCATATCCCTTGATCCCTTTAGCCTTAAGAAATATATCTAACTCCTTCTTGAATATATTTAATGAAATGGCCTCAACTGCCTTCTGTGGTAGAGAATTCCACAGGTTTACCACTCTCTGGGTGAAGAAATTCCTCCTCATCTCAGTCCTAAATGGCTTACCCCTTATCCTTAGACTGTGACCCCTGGTTCTGGACTCCCCCACCATCGGGAACATCCTTCCTGCATCTAGTCTGTCTAGTCCTGTTAGAATTTTATAAATTTCAATGAGATCCCCTCTCATTCTTCTAAACTCCAGCGAATATAAGCCTAATCAACCCAATCTCTCTTCATACATCATTCCTGCCATCCCAGGTATCAGTCTGGTGAATCTTTGCTGCACTCTCTCCATGACAAGAACATCCTTACTCAGATAAGGTGACCAAAACTGCACACAATACTCAAGGTGTGGTCTCACCAAGGCCCTGTACAACTGCAGCAAGACACCCTTGCTCCTGTACTCGAATCCTCTTGCTATGAAGGCCAACATACCATTTGCCTTCTTAACCGCCTGCTGCACCTGCATGTTTCCCTTCAGCGACTGGTGC
Organism: Squalus acanthias; assembly: GCA_030390025.1. NCBI lineage: Eukaryota > Metazoa > Chordata > Chondrichthyes > Squaliformes > Squalidae > Squalus > Squalus acanthias. Next base: position 170,709,396 of record CM059428.1, on the reverse strand, counting down.
ACAAGGACACCCAGGTCTCGTTGCACTTCCCCTTCTCCCAATCTATTGCCGTTCAGATAATAATCTGCCTTCCTGTTTTTGCCACCAAAGTGGATAACCTCGCATTTATCCACATTATACTGCATCTGCCATGCATCTGCCCAATCACCCAACCTGTCCAAATCATACTGGAGTTTCTCTGCATCCTCCTCACAGCACACATGCCCACCCAGCTTTGTGTCGTCTGCAAACTTGGAGATATTACATCTAGTTTCCTTGTCTAGATCATTAATATATATTGTGAATAGCTGGGGTCCTAGCACCGATCCCTGCAGTACCCCACTAATCACTGCCTGCCACTCGGAAAAAGACCCATTTATTCCAACTCTTTGCTTCCTGTCTGCCAACCAGTTCTCTATCCAAGTCAGTACCTTACCCCCAATCCCATGTGCTTTAACTTTGCACGCTAATCTCTTATGCGGGACCTTATCGAAAGCCTTCTGAAAGTCCAAATACACCACATCCACTGGTTCTCCCTTATCTATTCTACCAGTTACATCCTCAAAAAATTCCAGTAGATTAGTCAAGCACGATTTACCTTTTGTAAATCCATGTTGATTTTGTCTGATCCTGTCACTGTTTTCCAAGTGCTCTGCTGTTACATCTTTTATAATGGACTCTAGCATTTTGCCCACTACCGTTGTCAGGCTTACCGGTCTATAATTCCCCATTTTCTCTCTACCACCTTTTTTAAATAGTGGGGTTACATTAGCTACCCTCCAATCCATGGGAACTGTTCCAGAGTCTATAGAATTTTGGAAGATGACCAGCAATGCATCTATTATTTCTAGGGCCACTTCCTTAAGTACCCTAGGATGTAGATTATCAGGCCCTGGGGATTTATCGGCCTTCAATCCCATCAATTTCCCTAACACCATTTCCCTACAAATACTGATTTCATTCAATTCCTCCCTCTCATTAGACCCAATGTTGCCTGACAGCTCTGGGAGGTTATTTGTGTCCTCCTTTGTGAAGACAGAACCAAAGTATGTATTTAATTGGTCTGCCATTTCTTTGTTCTCCATTATAAATTCCCCTGATTCTGACTGCAAATTACCTACGCTTGACTTCACCAATCTTTTTCTCTTCACATATCTATAGAAGCTTTTACAGTCAGTTCTTATGTTCCTGCAAGCTTACTCTCATATTCTATTTTCCCCCTCTTAATTAATCCCTTTGTCCTCCTTTGCTGAATCCTAAACTGCTCCCAATCCTCAGGTTTGCTGCTTTTTCTGGCCAATTTATATGCCCTCACCTTGAACCTGCTGTGATTTCCAGCAAAAAAAGTTTTTTGTTTTCCATACAGACCCCAGCATCTGCCACATTTGACCCCTTGTGACCCCACCTCATTGTCTTTGATGTAATGTTTTCCTGACTGACCTGTTTGGACACCATCCACACCTTTGATTGCCGTGATTATCTCTCTGCCGAGGTGTGATAAAGGGCAGTTAGAAAGATTAACTGTAATCATCTGGCAGTGTTCTCTGACTATATATGCTGTGCCTATATGCATCTCTTCACTTCACCTGACGAAGGAGCAGCGCTCCGAAAGCTTGTGATTTCAAATAAAGCTGTTGGACTATAACCTGGTGTTGTGCGACTTCTCATAATTTAATTGGTCTAACCATTTCCAATCTAAAGTTGGCATTCATGAGAACCCCCAGGTACTGATGAATGAACAACTTTGACAAATGTCCTTTGCATCTTACACTTGAGCAAGGACAGGATTAGAGCTAAGCATATGTTCCCTGCCCACCCACCCCCCATCTCACTAAGTTTAATCGCCGGTTCATGCTCACTGTGCAGGTAGACACACAATCAGAATAGCCCCTTCAGTGAATTCGGCAGACTGAGCAGAACATCGGGGCTGCAACGCCAGCAGGAGGCAGCATCTTCAGCAGAGGATGAGGAAAAAAATATTTGTGGACTATTTAGAGAAACAACTGTAGAAACGCCGTGGGAAGCGAATGACATGCTCTACACATTCCTATTTATTAATAATAATAATAAACTTATATAATAATCCTATATAATAATCCTGTATTAACTGCACTGCAGGGAGGAATTCTTTGAATGTGAAGCACTTGGAGACGATGCGTTAGGGCACGACGCAAATGCCAATTCTTCTCGTCTGTCCCTCGCTCTCACACTGAGTGGCTTGGCAGGATTTTGTAATATCCAGGGCGAGCCGGAACTGTTTGCTTTGCAAAGACACGTGTTGCAAAGAATCGCTTGCGTGCAAAGACATGTGCTTATTAAAATTGATATATAACTGAAGAGAAAAAAAAGACTGCCAGGGCTATAGGGGAAGAGCAGGGTGGGGGGAGCAGGACTGATTGGGTAGCTCTTACAAAGAGCCGGCACAGGCATAATGGGCCGAATGGTGCCCATCTGTATGGTATGATTCTATGCTTTGTTTAAATGTTCATTTTTTTTGAAGAAGATGGAATACGTTTTTTGTAAATAAGATCATTCTGTTAGAATTACAAATGGCAAAAAAAGTTTCCAACCCCATGTTGAGCCCCATATATGGTTATTTCTTTTTCACTTATCTCCTTTTCTCCCAGATGGTTAACTACAGACGCAAGCCATCAATAAATCCTGCAGTCTCGCTGGCTTATTTAAGTCTTGTGTGATCTGATTTAAGGTCCAGTCAGCTTTTCTGGCTTTGAAATGTCAACTTATTTTGTGTCAGGCGCGTTCTGCACTCACTCGCTTGCGACATTGAATCATAGGATCATAGAATCAGTATAGCACAGAAGGAGGTCATTCGGCCCATCGAGTCTGCGCCGGCTCTTTCGAAGAGCAATCCAGTTAGTCCCCACTCCTCCGCTCTTTCCCCATATCCCTGCAATTGTTTCTCCTTCTAGTATTTATCCAATTCTCTTTTGAAGGCTACTATTGAATCCGTATCCACCACCCTATCAGGCAGTGCATTCCAAATCCCAACCACTCGTTGCGTAATAAGGTTTTTCCTCTTGTCGCCTCTGGTTCTTTTGCCAATCGCCTTAAATTTGTGCCCTCTGGTTATCGACCCTTCAGCCATTGGAAACAGTTTCTCTTTATTTACTCTATCTAAACCCTTCATGATTTTAAACACCTCTATCTCCTCTTAGCCTTCTCTGCTCCAAGGAGAACAACCCCAGCTTCTCTATCCTATCCACGTAACTGTAATCCCTCATCCCTGGAACCATTCCAGTAAATCTCTTCTGCATCCTCTCCAAGGCTTTGACAGCTTTCCTAAAGTGCGGTGCCCAGAATTGGACACAATACTCCAGCTGGGGCCAAACTAGTGTTTTATAACTTCCTGACTTTTGTACTCTATGCCTCTATTTATGAAGTGGTCATGATGCGGAGATGCCGGTGTTGGACTGGGGTGGACAAAATTGAGAGGTCGCACAACACCAGGTTATAGTCCAACAGTTTTATTTGAAATCACAAGCTTTCGGAGCGCTGCTCCTTCGTCAGGTGAAGTAAATTAGATACAGAATCGCCAAAGCATATATAGATAGAAAACAAAGCATGTGTACCTTACAATTGCAGACCACTAAATTAAATCATCCTGACTATCTGCCGAGGTGTGATAAAGTTAATTAAGTCAGCCAGGAAGGTACCACATCAAAGACATAGCAAGATACAACTGAGACAATGAGGTGTAGTCGCAGGGGTTCTAACGTGTCAAAAGCTGCCGTCTGTATGTAAAACAAAAAGCTTTAAAATTTTACTTTTTTACTGGGAAAATTTTTACTTTTTTACTGGGAATCACATCTGTGAACAAGCTAACGACGACTCGAGTCCGGATCACGTCATGTATCGTGACATAAACCCAAGATCCCGATTGAGACCGTCTTCATGAGTGCGGAACTTGGCTATCAGTTTCTGCTCGATGATTTTGCGTTGTCGTGTGTTTCTAAGGTTGCCTTGGAGAACGCTTACCCGCAGATCCGAGGCTGAATGTCCTTGACTGCTGAAGTGTTCCCCGACTGGGAGGTAACAATCCTGCCTGGCGATTGTTGCGCGGTGCTCGTTCATACGTTGTCTCAGTCTCTGCATGGTCTCGCCGATGTACCATGCCGCGGTGCATTCTTTCCTGCAACGTATGAGGTAGACAACGTTGGCTGAGTCACATGAGTATGTACCATGTACCTGGTGGGTAGTGTCCTCACGTGTGATGGTGGTATCTGTGTTGATGATCTGGCATGTCTTGCAGAGTTTGCCATGGCAGGGTTGTGTGGTGTCGTGGTCGCTGTTATCCTGAAAGCTGGGTAATTTGCTGCGAACGATGGTACTTCTGAGGTTAGGCGGCTGTTTGAAGGCAAGCAGTGGAGGCGTGGGGATGGCCTTAGCGAGGTGTTTGTCGTCATCGATGACATGTTGAAGGCTGCGAAGAACATGGCGTAGTTTCTCCGCTCCGGGGAAGTACTGGACGACGTAGGGTACCCTGTTGGTTGTGTCCCGTGTTTGCCTTCTGAGGAGGTCTATGCGATTTTTCGCTGTGGCCCGTCGGAACTGTCGATCGATGAGTCGAGCGTCATATCCCGTTCTTACGAGGGCGTTTTTCAGCGTCCGTAGGTGTCCATCGCGTTCCTCCTCGTTTCAAAAACCTTCAAAACATCCTACGCGCTCTCATCCCACGTACTCCCCGTGTGGGAGACTTCTACTGCCTCCCAAAGATACACAAAGCCAACACACCCGGATGTCCTATCGTATCAGGCAATGGAACCCTGTGTGAGAACCTCTCTGGATACGTCGAGGGCATTCTGAAACCCATCGTACAGGGAACCCCCAGCTTCTGTCGCGACACTACAGACTTCTTACAGAAACTCAGCACCCACGGACCAGTTGAACCAGGAACACTCCTTGCCACGATGGACGTATCGGCACTCTACACCAGTATCCCCCACGATGACGGCATCGCTGCAACAGCCTCAGTACTCAACATCAACAACAGCCAATCTCCAGACGCCATCCTACAACTCATCCGCTTCATCCTTGACCACAATGTCTTCACCTTTGACAACCATTTTTTTACCCAAACACACGGAACAGCCATGGGGACCAAATTCGCACCCCAATACGCCAGCATCTTCATGCACAAGTTCGAGCAAGACTTCTTCGCTGCACAGGACCTCCAGCCAACGCTGTACACCAGATACATCGACGACATTTTCTTCCTTTGGACCCATGGCGAAGGATCACTGAAAAGACTACACGATAACATAAACAAGTTCCATCCCACCATCAAACTCACCATGGACTACTCCTCAGAATCGGTCTCATTCCTGGACACACGAATCTCCATCAAAGACGGACACCTCAGCACTTCACTCTACCGCAAGCCCACGGACAACCTCACGATGCTCCACTTCTCCAGCTTCCACCCTAACCATGTTAAAGAAGCCATCCCCTATGGACAAGCCCTGCGAATACACAGGATCTGCTCAGACGAGGAGGAACGCGATGGACACCTACGGACGCTGAAAAACGCCCTCGTAAGAACGGGATATGACGCTCGACTCATCGATCGACAGTTCCGACGGGCCACAGCGAAAAATCGCATAGACCTCCTCAGAAGGCAAACACGGGACACAACCAACAGGGTACCCTACGTCGTCCAGTACTTCCCCGGAGCGGAGAAACTACGCCATGTTCTTCGCAGCCTTCAACATGTCATCGATGACGACAAACACCTCGCTAAGGCCATCCCCACGCCTCCACTGCTTGCCTTCAAACAGCCGCCTAACCTCAGAAGTACCATCGTTCGCAGCAAATTACCCAGCTTTCAGGATAACAGCGACCACGACACCACACAACCCTGCCATGGCAAACTCTGCAAGACATGCCAGATCATCAACACAGATACCACCATCACACGTGAGGACACTACCCACCAGGTACATGGTACATACTCATGTGACTCAGCCAACGTTGTCTACCTCATACGTTGCAGGAAAGAATGCACCGCGGCATGGTACATCGGCGAGACCATGCAGAGACTGAGACAACGTATGAACGAGCACCGCGCAACAATCGCCAGGCAGGATTGTTACCTCCCAGTCGGGGAACACTTCAGCAGTCAAGGACATTCAGCCTCGGATCTGCGGGTAAGCGTTCTCCAAGGCAACCTTAGAAACACACGACAACGCAAAATCATCGAGCAGAAACTGATAGCCAAGTTCCGCACTCATGAAGACGGTCTCAATCGGGATCTTGGGTTTATGTCACGATACATGACGTGATCCAGACTCGAGTCGTCGTTAGCTTGTTCACAGATGTGATTCCCAGTAAAAAAGTAAAAATTTTCCCAGTAAAAAAGTAAAAATTTTAAAGCTTTTTGTTTTACATACAGACGGCAGCTTTTGACACGTTAGAACCCCTGCGACTACACCTCATTGTCTCAGTTGTATCTTGCTATGTCTTTGATGTGGTACCTTCCTGGCTGACTTAATTAACTTTATCACACCTCGGCAGATAGTCAGGATGATTTAATTTAGTGGTCTGCAATTGTAAGGTACACATGCTTTGTTTTCTATCTATATAAGCTTTGGCGATTCTGTATCTAATTTACTTCACCTGAGGAAGGAGCAATCGATAGCTCCGAAAGCTTGTGATTTCAAATAAAACTGTTGGACTATAACCTGGTGTTGTGCGACCTCTCAATTTTATTTATGAAGCCCAGGATCCCACATGCTTTATTAACTGCTTTGTTAACCTGTCCTGCCACCTTCAAAGATTTGTGCACAAGCACCCCCAGGTCTCTCTGTTCTTGCACCCCCTTTAAAATGGTACCATTTAGTGTGTGTGGTCTCTCCTCATTCTTCCTACCAAAATGTATCACCTCAAACTTGATCATATTCCATCTAATCGTTTCAGCAAGAAGAGCAACCACAGTTTATGTGCTTACAGTGCAAGAGCTCGAAGCTGCCGTAGACTTAATGGAATTCCAAATACTCGAATCATTTGGTAGCATTTTTCTCAGCAGAAACTTTAGCCCCAGCTGTGGTGATCCCTTGCTTTCTTCCTTCGCCAGCCTTGTCATTTACACCAAACTTTTGCTTAACGTCAGATCATTAAGGTAGCAGCTGACAAAATAGAATCAGAGAAAAAAAGATTTACGGCGTCAATATTCCATGGGTTGTCACCAAAAGCTTCGTGAGCAGATGCAATACACGGATTTCTACTGAGCCATCAAGATCAAGGAAATTCCCCAGGCTTGATCCCTGGCAGTGGCAGCTTGGATAAGGAATTGACTTAAGGACAGAAAATAGCGAGTTGTGGTAAATGGCTGTTTTTCAGACTGGCAGACAGTGGTGTTCCCCAAGGGTCAGTGCTGGGGCCACTGCTTTTTTTGATATATATAAATGGCCTGGATATTGGAATACTGAGTAGAATTTCTAAATTTGCCAATGACACCAAACTTGGGGGTGTGGCAAACAGTGAGGATGATACCAATCGACTGCAACAGGGCATAGAAAGCCTAACAAAATGGGCAGACAAGTGGCAGATGGAATTTAACACAGAGAAGTGTGAGGTGATGCATTTTGGCAGAAGGAACAGGGAGAGGCAATATACACTTAATGACACAGTTTTAAAGAGTGTGCAGGGACAGAGAGACCTGGGAGTTAATGTGCATAGGTCCCTGAAGGTGGCAGGACATACTGAAAGAGTGTTTTTTTTTAAATTCGTTTATGCGATCTGGGCGTCGCTGGCAATGCTAGCATTTATTACCCATCCCTAGTTGCCCTTGAGAAGGTGGTGGTGAGCCGCCTTCTTGAACTGCTGCAGTCTGTGTGGTGATGGTACTCCCACAGTGCTGTTAGGTAGGGAGTTCCAGGATTTTGACCCAGTGACAATGAAGGATCGGCGATATACTTCTAAGTCAGGATGGTGTGTGACTTGGAGGGGAACTTGGAGGTGGTGGTGTTCCCATGCGCCTGCTGCCCTTGTCCTTCTAGGTGGAAGAGGTCGTGGGTTTGGGAGGTGCTGCTGAAGAAGCCTTGGCGAGTTGCTGCAGTGCATCTTGTAGATGGTACACACTGCAGCCATGGTACGCTGGTGGTGGAGGGAGTGAATGTTTAAGGTGGTAGATGGGGTGCTAATCACAAGCGGGCTGCTTTGTCCTGGATGGTGTCGAGCTTCTTGAGTGTTGTTGGAGCTGCACTCATCCAGGCAAGTGGAGAGTATTCCATCACACTCCTTACTTGTGCCTTGTAGATGGTGGAAAGGCTTTGGGGAGTCAGGAGGTGAGACACTCGCTGCAGAATACCTAGCCTCTGACCTGCTCTTGTTGCCACAGTATTTATGTGGCTTGTCCAGTTAAGTTTCTGGTTAATGGTGACCCCAGGATGTTGATAGTGGGGGATTCGGCGATGGTAATGCCATTGAATGTCAAGGGGAGGTGGTTAGACGCTCACTTGTTGGGGATAGTCATTGCCCGCACTTCTGTGGCGCGAATGTTACCTGCCACTTATCAACCCAAGCCTAAACGTCGTCCGCGTCTTGTTGCATGCAGGCATGGACTGCTTCATTATCTCTGGAGTTGTGAATGGCGCTGAACACTGTGCAGTCATCAGCGAACATCCCCATTTCTGACCTTATGTTGGAGGGAAGGTCATTGATGAAGCAGCTGAAGATGGTTGGGCCTAGGACACTGCCCTGAGGAACTCCTGTAGTGATGTCCTGGGGCTGTGATGATTGACCTTCAACCACCACAACCATCTTCCTATGTGCTAGGTATGACTCCAGCCAGTGGAGCGTTTTCCCCCTGATTCCCATTGACTTCAGTTTCACTAGGGCTCCTTGATGCCAGACTTGGTCAAATGCTGCCTTGATGTCAAGGGCAGTCACTCTCACCTCCCCTCTGGAATTCAGCTCCTTTGTCCATGTTTGGACCAAGGCTGTAATGAGGTCGGGAGCCAAGTGGTCTTGGCGGAACCTAAACTGGGCATCAGTGAGCAGGTTATTGGTGAGTAAGTGTCGCTTGATAGCACTGTCGATGACACCTTCCACCACTTTGCTGATGATTGAGAGTAGACTGATGGGGCGGTAAATGGCCGGGTTGGATTTGTCCTGCTTTTTGTGGACAGGACATACCTGGGCAGTTTTGCACATTGTCGGATAGATGCCAGTGTTGTAGCTGTACTGGAACAGCTTGGCTAGAGGGGTGGCTAGTTCTAGAGCACATGTCTTCAGCATGATAGCCAGGATGTTGTCAGGGCCCATGGCCTTTGCTGTATCCAGTGCGCTCAGCCGTTTCTTGATATCACGTGGAGTGAATCGAGTTGGCTGAAGACTGGCTTCTGTGATGGTGGGGACCTCGGGAGTAGGCCGATATGGATCATCCACTCGGCACTTCTGGCTGAAGGTGGTTGCAAACGCTTCAGCCTTGTCTTTTGCACTCAGGTGCTGGGCTCCACCCTCATTGAGGATGGGGATATTCTTGGAGCCTCCTCCTCCTGTTAGTTGTTGAATGGTCCACCACCATTCAGGACGGGATGTAGCTGGACTGCAGAGCTTTGATCTGATCCGTTGATTGTGGGATCGCTTACCTCTGTCTATAGCATGCTGCTTCCGCTTTTTAGCATGCATGTAATCCTGTGTTGCAGCTTCCCCAGTTTGGCACCTCATTTTTAGGTATGCCTGGTGCTGCTCCGGGCATGCTCTTCTACACTCATTGTTGAGCCAGGGTTGGTCCCCTGGCTTGGTGGTAATGGTAGAGTGAGGGATATGCCGGGCCATGAGGTTACAGATTGTGGTGGAATACAATTCTGCTGCTGATGGCCCACAGCGCCTCATGGATGCCCAGTTTTGAGCTGCTAGATCTGTTCTGAATCTATCCCATTTAGCACGGTGGTAGTGCCACACAACACGATGGAGGGTGTTCTCAGTGTGAAGATGGGACTTCGTCTCCACAATGATTGTGCGGTGGTCACTGCTACCAATACTGTCATAGACAGATGCATCTGCGACAGGTAGATTGGTGAGGACGAGGTCAAGTAGGTTTTTCCCTCGTGTTGGTTCACTCACCACCTGTCACAGGCCCAGACTGGCAGTTGTGTCCTTCAGGACTCGGCCAGCTAGGTCAGTAGTGGTGCTACCAAGCCACTCTTGGTGATGGACATTGAAGTCCCCCACCCAGAGTACATTCTGTGCCCTTGCTACTCTCAGTGCTTCTTCAAAGTGATGTTCAACATGGAGGACTACTGATTCATCAGCTGAGGGAGGGCGGTAGGTGGTAATCAGCAGGAGGTTTCCTTGCCCATGCTTGACCTGAAGCCATGAGACTTCATGGGGTCCAGAGTCAATGTTGAGGACTCCCAGGGCCACTCCTTCCCGACTGTATACCACTGTGCCACCACCCCTGGTGGGTCTGCCCTGCCGGTGGAACAGGACATACCCAGGGATGGTGATGGAGGAGTTCGGGACATTGGCAAAGCATATGGGATCTTGGGCTTCGTAAATAGAGGTATTGAGTACAAAAGTAGAGAAGTTATGCTGAACCTTTATAAAGTGCTGGTTAGGCCACAACTGGTGTATTGCATCCAGTTCTGGTCACCACACTTTAGGAAGGATGTGAAGGCCCTTGAGAGGGTGCGGAGGAGATTTACCAGAATGGTTCTGGGGATGGGGGATCTTAGCTACAAGGACAGGTTGGAGAAGCTGGATTTGTTTTCATTAGAGCAAAGGAGGTTTAGGGGTGATTTGATAGAGGTGTACAAGATTTTGACAGGTTTGGATAGGCTAGACGGGGAAAGGCTGTTCCCACTAGTTGATGGTACAAGGACTAGGGGACACAGATTTAAGATTTTGGGCAAGTGATACAGAGGGAATGTGAGGAAAAACTTTTTTACACAGCGAATGGTGAGGACCTGGAACTCGCTGCCGACGGAAGTGGTGGAAGCGGAGACACTCAATGTTTTCAAGGGGAGACTGGATAGGCACTTGAGGGAAATAGACTTGCAGGGCTACGGGGATAGAGCGGGGGAATGGGACTGACTCGATTGCTCTACAGAGAGCCGGCACGGACTCGATGGGCTGAATGGCCTCCTTCTGTGCCGTTATGACTCTATGACGTAATCAGCTGATCTTAGCAAGATGAACGTGGAATAATTTCAAATCGTCAGTTTCCTGGGCCTGGGATTTCCAACCCTCACTGTGACCAGATGACCTCTGGCGGAACAGGCTCGAGGGGCTGAATGGCCTACTCCTGTTCCTGTGTTCCTAATCCCCATTTACAGGGACCACTCCTTCCACTGTCACTCCCTCACATAAAAGAAGAAAAAAGAAAGAAAGATCTTGCATTTATGTTGCGTGAAATATCTTATATCTTGCATGGAACCCTGGAATGAGGTGCTTTGAAAGCAACGCTCATGTCTTGCAATAGAGTGGCAGTTGAAATAAATGCAACGGAACTTCAAGGGCTCCTCTCCTTGCTGCTCATTTTGAATGGCGCTCTGCAGGGACGGCGTGGAATATTGGGGGCTGCATCCTCATGTACTCATTGCCATGAACTGGAATAGGCAATGAAGCTCTCGCACATCCGATTCACGAGCTGGCAGTGCCGATGGTAAACCAGGAAGCGGGCTCGCTACGGTTCTTAAAACAAGTGAGGAGCTGGCGAATTTTGGAATGCGTTATCTTCCGACTCCCTGACTCCGCCTGGTTCCCACTAGCGGGCTGCCGTCTCATGTGGTGGACGCCGATTCGCTGAATTCCTTCAAGCGAGAGCAGGGCCTGTTTCAGGCTGGGGCGGAGATCACCTCGTACAAGAGGTAGGCACTGCAAGGAATCATCAGGACCAGAGTGAGCTCCTGGGCTTTTCCAGATTTTTTTTCCGTAACTGGCCCAGAGTTTCTAACTGTTTTTTTCACCTCTTCCATGGTTTTCAGGTAGATGTGGGAAGTGTACATATTGAGATGCACAAGGAATGGCAGGTGTATGGGACAGGATGGATGGACCAGTCGGTCTTTTCCTGTCCGACATAGGAACAGGAGGAGGCCATTCAGCCCCTCATGCCTGTTCCATCATTCAATGAGATCATGGCTGACCTGTATCTTAACTCCCTCTGGCTCCATACCGTTGTCTAGCAAAAATCGATCGCTCTCAGATGGAAAATTATTAAATTGAGCTAGCATTCACTGCCTTTTGTGAGAGAGAAAGAAAGGCTTGCATTTATATAGCACCTTTCACGACCACCGGACGTCTCAAAGCGCTTTGCAGTCAATAAAGTACTTTTTTGAACTGGAGTCGCTGTTGTAATGTAGGAAATGCGGCAGCCAATTTGCACACAGCAAGCTCCCACAAACACCAATGTGATAATGACCAGATAATCTGTTTTTGTTATTGTTGGTTGAGGGATAAATATTGGCCAGGACACCGGGGATAACTCCCCTACTCTTCTTTGAAATAGTGCCTTGGGATCTTTTACGTCCACCTGAGAGAGCAGACGGGGCATCGGTTTAATGTCTCATCCAAAAGACGGCACCTCTGACAGTGCAGCACTCCCTCAGTATTGCACTGGGAGTGTCAGCCTAGCTTTATGTGCTCAAGTCCCTGGAGCGGGGCTTGAACCCACAACCTTCTGACGCATGGGGGGAGTGTTCTACCAACTGAGCCACAGCTGACACTATAGAGCTCCACACTTCTACCACCCTTTGCGTGAAGAACTGTTTCCAAACTTCTCTCCTGAATAGGCTGGCTCTGATTTCAAGGTTATGTCCCCTTGTCCTAGACTCTCCCACCAGCGGAAAAAGTTTCTCTCTATCTACCCAATGGCAGTTGTATGGGATAGGATGGATGGACCATATCATAGTTGGCATGTACATAGCTGGAATTTTTACAATATTGTTTTCCATTAAACATTTTCTTGACCATCATATTACTTGTGTACAAATTGCAAGCCATTATCCAATCAATTTCTCCTTTGTAATTAACAGATTAAGTCTTGACAACGCAGCAATGGCCTACCACGGCCTTTCCATTACCAAGACTTTCCCAGCTAATTGCCACCATTAGTGTGGCTGGTGGGGCAACTGTATACATCGAGCGGCCCGTCATTAGGTACTTTTAGACAAAAGATCCCAATAAAGAGCATTTCCTTAATTACTCTACATGTCAAAGTGGCAGAACTCCAACTACTCACAATGGCCTCTATTGGCCCAGATTAATCTGGATAAGATGTGACAGATGGCCAAGCTTATAACGTGAAGTGTTTTTTAAGCCTGTACATTGCTTTGGTATTTCTAGTAACACGCGCACTATTTTCTTTTTTCATTATGACCTCTGTGTCGAGAAGTTTGGGTTTTCTGATGCAACAATTCAAATCAACATAGGATAGTGGGAATCCCATAGTACGCGCTACTGTGACGTCAACAAGCTGTCTAAGCCATGATCTCATTGACTGGCGGAACAGGATCCAGGGGCTAAATGGCCACCTCCTGTTCCTCTGTTCCCATATGCAGTCAATCAAAATGCAGAATTCTCACAGACAGGGAACCAGGAATTGGATAAGCTCTTAAAATACAATGTTAGAGAGAGCAAAACAAAGATTGGGGCTCTCACATGGGGAAAAGGCAAAGCTGAAATAAAGATGAACACACCTTAAAAAACATGTAAAAAAAAAATTTTAAGTTTCGTAAAACTTTAGGGGGAAAAATTAGTTTGCTTTGCGCCTCCGTTAGCGCCCCAAGGGCAAAGTACCTAGCGCCAGGGCGCGGCGCTGCTAACGCCTCCCGCGAAATTCAGCGGGAGGTTAGCGGCGGCAGTAGGCGGTAGCGCACCGCGGCGCTGCGCCTCCGGCCGCAAACTTGGCTCGAGCCCCCTGACCTACCGCCGGACAATATGTCCGACAGGGTCAGGGGGCGTTTTTGCAGCCGGGGCGGCGTAAATTAAAGTACAGGTGCCGGGCGGCCTTTTTTTTGGGCTGCCTGCCAGCACCTGCCCCCTCTGGCCTCCTCCTGCGGGGTGCCTCTTGAGTGCCGGGCTCTTTTCCCGGCACCCCGCTCCCCGGTGGTCCAGCAAGGCCCCGGTGTGCGCTGCACCAAGCCCCGCCACTTTAATCAGGGGAGGGAGGCCTGCAATACGTGCCGACATGCGTGGCGCTGCTGCACGTAGCGCCCCGATATTGAACGGTAGCGCCCCAGGAAGGAGGGGAAGCGCTTCCAGTAGTGCCCCGCCTCCCGCTTGGGGCGCTACCATTCAATTTCGGGCACGGGGGCGCTAACTAAAATTAGCACCCCAGTGAAGTTAGCGACCCAATTTTTTTCCCCCTTAAATTTTTATTAAAATTATAAATTTGACAATGTACAAAACTAAAATTAGTTTTTCAGGTCCATAACCTTTGTTTAGCAGTCAATACCCTGTTAAAACCCCGGTTACACCTAATTCCTTTGGGTCTAACTTTTAGTGGGGAATTTAACAGCGGTATTACTGCGGAAGAGTCAATGTGCTGGATTTTCAATGACGCAATTTTGACAAAATCGGTCGCGGGGTTCCCGACTCCGTCCCACCTCCAAGAGGCGGGAGAGGCCATTAAAGACCTTAACAAGCCCTAAATTGGCTCTGTAATGCCATTTTGAAACGTTTTAGCTAGTTTAACCCTCCTGCAATGATGACATCATCAGAGGCGACTTTCAGACTGAAAACACTAATTGGTTCATGGGTTCCCACATGCTGGAACTCAATTGCCCAATTAGGTGAAAATCGCATCAATCTCCCACATCCAATTGCAGTCGGGTGGATAACACGAAATGCGGATGACACGACCCCAACCCGCCCCAGTATCAAAATCCAGCCCAAAGTTTTCATCAGTTTCCCTGATTTGCGAGATTTCACTGATTGCTGGCTCTGTGGTTGGGGGGAGGGGGGGTTGGTAGGGGTGGTGGGTGGGGGGGAAGGGGGGAGGTGGAGAGCACGGCGCAGCCTGTGTCGGGGCAGTGAATGACAGACCGCGACTTAGGGATTTCCACGTTAGGCTGTGCATGCGCTAAATCCCGAAGTTGCGGTCAGTTTCAAAGGCGGAATGACGGCGAACGCTGCCAGTTCACCGTCATCGGGACCGCAAATTCCGGGCCACAGTAAAACCTCCCAAGGCGCTTCACAGGAGCGTTATCAAACAAAATTTGACACCGAGCCACATAAAGGAATATTAGGACAGGAATCTAGGTCAAGGAAGTAGGTTTTAAGGTGTGACTTAAGAGAGGAGAGAGAGGTGGCGAGGCGGAGAGGTTCAGGGAGGGAATTCCAGAGCTTAGGGCCTAGACAGTTGAAGGCACGGCCACCAATGGTGGAGCTATGGAAATCGGGGATTTGCAATTCACAAGAGGCCAGAATTAGAGGAGCGCAGAGATCTCGGAGTGTTGTAGGACTGGAGGAGGTTACAGAGGTAGGGAGGGGTGAGGCCATGGAGGTATTTGAAAACAAGGATGAGAATTTTAAAATCGAGGCGTTGCCAGACCGGGAGCCAAGGTCAGCGAGCACAGGGAGTGATGGGTAAACGGGACTTGGTATGAGTTAGGATACGGGCAGCAGTGCTTTGGATGAGCTCAAGTTTACGGAGGGTACAAGGTGGGAGGACAATCAGGAGAGCATTGGAATTGTCGAGTCTAGAGGTAATAAAGGCAGGGATGAGGGTTTCAGCAGCAGCTGAGCTGAGGCAGGGGCAAAGACACAATTGGCCCAGAAATTAGGCTCCCTGGCTTCCCGCGGGTGCAAGGATCGCGCGCGCACCTACCTACCGCGCCTGCCGTTGACCTCTGGGCCCACGGGGACTTCAGCTCCTGGGCCTCCTGCAGCTGCCGGCGCGCAGTGCTTGTGTATCCCAGGGGCGTAGTTAGTGCAATGCGTCCCCTGGGATCACGTGGGCCATGGAGAGCCAATGGCAGCAGACCATCTTTCATTCATAGATTTGAGAGAGACCTGTCAAATCTATGAATACAAATCGTCCCCAAAACCTCCCTAAAACTACAAATACATTTTTTTTAAAACATCACATTTTTAAAATAACTATAAATTACATTAATTAACTATTTTAAACAAAAATTTTAATTTTTGAAAAAATGAATTACATTTTTTAACAGGGCTAAAACTAAACTTTCCTTTCTTTAAAGTAATTAAAAAAGATAAATCTGTGAAAAAAATGTTTAAATTTTAATAAAATCAACACTTACCTTGTTAAAAGAAGGCCTTGCGTCTCCTTTTTAAAAGTGTATCTTCTCCGTGCTTACCCTCACAGAGGAACCTGTAAAAAAAATCCGAAGTGCGAGGCGAACGCGCTGGCCCTCCGGCGTGCGCGTTCGACCTCTGAACCCCTTTCCTCAGGGGAACGGAAGTGCCGGTTTCCTGCGCATGCGCAGTGCATGCAAGAAACCGGCACTTTCGTTCCGTCCACGGGTGAGTATACAGTGCGTACTCACCCGACAACAGCCGAATTTCTGCCCCATTGTTACGGAGGTGGAAGTAGGCGGTCTTGGTGATGGAGAACATATGGGGTCAGAAGTTCAACTCAGGGTCAAATAGGACAGCAAGGTTGCACACGATCTGGATCAGCCTCAAACAGTGGCCAGAGAGAGGGCTGGAGTAGATGCTTAGGGAACGGAGTTTTGTGGCGGGGACTGAAGACAGTGGCTTCGGTCGTCCCAATATTTAATTTCTGCTCATCCAATACTGGATGTCGGACATTTAAGGCTACCAGGTGTAATTGGTCTGAATTCTTGAAATAAATGGTGGGGTCAGTTACAGATGAGAAAAAGATCGACTGTGACATTAAGTAAACACAGGTCACTCGCAGTTTAACTGTTTGGTGGAGGGGACTGTTGAGACAGTGCTGGACAGATTCAGGCTGGAGATGAGAGGGACACAGCACCTTAGGCTGGATGTCAGACCAGCAGCGTGACAAATCCGAGGCAGTGGAGGGGTCGAGAGAGGTGGTGGTGAGGTAGAGCTGGGTGTCGTCAGCGTACATGTGGAACCTGCCATTGTGTTTTCGGATTATGTTGCCAAGGTGAGAGGGCTATCACGGAGCACGTATACAGTTCCCCCTCATTAGTTTATCTGATCATATTCAAAGAGTATAAAAGAATTAATTACTACGTTACTGGAGGACAGAATGATTTACTATTAATAACGAGGATACCAGTTTCAGCCTCCAGGTTACGATTGATGGGTGGTTTACAAGGCTAGGCTAGATGGATAAAAGATCTTCTCTTGACCAAAACATTACTCTGTTACTATGTCTGTTACAACTGTTATCCACAGACGTACTCTTATCATTCCGGAAGTAGGGAATAAAGGATAAACGTTTCCCTCCGTTACGATGGATTGTGCCGTGTGTATTTTTGTTGTATTTGGTTACAGCTCCGAGTCAATTAGTGTCAAATTTTACACTGTCAATATTTGCAGCTTCTGAATTTACGGCCCAGTGAGTTTGGTAGTCGTGGCATTTATAACGAGCAGGAGCGAGTCAGACAGGCACAAGCACAGTTAACAAGAGGGAGCAAATTTTCAACACAAAAAAAGGCAAACACAAACACAACGCAGACTTCCCCAGCAGCAGCAAATGCCAACCGGGTAGTAGTTACGGTGGCGGCGGCATTAACAACACTGGCCGTGCGGCGGGGCGGAACCTCCACCCGCCCCCTTTGCCCTCGCCACGATCCTGTCCCGAATTCCAGGGACGGAGTCCTTAACAGATTGGAAGTGGGCGCTCGGGCACCTCTAGCATGGCTTACAGGGGTGCTCACCCAGCGGAGGTGGCAGGGTGACGGAGGGGGGCTGTTTGCTGCACTGGGGGAGAGCACCATAAACTGGTCTGGCCTGATTCAATGCATTGCAACGAGAACGTCGGAAGGTCCTTCTTCTTCGCCATTCGGTCTGATTCGAAATGACGACGATTCCCTCCGACGTTGGGATGGAGGGGGCAGGCAGTATTAGGAGGGCACCTCCCCCCCCGCCCCACCCCAAACCGGAGGCTGGGCTCCACCCCAACTTTTAGCCGTTCTGCTGTCACAATTTGTTAAGATCATTCTTTGGGGTGTGGGCGTCGCTGGCAAGGCCAACATGGTAGGAATTCTATTCCACCAGGATTTACGGACCCAAACGATAGAGTGCCAAATAATAACAATGCAACTGATTGGTAAACTAAATTACTGTTTTATTTCAAAAACAATTAAAACATACAACCTGAGAGTTCCGTGTCAAGGCCGTGGAGTGATCAGATCCACGACGCTTCAGGTCGTCTTTCTTGGGCGTCCTCCGGGGTGGATCACCTGTCTTCCCCACCGACCGCGGTGCCGAGAGTCCCCACCGACCGCGGTGCTGAGAGTCCCACCGACCGCGGTGCCGAGAGTCCCACCGACCGCGGTGCCGAGAGTCCCCACCGACCGCGGTGCCGAGAGT
Organism: Squalus acanthias; assembly: GCA_030390025.1. Lineage (NCBI taxonomy): Eukaryota > Metazoa > Chordata > Chondrichthyes > Squaliformes > Squalidae > Squalus > Squalus acanthias. The sequence continues at coordinate 170,690,964 of CM059428.1, read as the reverse complement.
CCCACCGACCGCGGTGCCGAGAGTCCCACCGACCGCGGTGCCGAGAGTCCCACCGACCGCGGTGCCGAGAGTCCCACCGACCGCGGTGCCGAGAGTCCCACCGACCGCGGTGCCGAGAGTCCCACCGACCGCGGTGCCGAGAGTCCCCACCGACCGCGGTGCCGAGAGTCCCCACCGACCGCGGTGCCGAGAGTCCCCACCGACCGCGGTGCCGAGAGTCCCCACCGACCGCGGTGCCGAGAGTCCCACCGACTGCGATGCCGAGAGTCCCCACCGACTGCGGTGCCGAGAGTCCCCACCGACTGCGGTGCCGAGAGTCCCCACCGACTGCAGTGCCGGGAGTCCCACTGACTGCGGTGCCGGGAGTCCCACCGACTGCGGTGCCGAGAGTCCCCACCGACCGCAGTGCCGGGAGTCCCCACCGACCGCGGTGCCGAGAGTTCCCACCGACTGCAGTGCCGGGAGTCCCACCGACTGCAGTGCCGGGAGTCCCACCGACTGCGGTGCCGAGAGTCCGGGTAAGGGTCTTCTTATATCTTTTTGTTGCAGGTAGGCGTCAATATAAAACACTAGTTCGTTCCCAGCTGGAGTACTGTGTCCAATTCTGGGCACCAAACTTTAGGAAGGATGTGAAGGCTTTGGAGAGGGTGCAGAAAAGATTTACTGGAATGGTAGATGTCACTGAGCGGCTGCAGAACATTCTGAGGGGGGAGGGTGAACAGCCAGAGGTCGTTGTCCATATCGGTACCAACGACATAGGCAGAAAGAGGGATGAGATCCTGCAGGCAGATTTTAGGGAGTTAGGAAAGTGATTAAGAAGCAGGACCTCAAAGGTAGCAATCTCCGGATTATTCCCTGTGCCACGAGTTAGTGAGTATAGAGATAGGAGGATAGAGCAGATGAATGTGAGGCTGGAGAGATGGTGTAGGAGGGAGAGCTTCAGATTCCTGGGACATTGGGACCAGTTCTGGGGGAGGTGGGACCTGAGGCTGGACAGGTTGCACCTTAACAGAGCCAGAACCAATGCCCTTGCTGCGGGGAGAGGGGTTTGTTAATGCTGTTGGGGAGGGTTTAAACTAATCTGGCGGGGAGTGGGCACCAGGATGTAGCATTAGAAAGGAGAAACAAGGTGCACAAAGGATTGGGAGAGACGGATAGCACCAGAGTACAAAATAGTACGGTATTAGGTGGAGTCAAACTAAGAGAGAATACAAGAAGGTCTATAATAGGTTTACAGTGCATGTGTGTAAACGCACGAAGCGTGGTAAACAAGGTAAGTGAGCTGCAGGCTCAAATAGCCACATGGGAATATGATTTTGTGGCTCAAAAAAGGACAGGATTGGGTTTTAAATATTCCTGGATATAAGGTGTTCAGGAAAGAAAGGAGGTGGTATGGCAATATTGGTCAAGGAGAATGTTACTGTGCTGGAGAGAGAGGATGTCCTGGAGGGGTCAAAGACAGAATCTATTTGGTTAGAGTTAAGAAAAATTAGAGGTGCCATTACACTACTAGGTGTATTCTATAGACCGCCAACTAGTGGGAAGGATATAGAGGAGCAAATTTGCAGGGAAATTACAGAGAGGTGCAAGAACTATAGAGTAGTAATAATGGGGGACTTCAATTATCCTAATATAGACTGGGATAGTAATAGTGTAAAGGACAGAGATGGGGAAGAATTTCTGAAGTGTGTTCAGGAGAACTTTCTTGATCAATACGTTTCTGGCCCAACAAGGAAGGAGGCATTACTGGATCTGGTTCTGGGGAATGAGGTGGGTCAAAGGGAGCAAGTGTCAGTAGGAAAACATTTAGGGAACAGTGATCACAGTATCATAAGGTTTAGATTAGCTATGGTAAAGGACAGGGAGCAATCTAGAGTAAAAATGCTTAATTGGAGGAAGTCAAATTTCAGTGGGTTGAGAACGGATCTGGCCCGGGTAAATTGGAATCAAAGATTGGCAGGCGAAACTGTAATTGAACAATGGGCTGCCTTTAAAGAGGAGATGTTTCGGGTACAGTCGAGGTACATTCCCACGAGGGAGAAAGGTAGGGCAACTAAAACCAGAGCTCCCTGGATGACGAAAGAGATAGAGAATATGATGAAGCAGAAAAAGGGGGCGTATGACAGATGTCAGGTAGAGAATACAAGTGAGAATCAGGCTGAATAACAACAACAACAACTTGTATTTATATAGTGCCTTTAACGTAGTAAAACATCCCAAGGCATTCAAAAAATTTGACACCGAGCCACATAAGGAGAAATTAGGGCAGGTGATCAAAAGCTTGGTCAAAGAGGTAGGTTTTAAGAAGCGTCTTAAAGGAGGAAAGAGAGGTAGAGAGGCAGAGAGGTTTAGGCAGGGAATTCCAGAGCTTGGGGCCGAGGCAACAGAAGGCACGGCCACCAATGGTTGAGCGATTATAATCAGGGACACTCAAGAGGGCAGAATTAGAGGAGCGCAGATATCTCGGGGGGTTGTGGGGCTGAAGGAGATTACAGAGATAGGGAGGGGCGAGGCCATGGAGGGATTTGAAAACAAGATGAGAATTTTGAAATCGAGGCGTTGCTTAACCAGGAGCCAATGTAGGTCAGTGAGCACAGGGGTGATGGGCGAACGGGACTTGGTGCGAGTTAGGACACGGGCAGCCGAGTTTTGGATGACCTCAAGTTTATGTAGGGTGGAATGTGGGAGGCCGGCCAGGAGCGCATTGGAATAGTCAAGTCTGGAGGTAACAAAGGCATGGATGAGGGTTTCAGCAGCGGATGAGCTGAGGCAGGGGCGGAGACGGGCGATGTTACGGAGGTGGAAATAGGCGGTCTTAGTTATGCTGCGGATATGTGGTCGGAAGCTCATTTCAGGGTCAAGTATGAAACCAAGGTTGCGAACAGTGTGGTTCAGCCTCAGACAGATGTTAGGGAGAGGGATGGAGTCACTGGCTAGGGAACGGAGTTTCTGGCGGGGACTGAAAACAATGGCTTCGGTCTTCCCAATATTTAATTGGAGAAAATTTCTGCTCATCCAGAACTGGGTGTCGGCAAGCAGTCTGACAATTTAGACACCGTGGAGGGGTCGAGCGAAGTGGTGGTGAGGTAGAGCTGGGTGTCGTCAGCGTACATGTGGAAACTGACACTGTGTTTTCGGATGATGTCGCCAAGGGCAGCATGTAGATAAGAAATCGGAGTGGGCCAAGGATAGATCCTTGGGGGACACCAGAGGTAACAATGTGGGAGTGGGAAGAGAAGCCGTTGCAGGTGATTCTCTGGCTATGATTAGATAGATAAGAATGGAACCAGGCGAGTGCAGTCCACCCAGCTGGACAACGGTGGAGAGGCGATGGAGAAGGATGGAGTGGTCAACCGTGTCAAAGGCTGCAGACAGGTCAAGAAGGACGAGGAGGGATAGTTTACCTTTGTCACAGTCACAAAGGATGTCATTTGTGACTTTGATGAGAGCTGTTTCGGTACTGTGGCAAGGGCGGAAACCAGATTGGAGGGATTCAAACATGGAATTGCGGGATTTGGGAGGCGACAACATGTTCAAGGACTTTGGAGAGGAAAGGGAGGTTGGAGATGGGGCAGTAGTTTACAAGGATGGAGGGGTCAGGGATTGTTTTTTTGAGGAGAGGGGTGATGACGGCAGATTTGAGGAAGAGGGAGACAGTACCTGAGGAGAGAGAACAATTAACAATGTCAGCTAACATGGGAGCCAGAAAAGAAAGTTGGGTGGTCAGCAGTTTCGTGGGAATAGGGTCGAGGGAGCAGGAAGTGGGTCTCGTCGACAAGATGAGCGTGGAGAGGTCACAAGGAGAGATCGGAGAGATACTGGAGAAAGATCTGAATTCAGGGCTAGGGCAGGGGGGAACCTTAGAGGAAGTTTGGCCCTGGTGGGCTAGGGGAAGGAAGGGAAGTGGCAGAGGCAGCTGAATAGATAGTCTCAATCTTAGAGACAAAGAAGTCCATGAGCTCCTCACACTTGTTGCCAGAGGTGAGGGTGGAGGAGACCGGGGAGAGGGGTTTAAGAAGACAGTTAGCAGTAGAGAATAGGAGCTGGGGTTTATCTTTGTATTCCAGAATGATTCTGCAATAGTGAGCAGTTTTGGCAGACGAGAGCAGGACCCGATAATGCTTTACGTGGTCCAGCCAGATCTGGCAGTGAGTGGCTAAACCAGTTGTCCGCCATATCCGTTCAAGTCTGCGTCCCTTGGACTTAAGGGGGCGAAGATGAGGACCGTACCAGGGGGAATGGCCAGGGTGAGAGAGAGTGATTGTTTTAATAGGGTCTAGGGCAACAAAGGTGGCGGTGAGGGTGTGGTTGAGCAGATCGGTAGCTGCAGAAATGTCGTGGTGAATGGAGGGCCAAAGGCTGGACAGTTGGGGTTTCATAAGTGCAGTTGTTAGAGAGTTGGGAGAGAGTTTTTTTCCAGGGGCGGACACAGAATGAAGTAGGGTTGTGGGGGGTGCGGGGGCGGGGCGGGGGGGGGGGGTGAAATTTCAGAGGGGAAGTGAGAAAGAAAATAAGAGGGGCAAAGTGAGAGTATGAGAATAGATTGGAAGCCAACATAAAAGGTGATTCAGTGGTGCCCAAACAGGGACCTGATAGGGGAAAAATGGAAGATAGGGTAGAGCAGTATTTGGGTAAGAAATTACCTTTGAAAGAGAGATGGGTATGAGTCATCGCGGCTGCGTCCGATCCTCTAAAAGAAGCTGAGGAATGGCCCCATGTGGCTGTTAGCATACAGGCGGAAAACACAACAGTTAGCACAGGAACATCAGCGATATGCAGAAAGGCTGCAGGAGAAGGATGAAAGGCTGCAGGAGAAGGATGCAGTAATAGCGAGATTGATGAAAGAATTGTCGGAGGCTAGACAGGAGAGAGAAGAAGAAAGGAAAAAGATGGAGGCAAGGTGCAGCTACCTAGAAGTACAGGCAGTTGATTTACAACACCAGTGCAGACAATTGCGGGAAGAAGTGGATAGTGAACGGGAAGAAAATAGTCGAGTGTCTCAGGAGTGTAGTGACTTAAAGGTGGCGTTCTGGGTGCTGCGAGAGCAACACAAGGAACTCGAAGCGTGTGCCGATCATTCAGCATGCGAGGAAGAGATCGAGCAGCTCCAGCACAAGCTACAGAGACAGAGAGGTACAGTCTGTGCTGGGGCAGGGGCCGTGGAGGAAGGGAATGCGTTAGACACGTGGTGGAAGAAGGCAGAAGAGGAAGTTGTGGAAGGTGAAGAGGAAGGTGGTGGTCGTATAGGGCGAAGAGTAATGTGTCCGGTACGGCACACGAACACGACACCGGGGGCTGGGGGAGACCCGGTAGTGTCGAGTTATGATGAAGCTTACACTCCCTCACAATTGAGGGAAGCAGCAAGGGGTTTAGGAACCCTCGGACAGGGAGGGGATGTGGAAGGGCACTTTTTGCGTTTAGAAATGATGGCTGCGGTGCAGGGTCTCGATGAATCCGAGAAGAAGAGGTGTTTGCTTTATAGTCTGGATGGGGCGGTTCTGGCTGGGCTACCCCGAGACACCAAGTATGCCCGACCTGCGGTAACTTGGGACAATACCAAGCGACATGTTAGAGAAGCTTGCGGGTACGGAAGGGGCGATCCATTTAAGATCATGGCACAAACTATGCAGGGGAAAGAGTGTTTGCTAGCAGATTGTGGCCCGTTTATAATGAAACACAAGTAGGAGGGCTGGATCGGAATCAATTGGCAGAAGACGGTCTCCGCCGATGGTTAAGAGCTCTGATAGCTCGCACTGAATCCGTTACTAATACAGCCGTGTCAGGGTTTGATTTGGGAGACCCAGGCATGCCAGAAGCTCGAGTGTTGAGGAAGTTGATTATGTTTTGGGAGGATAAACAGGACAAGCAGGGTAGGAACAAGCTGGAAGGGGGGAAGAAAGGAAAAGTACGAATGATGAAACCCCAGGTAACTCCAGAGCCAGCCGCTAAATAGGGCCTGGGGAGACAGTGGAGATATCAAGGAGCAAAGCCGAGGGGGCCACCTGTGGGAAAAACAAGTGTAGGTAACCAACCAGGTAGAGATAGCAGAGAATGCTAAAACAGTGGGAAACTCGGCCATATAGCACGGGAGTGCTAGGCGCCGAGGAATAGGGAAGGACCGAGAGAGAATCCTGGGGATGGTGTGTCCCAGGGTGCGATAGTACGGCTGGCCCGTGCCTTGGAGCAGGTAGTAAGCCAGGCTGGAGGTAAATGTAATTCCTCCAAGGGAGGAGACGGAAGGGAACCTAAGCTGGAACCCTCCGCACCCTCTGAGCAATGAAGGGGCCGTAACAGCCAGCTATCATACCTGTGTCCACTCAGGTATGACAGCCACGGAAGAATGACCGTGGATTTCATAGTAGAAGGAACAAAAGGGTTTGAGTATAGGAACACGGATGTCCTGCTGCAGTTGTACAGGGCCTTGGTGAGACCACACCTTGAGTACTGTGTACAGTTTTGGTCGCCTTATCTGAGGAAGGATGTTCTTGCCATGGAAGGAGTTCAGTGAAGATTCACAAGGCTGATACCTGGGATGGCAGGAATGACATATGAGGAGAGATTGGGTCGATTGGGCTTATACTCGCTGGAGTTTAGAAGAATGAGAGGGGATCTCATCGAAACATATAAAATTCTGACAGGTCTGGACAAACTAGATGCAGGAAGAATGTTCCCGATGGTCGGAGAGTCCAGAACCAGGGGTCATAATCTAAGGATAACGGGTAAGCCATTTAGGACAGAAATGAGGAAGAATTTCTTCACCCAGAGAGTGGTGAACCTGTGGAATTCTCTACCACAGAAGGTAGTTGAGGCCAAGTCATTAAATATATTCAAGAATGAGTTAGATATATTTCTTAAAGCTAAAGGTATCAAGGGATATGGGGAGAAGGCAGGGACAGGGTACTGAGTTTGGATGATCAGCCATGATCTCATCGAATGGCAGAGCAGGCTCGAGGGGCCGAATGGCCTACTCCTGCTCCTATCTTCTATGTTTCTATGAAAGGGGAATACCTGGTAGATACAGGGGGCGTCGCATACCGTGGTCCACGCGAAGGATCCGCAGAGGTCCAATTGGTCTAGCGGCGAACCCTATGTTTTGGGAGGATTTATGGGAAATACGCTGGCGGGCACGGTATCAAAACCTATTCGTATACAAGTGGGGCCACTCAAAACAAAGTGGGTACGCATAATAATGAACTGGGACGAGGAGAGAGGAGTATTGGGATCAGACTGTATGGAAGCAAATGGCTTAGTGATAGGTCTAGTTAATCACTGTTTATGGAAGGGCAGTGAAGGACAGGGCGTTCTGCTGGATGGGCAAGGAAAGGTGTGTGTGTTTTCGGGAAAGGGAGCATACGACTGGGAGACATTAGTGAAATGAAGCCCGGAGTGGAGTAAAGCCATTATAGAGCAGGAGAAGGGGGCGTTTGCCCAACACAAACACGACTGTGGGAGAATACCAGGAGTAGAGGTGGTCGTAGAGGGAGAACCTATGAAAACATAGGACTGGATTTTGTGAATGGAGATGAGTTGGAGGCGGGACTGCTGCTTGTCGTGTCAATGTCCCGCCTCCAGCCTCGCCTGACCAACCAGAGGGATTTTCCCCTGATTGACCTTGTTAAGCCCGCCCTGTGGGCTCAGCAGGCCAATTAGGGAGGAAGTCACTGACAGAGCACGTCAACTCAAACGTGCTATCTGTCAAGACTTCTTGAAAGAAGAAATGTCAGCATTTGACAGCTCTGTGAAGCCGCACACCTCCTTCACGTCTCCTCCAACCCGGCGGGGTTCTCCGAGGTCGGGAAGCCTTCACCTGTGAAGGTAAAATGGCACTAATCCTTTTTTCTGCCTGTTAACTACCTGTTAACAGGCAGTTAAAAGGATGAAATGCCTTTCCCGCCTCCAGGAGACGGGACCCGAAGCAGCACATCTTCCCACCTCCTGGCAAAAGGGCACGGGGGCGGGATGGGGGCGGGTTTGCCATCCGCCCCCAGTTGCGCCGAATTTACTGGCAGTCCTGCCTCCATGCCCGCCTCCTCGGGGCTTGGAAAATCCAGCCCCCTGTCTCAGAATAAGGGGTCGCCCATTTAAGGCGGAGATGAGGAGGAATTTCTTCTCTCAGAGGGCCGTGAATCTTTGGAATTCTTTACCCCAGAGAGCTGCGGAAGCTGAGTCATTGAATATATTCAAGGCTGAGATAGACAGATTTTTGAGCAACAGGGGAGTCCAGGGTTATGGGGAGCGGGCAGGAAAGTGGAGTTGAGGCCAAAATCGGATCAGCCATGATCTCATTGAATGGTGGAGCAGGCTCGAGGGGCTGAATGGCCGACTCCTGCTCCTATTTCTTATGTTCTTATGTTCTAACCCCGCAGAGGCAATATAATTTCCCCAAAGAAGCAGAGAGGGATTTAGAGGTGGCGGTAAAGTCCCTCGTGGATCGAGGGGTCGTAAGACCTCTGGCGACACAAGTAAATTCACCGATTTGGCCTGTTAAGAAACCAGATGAACCATGGAGGACGACGATTGATTAAAAGGTATTAAATAAGAACACTCCAGCATGTGCCCCAACGGTCGCTGCTGTGGCAGATTGGATTGGCAGTACACCAAGCTCCGCGGGAGTGTACACTGTGCTGGATATTTCGAATGGGTTTTGGTTTATTCCGATGAGAAAAGAAGATCAGTACAAATTTGCCTTCTCCTTTAAAGGGCAGCAGCACACGTGGACATGTCTGCCACAAGGGTTTCATAATAGTCCATCAATATTCAACTAGCGAATGGCTAAGTGTTTCGAAGGGTTTGTAAGGGGTTTTTGTCTCAGGGGCTTATTTGTAGGTCAGCCAGTTATGTTTTCCTGGATTGTCCTGCCCGCTGTGCGGTTGCGAATCGCTAACCCCTTCCTAGTTCTCAGCCCAGGACTTATCGAGCGGCGATAAGGACAAACAAACAGACCCGTGGATTGGTGCGAGGAAAACCAATGTTTATTTAAGAGAGATGAAACATAACATGTCAATCTTAACTTCGGTACAAACGAGGGAAATGACAGTCGAACAATACCTCACCCCCCCCAACCCCACTTTACTAGCTAAGTTAGACTCTTGAGGACCAGGGTTAATGCTCACCAAACAAATCCTTTGACAGTTGAGATATGGTTTAAAGTCCTTTTAAGTAAAAAAGTTTCATAAGGCCCTTGTGCCTCGAGGTGTTTGATGGTCACTGGAACCGTTGCTCTGGTTTCTTGCGTGTCGCTCTGTTTCTGGAGCTGCTGGCCTTCTTTGTTGAACGGTCTTGTTTCTGTTGAACTGTGTACTGGAGAACTCCTGTGCTTCAGCTGTCCTGCTTGTGGTCTGTCTGTGTGACTTGAACAGCTTGTTTAAACTGCTGGGCTGCAAAACTGCCAGTCTCGTCTCTATAGAACTCTGGCCTTGTTCCAGCACAGGTCTAAAGTTCTGATGAAAGGTCTTCGACCTGAAACGTTAACTCTCTTTCTCTCTCCACGGATGCTGCCTGGCCTGCTGAGTTTTTCCAGCGTTTTCTGTTGTTATTTCTAAAGTTATACTCTTCGATTGTTCCTTATTTGCCCGCCAAATCTTCCCAGTGCTTTGTTTAATTCTGGTGGGCTCGTTAAGGTCGTTAACTTTAATGGCAGGAGCTGGCCTTTAACGATATTAAATATTTGTTAAGTGGAGGATGATTGCTGGTCTGATGGTTGTTCATTTGTGTTGAGCACGCCATTCCTTTCCTTCTTTGTATAAATGCTAAGCAGTTTGATGGGGCTGGAGACAGGTCGACCACCTGTAATATACAACATTGTCTCTGTAGAGGCCAGCCCCGCCTCCTTTGGCAGCCTGTACTGAGGTCTGCCCGGGCATGTTTTAAAATGTCCCTGGTCCAATACACTCAATTGGTTTTAAAATGTCCAAAGCCTCTTTTTCTTAGGGTCTCTCTCTTTTCCTCTGAGTCTTTTGGGGGTCTGGGAATTTCGCAACTCTCTTACAGACCCAGGCATGTCACCTGGCCTGCTGTTTTTGCAGGGCCCTGGTTTCTGTTCAATGTCGCAGGCTTCTGCCACAAGGTCTAGAAGCCACTTTGTCTAGGGTACCCCTTATTAATAACTCTGGGGAATGTGGGAATTTTGAGAACCCTACAGGTTCTCCGGCAGGGACAAGCTGATTCAGTATGTGGATGACTTGTTACTATTCACAGAGACTCCTGAGGAACATATGGGGCTGGATTTTGATACTGGGGCGGGTTGGGGTCGTGTCATCCGCATTTCGTGTTATCCACCCGACTGCAATTGGATGTGGGAGATTGATGCAATTTTCACCTAATTGGGCAATTGAGTTCCAGCATGTGGGAACCCATGAACCAATTAATGGTTTCAGTCTGAAAGTCGCCTCTGATGATGTCATCATTGCTGCTGCATTGGAGGTCAGAGACTGCCTAGCCTTTGCTGTGAGAGGACCTGGATGCAAAATGAGCAGCAGCTCTAAGGTGAGAGAGAGAGAGAGAAACATTTTTTTGCACCACCACTCCCAGATGCCTGCCAGCCCCAGTCACTGACAGTCAGCCCAGCCACTGATAGTCAGCTATCCAAATGTGCTCCTGCCAGGTTTCACAATCGTGTTTCAGAACAGGCGTACTTCACGGAAAACAAGGGTTAAAATCACAAAGGCCTTTCAAAATGGCATTATAGAGCCAATTTAGTGCTTGCTAAGAGCCTTAACAGCCTATCCCGTCTCTTAGAGGCGGGACGGAGTTGGGACCAGCAGACACGATTTAATGAAAATTGCTTAGAGGCGGGATGGAGGCGGACTTGTGCCCGCCCGCCACTTTTTGCAATTTTAACCCCCCACATGCCTCCAAACCCGCCTCCACGGGTCAATGAAAATCCAGCCCATGGTGTTGCTGAAGGAGTTGTTGCAGCTCCTGACCCGAAGCGGGTTGAAGGTAAACCCTAAAAAGGCTCAGATGGGGCAAAAGGAGGTACAATTTTTGGGGCTCACACTGAGACCGGGAGAGAGAGGCACAGATTAGGTCAAAAGGAAAGTTACCGATACCGGAGGATGTTTCGGCTTTAAGATCATTTTTAGGACTGATGGGATATATGCCGTGAGTTTATAGAAAATGATGCAGTATAAGCTAGACCTTTGTACACATTAACATGGAAGTCAGCCAAGTGGGAGTGGACAGAGGAACGTGAGAGGGCCTTTCACACACTTAAGGAAAAGCTGCAAACAACCCCAGCCTTGGGAGCGATAGATCAAATTTCTGGCTAGAGTGTGCAGCTACGGAAGCTAGTTTAAGTGCAGTACTGTTACAATCAGCCCATGGGAAACTTAGACCGGTAGCGTACGCTTCTCGGACATTAACTCCAGTAGAAATGGCGTACTCATCATGTGAAAGATATCTGTTAGTTACCTATTGGGCAGTTAAGCACTTTGCATTGGTAACCCTGAGAATGAGACACACTGCGACGAGATTATTGGTAGATGGGAGAATTGAAGAAGGGAGGGTGTCCAGCCCTACTATTAGTAGATGGAGCATGTTATTGGGGTCATATGATCTGAAGGTGGAACCATTGAACCACCCGACCCTCGCCGTAAATATGGGGTACATGGGAAAACCCCATCGAGAGGGGGTGTGGGAAACAGAAGGAGGATTTAAGAAGGGCATTCACCCGCAGGGGAGAGACATCATTGTAGATGGATCCAGTTATATGGAAAAGGGAGAAAGGCAGACGGGATGTGGGGTTTGGGATCCGAGTAATGAGATAGCCGTGTCACTGAGATTACCGAATCATCTGAGTGCACAGCAAGCAGAGTTGGCTGCTGTTGCATATGCAGTAACCCACCCAACTGAGTCCCCACCACCAACTACTGTCTGTTCGGATTCTATGTTTGTTTGTAATTCACTGACCGAGTTTCCAGTGATTTGGGAAATGCGAGGATTTAGATCAGCAGATGGGAAACCCACTCTTAAGTGGCCCTATGCTGAAGACGGTGCTGCATGCGATCAGGAACAATGAAGGGAAGTACGACTATTTTATACACAGAGTGAAGGCTCGTGCTAAGGCAGAGCCGAGATGGGAAGGAAATGAGAAAGCAGATGTGCTGGCAAAGAAAGGCGCTGCAGGAGGAGTGCCTTGGGATCCCCTGGAAGGAATGGGAGAAATAGCAATGTTGGCAGCGGTTGAACCAGTGAGAGTGAGTGATCTTAGGGAAATGCAAAAGGCAGATCCAGTACTCAGGGAGGTGTTCGGCAAGCTAGAAAAGGGGGAGACTGTTGAGGGACCCGATGGAAGACCTGAAGTGGGAATGAAAGAAGGGATGTTGTTCAAGAATGATAAATGGGTCGTGCCTACAGCCCAGAGGGAGGATTTTCTCCGATTAGTACATGGGGCACCGGGAGCAGGGCATCCTAGTGTAGAGGAAACGCGGAGAAGAGTAAATGCAGTGGGATGGTGGCCTCATCAGAGAGAGGATGTGGAGGATTTTTGTCATAATTGTCTGATTTGTGCGGCCAATAATCCAGACCCACATAGGAGAAAGGCAGCTTTGGGCGCACCCGAAATGAGAAGGGCCTTGGCAGTGTGTGCAGATAGATTTTATAGGACCTCGCCCAACTTCCAGCAGAGGGAATAAGTACTGTTTAGTTCTGGTAGATAACTTCACCAAACGGGTTGAGGCGTTTCCATGTAAGGCGGCTACTGCCCTAACTATGGCTAAAATCCTGGTGAAGGAGGTATGCTTTGGATGGGGACTACCACGGCTCGTGGAATCAGATCAGGGAAGTCACTATACTGGACCGGTAATGCAAGCGACTTTGAAACTGCTGGGTATTGAAGGGAAATGGCACGTAAGCCATAATCCGCAGTCCTCAGGGATTGTAGAGCGCATGAATAGAACCCTAAGCTAAAGACTTAGGAAAGAACTGGATGAACAAAAGAAGAAATGGGATGAAGTGTTGCCACTGGTGTTGATGAACATTAGGGGGAGTACCGCTCGTACAACAGGGGATCACCTCATGAATTGATGACAGGGAGACCTATGAGAACACCGCTACACTTATTGGTACCTGTTCTGACTGAAAGACTGGAGAAGGGAGTAACTCAGGACAGATTTGTGAGAGACCTGCAGCAACAGTTGGAGGAGCTCTGTAGACAAGCTGCAGGGAATATTGGCAGAAAACATCAAACCAATAAAATGAATTTAGAACCACACAAACCACAAGAATGGGACACAGGGGATCAGATGATGGTAAGGAATTATGCTTGGGTAGGAGTGCGTGAACCGCTGTATAAGGGACTGTATAATATTGTGGGAAAAGCTAGCCCACTGGTATATGTGGTACAACTAGCCAAGAAGGTAAAAAGGTTCCACATCAATCAATATGTCGAGGAACCAACTGGAGATCAGGCAATCTTAGACTGGGTATTATGTAATGAGAAAGGATTAATTAGCAATCTTGTTGTGCAAGGCCCCTTGAGGAGGAGCGATCATAATGGGCCAGAAATTCAGCTTTCAGGCTTCCTGCGGGTGCAAGCATCACGCGTGTACTTGCCTACCGCGCCTGCAGTTGTGCTTTGGGCCCACGAGGACTTCGGCTCCTGGGCCTCCTCCAGCTGCCGGCGCGCAGTGCTTGTGTATCCCAGGGGCGCAGTTAGTTCGAAGCGTCCCCTGGGATCACGTGGGCCATGGAGAGCCAATCCTAGCAGGGCATTTTCATTCATAGATTTGACAGGAAGACCTGTCAAATCTATGAATAGAGATCGGCCCCAAAACCACACTTAAACTTCAAATACTTTTTTTTTTTAAATCACATTTTTAAAATAACTATAAGTTAAATAAATTAACTACTTTAAACAAAAATTTAAATTTTTGAAAAAATTAATTATACTTTGTAACGGTGCTAAAAATAAACTTACCTTTCTTTAAAGTATCTAAAAAAGATAAACCTGTTGAAAAATTTTTTAAATTGTAATGAATTAACCACTTACCTTGTTAAAAACAGGCCTTGCGCCTCCTTTTTAAAAGCGCAGCTTCTCCATACTTACCCTCCCGGAGAAACCTGAAAAAAAAATCGAACTTCGCTGCATGCGCGCAGCCTCTCCCACGCACGCGTTCGACTTCTGAACCCCTCTCTTCAGGGGAACGGAAGTTCCGGTTTCCCGCACATTCGCAGTGCATGCAGGAAACCGGCACTTCAGATGGCCTTACGGGTGAGTACACAGCGCGTACTCACCCGACAACAGCCGAATTTCTGGTCCAATATGATAGCATTCTTCATTAAGATGGAGAGTGAAGTAGTTGACTCAGAGACTAGGGTCCTGAATTTAAATAAAGAAAACTACGATGATATGAGGCGCGAGTTGGCTAGGATGGATTGGAGAATGTTACTTAAAGGGTTGACGGTGGATAGGCAATGGCAAACATTTAAAGATCGCATGGATGAACTACAGGGGTAAGCCATTTAGGACTGAGATGAGGAGGAATTTCTTCACCCAGAGAGTGGTGAACCTGTGGAATTCTCTACCACAGAAGGCAGTTGAGGCCAATTCATTAAATATATTCAAGAAGGAGTTGGATATATTTCTTAAGGCTAAAGGGATCAAGGGATATGGGGAGAAAGCAGGGACAGGGTACTGAATTTGGATGATCAGCCATGATCTCATTGAATGGCGGAGCAGGCTCGAGGGGCCGAATGGCCTACTCCTGCTCCTATCTTCTATGTTTCTATGTTTCTAAATGAAACTGTACAAACCCCAAAGGAAACAACAGAGAGCGGAAGGGACTGTTATGAGTATGATAAAATGGTGGATCATGGAAGATGAGGGTGTACCTATGGTGATACAGCCACAGAGACAGCCACAGGGGCCACCAGTATCAGTCCCAGCCCCTCCAAGAATGGCAACAGGAAGTGCCAACAGAAAGGGAGAGAGCCCAAAGGGCGCTAGCCCTGGAGGCCCGAAATATAACTTGAGGCGTCATAATTTCCAAGGGCACACATGTAAATTCTGTAAATGATATAAGTTACTTATTTAACCAATCGGATCTGCATGGCCTGGATAGTGTAGTGGGGGCCAACGCAGAGCGAACCTTTGCTTATTTTATTTTACTGGGGAAAAGGAGGAAAAGATGAAGAGTGTGTTAGCGTTTCTCTTGGGAATCGTGTGGTGCGAACGTGTGACCTCTGAAGTAGATTGGCGCTCATCGACGGTCACCCACCTGGGGAAAACGGCCAAAGCTGAAACATACTCTGAGGAACGGTATTTGGCCTGTCCTTTTGACAGTAATAACAGCTGTGAAAAAGGAGCAACAGGATGCAAGGGTAATTTAGCTTTGGTAAAGGTGATAGAGGTAAAGGAAGGGAGACGAGTTTGTGTAAAGTGTAGCTTTGAGTCACCCGGGGATGGCAACAAGTGCACAATACCTAAATTACATAATACCGCAGACGTAGTACAGCTCACGCCTACACCTAGTGTAGAAAGGTTAAATGTAGAACCGGCTGTATCTGTAAGACTGCACGAAACCAATCACTCTGTGAGTGACGGTAGAGTCTACTGTTGGCCGAATTGGAATAAGCAATGTGAAGGCAGATATTATTGTGAGAGTAGTGCGTTTGAGAATAATGTAGCAGGAAAGAGTGCGAGTAAAGAAGGAATAAACCATCAAACTGTAATAATGTATCATTCAAAAACTGCACCAAAGAAAACACCCGAATTACAGAATCCCCACAGTGCAGATAGAGGCCATTTCGGCCCATCGAGCCTGCACCGACACATATCCCACCCTATCCCCACATATTTAATCCCCCTAACACTAAGGGTCAATTTATCATAGCCAAATCAACCTAACCCGCACATCTTTGGACTGTGGGAGGAAACCGGAGCACCCGGAGGAAACCCACGCAGACACAGGGGAGAATGTGCAAACTCCACACAGACAGTCACCCTTGGCCTGATTCGAACCCAGGTCCCTGGCGCTGTGAGGCAACAGTGCTAACCACTATGCCACCGTGTTGAATTAAAACAACACAAATCTCTAGAGTGTCCAGAGCAAATACCAGGACCCAAAAATGGCCTGGTATTGGTCCCAACCAATCAGATCTTATATCAAAACGTACTTTACCAGATAATTCCAGTTATTTTGAATTTGACCGAGGCAAGATGGCCGAGCTGGTGTAAAAGAGACGCCCGAAAGCTTGCAGATAAAATACGGCAACAAGTAGTTAAAGATTTTTGGGGGGACACTGGGGATTCGTGGGAATCCAGAGATTTGAAAAATCATTAGGAAGAAGTGGAGAAGTGGTCTGCTCCACCTACTGCAGTGGCCACAGCCCAAAGCCCACAAGGAAAGAGGAAGAGAAGGAGTTTGATTAATGATATAGTGACGGGAGTCAATACGGCAGCAAAGGCTTATAATAGATTAGATTTAGTAACAATGGACAGTGAATTCAGGAAAGCTAAGCAGCAAATCAGGAGTATCTTACAGCAAAGCAATAATTTAATGCAACAATAACTATACGAGGACCTGATAATGACTCCATTTATCAACACTCACTAATCCTATTTTAGATACTGCTAGAAAGGTGGATCAGCTCATCGAGGAAGATGGAAATGCCAGCTCAGAGGCAGCTCGGATTGACGTGTGCATGATGTATGGGAGTTGGTTAGTAGAACAAACCCGCCATAATTTAGAGAAATTACAGGAGGGATGTACCTGATTGGATTAGCAATGAACACTTAACCCAATTGACAGATTATGAAATTTCACCCAATGTGAGTATATGTAAATTAAGAAGGTTGATTAAGGCTCAAGTAGTTTATCACAAATGTGATAGTCCTGCTCATGATACAGTGGTCGTAATAGTGTTGAAATACCCACTCATAACTCCAAACCATCAGGGATATCCCCTGTTTAGAGTTGAAAACATTGGACATGTATAGTATGGGATGCAAATAGTAGCGGAGCACCGAGACAATGCTCCTTATGTAACCTAGAACACCTCCACGAGTGGAGCAGATAGATGGGTTCCCACAGACCTGGTGGGATGTCAGCGAGTGAGAGAGACAGTAATTTGTCCCTATGGACTACATGACCATGAAGGATAAGCATGTGGATTCTCTGGGAAGAGGGCAAATTGTACCATGCAATCTACAGCAGGAAGACACGGAGTTGTTAACTCTGCTTATAGAGAGAATGGAATGTATTGTGCAACCGCAACTGTAAAATCTCTTATTTATGGAAATAATTTGACCTGCCCGGTTATACAACCAGCCTTTTGTGTTGAGCCTGCTCACGTGGTATTGATAGGACCTGGGATGCTACAACCCTTACACCTAGGAAAGGAAACTGGTATCGATGTATCAGACCCACTCTCTAATTTGAACATGGAAGAATTTGTTAGTCAGTTTGATTTTGATATAGATTTACTTGAACCCGAAGTTCAGGTTAAAATAACTAAATTACTGAATGATCTTGATGTACCCCAGCATGTATTGTGGGAATTAAAACAAAGACAAAGTGAAGTGGGGAAAGACGTACAAAATATCAAAATTATCCCATGGTGGAAACAATTATGGAATTGGGAAACTGCGGTTGAGATAAATCCTTGGATCAGAATCGTGTCTCATGTATTGGTCATAATCCAATTGATCGTTGTGATCTATTTGCTACATCTGGCGATGGCGGAAGAAGAAGAGACAGCGAAAGTTAATGCGTGAGGTCTTGGTTCAGCAAGAGCAGGAGAAGTTGGTTTAAAAGTGACTGATTCCCTGAGGAGCCAGTACATCAGTCACTTGGGGGTGGACTCCTGGAGCCAGTCCTGCAGAAAGAATGCACTTAACTTAAAGTAAACCGACATTAAAGGGTTAAGCGGCTGTACTGTACAGGCAGCTTTGTAAATTGACCAATCATAAGAAATTGACCAAGCTTCATATCCCAGCATGCCTCGAGGAACCAACGGGACTTTTAAATGAACTTTTAAAACAAACTGTGAGCTGAACGGAATGCAGGAGGAAATTATTCATACAGGGACACAGACACGATTGATTGACTTCATGAATATGCTAACCAAGGAAATAGCTGGTGTAATCAGGCCACACAATGACATGTGTTTGTTTAAATCTAACTGACTGTCCTGCCCATTGAACTCCTGTGGTCAGGCTGTTAACAAGACTTACAAATCAACAGGACAGGTAATGACCATGGTTCCACCGAGTCTGGATCGGTTCCCTCATCCTTTGGAGATGTTAATATCAAAATTTGTTGCTGGAGTAAAACCCATTCGCCAACCTTTCAGAATGCTGATAAGCCCGGAACGTTTCCCCATCAAAACACCTTTGTGTGATAATGGACTATTCACTGACCCAGGATGGAGAAGTGATCAAATCAAGCACTCTATAGACAAGATTAAGATGGTACAATCAAAGGAGGGGGGATTGTGTCAATTAATTGTCACGGGTATGATCTTTGTATTATAAAAAGGGTGAGTTTAGGGACAAACTTCAGCAACTTGCAAGGGAACTGCGGACGGATTTGATCGCCCATACAGATGGAAACATACCCTTCCGAGTGATCGCCGGGGTGAGTGGTGTTTGAAATTAAAGAGAGTTAAAGGGAACGGTGTATGTGAGCACTGTTTGAAGTTAAAGGCAACAGTGCATTGACGTTTGTATGTTATCCGTAGTACAATAAAGAGTTAAAAGAATACTGAGTTGTAATGAGTTGTGAGCCTTGACCATTTTACCCCACCCGGACGGGTTCAGGTCAGATTCTGGAATTAGGGTATAAGAGGGAAGGTGCCGGTTCACCTACCTACAAAGGGAATTCAAAAGTCTTCTATAGGCATATAAATAATAAACGGGTAGTAAGAGGAGGGGTGGGGCCGATTAGGGACCAAAATGGAGACCTACGCATGGAGGCAGAGGGTATGGCTGAGGTACTAAATGAGTACTTTGCATCTGTCTTCACCAAGGAAGAGGATGCTGCCTAAGTCATAGTATAACAGGAGGTAGTGGAGATACTGGATGAGATAAAAATTGATAAAGAGGAGATTTTAGAAAAGCTGTCTGATCTTAAAGTTGATAAGTCACCGGATGGGATGCATCCTAGGATGCTGAGGGAGGTCAAGGAGGAAATTGCGGAGGTACTGGCCATAATCTTCCAATCCTCCTTAGATACGGGGGTGGTGCCAGAGAACTGGAGAATTGCAAATGTTACACTCCTGTTTAAAAAAGGGTGTAAGGATAAACCCAGCAACTATAGGCCAGTCAGTTTAACCTCGGTAGTGGGGAAGCTTTTAGAAACGATAATCAGGGACAAAGTTAACAGTCACTTGGACAAGTGTGGATTAATTAAGGAAAGCCAGCACGGATTTGTTAAAGGCAAATCGTGTTTAACCAACTTGATCGAGTTTTTTGCTGAGGTAACAGAGAGGGTTGATGAGGGCAATGCAGTTGATGTGGTGTACATGGATTTCCAAAAGGCGTTTGATAAAGTGCCACATAATAGGCTTGCCGGCAAAGTTGTAGCCCATGGAGTAAAAGGGACAGTGGCAGCATGGAATCGAAATTGGCGAAGTGACAGGAAACAGAGAGTAGTGGTGAACGGTTATTTTTCAGACTGGAGGAAGGTATACAGTGGTGTTCCCCAGCGGTCGGTTCTAGGACCACTGCTTTTTTTGACATATATTAATGACTTGGACGTGGGTGTACAGGGCACAATTTCAAAATTTGCAGATGACACTAAACCTGGAAGTATAGTGAACAGTGAGGAGGAGAGTGATAGACTTCAAGAAGACATAGACAGTCTGGTGGAATGGGCAGACACATGGCAGATGAAATTTAATGCAGAAAAGTGCGAAGTGATACATTTTGGTAGGAAGAACGAGGAGAGGCAATATAAACTAAAGGGTACAATTCTAAAGGGGGTGCATGAACAGAGAGACCTGGGGGTATATGTGCACAAATCGTTGAAGGTGGCAGGGCAGGTTGAGAAAGCAGTTAAAAAAACATACGGGATACTGGGCTTCATAAATAGAGGCAGAGAGTACAAAAGTGTGGAAATTATGATGAACCTTTATAAAACTCCAGGGGGGGCGAAATTCATTATCGGCCAGGAGTGGGCGCTAACTTCAGGAAAGTTTGAGATTTAGCGCCAGGCGCTAATGAATCTCGCTGCACACAAGATTCAGTGTCATCGCTCAAAGAAAGGATGGGAGCGCTAAAATCAAGCGCTAATGACCGAGCTCAGTGGCGTTACACTCAAAGCGCTAAGCAATTTCAGGTCTAATCGCTAGTCGTCATTGCCACAGGCTCTTTCCAGTTCTTCAAGGGGAGGTTCAATCATGCTGTAGAACCTCATTCTCAGCATTGAGTAGCCTGTCCCTGAGGGCACCATAGAGAGCGAGGCGGAAGAAGAGGAGGAAGAAGAACACACCGCGTCACTGCTTGTCACACCGGCAGGCACCAGCTCAGATACTGGCACTATGCGTTCTTTAGAGGCTAGTATAGTAGCGGGATCTGCACAGGGTGGTGCACTGGGGACGAGCGGGCTGCAGCAAGGCCGGGGGAAAGGGTAGCTCCGGAATCAGCTCCCCAGAGGGCGAGTTCGCGCGCAAGTTCTGCTGCACAGGACTCAGGTGAGGACCTCGATGGGGAGGCCTTCAGAAGAAGGGTGACGGGCATGCACACGGAGATGATATGTGCAATGGCAAGGGTGCCTGAGAGCCTCTTGGCAATGGTGAAGAGCGTGGAGGAGTCCGCCTCCAACATTGCACAGAGCTCAGTGCACACCATGGAGCCCATCATTTCCAGTCTGCAAAGGATGGTGGACTCCCAGAGAGACCGTCGCGACCCAGACCTGATGGCGCGTGTGATGGATGATGTCGCAGCTTCCATTGCAGCACAGGTGGAAGCCATGCAATGTCTTAGTGCTGTAATGCAGTCTATGCTTGGTGCCATCAATTCTCAGACTGCTCTCATGCAGTCTCAGCTTGATGCCATGCAAGCTCTGACTGCTGCCATCGTGACTGGGTCGACCACCATCCACCGGGGCTTTCACGGTGTCGCAGCAGGCCAGCAATCTGTGCTCCAGCAGATTGGTAGTGATGCTAAGGTGCTGCCCCGGGGGAGTGGCAGTAGGTCAGTGGAGCAGGAACCTGCTGTCCTCTCTCAGGATGACAGCATTCCTGCTCCCACCACTGGCACTCCGTCATTGCCCTTGTCGCTGCCTGTCATCCAGCCAGCCCAGACTGCTGCCGCCCATGCTGAGGTGGTGCAGTCTACAGCCGGGCCTTCCAGGCCCAGAGCTGGTCGAGGGCGTCCTGCAAGGCCATCTGAAGTCTCCCGCACGGACACTCAGCAGCCTTCCACCCATTCTGCTGCAGCCACTGGGCCAACACTTCGTAGGAGCACTAGAGTAGACAAAGGCACAGTAACGAGAGGCACCAAGGGATTGCACAAGGGTGAATAGCTAATATTGCTGTTGTAAATATGTGTTCACTGATTATTGATAAATTTATTAATTGGCTTTGGATGATTTTGTGGTGTCTCTCATTTCAGCTTTGCGCTGTGATATGGCCTGTGAGTGGGATGGAATGATTGTGAAGGAATAGCCAGGATTCAGAAAAATACACGAAACTGAGAACGGATTTCTGAAATTATTAATAAATGACATACTGGGTTTAAAAGTCTGAAAGCCTCGGCGACACAGGCTGTCGGCACAATACAGGCTTCTGAGATAAAGATCAGTTATTCACAGGTTGTAAAACACCACAGGCTTTGAAATGGGAATGGGTTATTGACCAAGAAACAAGCCCTATTGATAAAGCAAAGGTTTGCTTCCAGAGCGTCTGGACATTGGAATCAAAACAATGGAATCACCCAGTTTAAAGTGTTAAAAGCTAACACTGATGCAAACAGAAACTTAGAATATTAAACAACCATAAGCCTTCATAATAGAACATCAAATAAGACAGGAAACACGATTAAATATGCAACCAATTCAGATAGCTAGAAAACAAGTAAACACTGAGTTAAAGTGTTTTCAATTTACATATTGTAAATATGATACCTACAGAAGGCTTTGAAGAAATTACATCAAGTAAAAGAAACGCCTGCTGAACAAATAGGTTTAATGGCCCAGAAATTGATCTCGCTCTGTTCCCACGGGGGTAAGCCTTCCCCGCGATGTCTCACCTCGCTTATGCTTTTTCAGATCCAGCTCGCACGAACTTGATGTTCCAGACATCAGCTGTGCTGGGCTTGCGTATCCCAGCGGCGTAGTGAATTCGTGCGAGCTGTGGGATCACGTGACTCAGTTAGAGCCAATGGCAGCACACCATCTTCCATTCATAAGTCTCACAGCATGGCTGTGAAATCTATGAATCTTACACCCCCCCAAAATAACAGCTAAACCTCAATTAAATTAAAAAAAAAAACCATCACATTAATAAAATAAGTATAGTTAATTAAATTAACCATTTTAAATAAAAAATTAAATTTTTGAAAAAATTTAAAATCTTTTAAAAAGTTATAAAAATAAACTTACCTGTCTTTAAAGTCTCTAAAAAAGATATACCTGTAAAAAAAATTCAAAAAAATACTTAATTCACTACTTACCTTCTTAAAAGCGGGTCTTACTCCTCCTTTTTACATTTCCAAAATCTTCCCTACTTACAGCTTGAAATATGGAGTCCCGAGGTCTGATAAAAACCAATTGAAGTAAATAAGAAATGTATGGAACACCCTAGATAAAGTATTTACAAGTTGTAAAAGGTACACAAACAAGACGACTTTGAAAATATTACTTCAATGGATGCACCAAGCAATTACATTGTTCTTGTATTGAACTTGGAATACCACGGAGACACAACGTCTGATAATAACCAGTTAAAGTAGTATTAGAAATTCAATAGAAAGACTTCGATAAGAATTGCATCAAACAGAAATCATTGCAGTCATTGTGCTCATGATGGTTTTTGAAACATCTAAGGTAGAGACATAATTATGCATGCAATGGCTAAATTGACAGTAAAGACAGAAAGCATTCAACAGAGATATCAATAAAGAATAGAACAAAGTCAGCAAAGAATGACTTGATACAATTAGCTTACATCATCAGGAAAACTTCAAAGGATAAACCACCCAAAAAAGATATAAAAATAGACCTTTTCAAACAGAAAGTCAGAAGTCACTGGGAAGACAAGCGTTTCTCAACTTTACAGACATTCTCTGTAAGTTTACAACTTTTGAGTCTTGGGTAATCAAGGTATTTGATTTTGGTGGATATTCTGGATTAAGAAATAAGTAGAAGTGTGGAAATGTAACGAAGTTAAGATTTGAGAATAAGGATCTCTGAGAATAAGAAATGTAAGCTATTTGTATTTTGAACGATTAAAGTTGCGATTGCCATAATAAATGTTATCTAAATGTCGGTTCGTTAATAAATCTATATATTTTTGGAATAGTCTCAAAGAGTATTTCTGTATCATCTTGCAAACTCAATTTCTGTACACTCAAAGGAGTTGTAGAATTCTGGGGGGTATTCCGGACCCTCATAATATCCGGAAATTTACAGTCTAGTTAAACTTATTAAAAGTACTATCCAGAGGACGGTAACATCTTTAGACCATTTCTTTCCTTTAGGGAGAGGTAGTCTGACCTTTAGACCCAATTAAGCGTCTTATAGGATCCGGCTACTGCAAACTTTAGTTGAAGGTAAACGTCTGGGGAATACGCCTGATCTGGGGTAGTCTGAAAGGGCTAGGACTTGTAATTATCCCTTCATGATGGGGATGTGGTGAGCAATGGGGATCTGGGGTTTAATTCATTGGAAGCGCAGTCTGATGAGGCGGTCATGGACCTGCTCTTCCAGAGGCCAATTGAGTGGCTGCTCCTCCCTCGCTCCTGTTCTTCCTTCTCCTCTCCCTCTTCTTCCTCCTGAGGTGGTCCTGCAATCACTGGTGGCAAGCTCTGGGCCCTCATGATGGCCAAGTTGTGAAGTATGTAGCAGACCACCACGAAATGGGACACCCGCTTCGGCAAGTACTGGAGGGCTCCCCCTGAGCGGTAAAGGCAGCGGAACCATTGCTTGAGCATCCCGATGGTCTGCTCGATGATGTTCCTGGTGGCAGCATGGTTGTCATTATATGAGTGCTGGGCAGGACTGTTGGGGTTGCGGAGGGGAGTCAGGAGCCAGGTGGAGAGCGGATAGCCCTTGTCTCCGAGCAGCCAGCCGCGAGCTTGATGTGGCGGCTGGAAGAGTGCTGGCACACCGGTCTGGCACAGGATGAAGGCAGCATGGCTGCTGCCAGGATAGCGGGCATTCACATTGAGGATTCGCTGTGTGTGGTCGCACACCAACTGCACATTAAGTGAGTGGTAGCCTTTGCAGTTATGGAAGACCTCAGGATTGTTGTGCGGTTACCGCAAAGCCACGTGGGTGCAGTCAATGGCGCCCTGCACCATGGGGAAGCCCACTATCCTGGCAAAGCCACATGCACGTTCATCGTGCTTCTCTCTGGTGATGGGGGAGGAAATGTAGTCCCTTATCCTACTGTAGAGAGCCTCTGTGACCTCCTGTATGCAGCAATGGATGGCGAACTGCGAGATGTTCGCTATGTCTCCTGTTGCAGACTGGAAGGAACCGCTGACAAAAAAATTGAGGGCGACGGTGACCTTGACTGCCACTGAGAGAGCCGTGGTCGCCCTGATCTGAGGCTGGAGGTCTGGTTGCAGGAGGTGGCAGGGTTATGTGACCACCACCTTGGTGATGCACTGCTCTTTGCTTAATTGGAGGTGGGAGAAGTGCTCTCGGAATACCCTCGGAGGGCAAGGCCTATTGTTGAGAGCCCTGATGGCCCTCCACCTCCCTCTGGCCACATCTTGCAATCTTTCTCACTGCCTGCACTCCCTCCGTCGTAGATCCTGGAGGGCGAGGTCGACTGCCAGTACAGCCCCCATTAATGTAACGATGTGTAGCACTCTGAAATTTTGTCAGAATAAATGTAACTAATTTTTAGTAGCCACAAGACTCTTGATACTAAAGAAACTTTAAATGACTGAATTAAACTCTTGCACAATCGCAAACTGACAAGGAAGCAATGAAACACCACTAACCTGAGAGCGGCGACTGATCCTTTTAACTATCGCTCCTGGAGCCGCCATCCGCCTGCTTCACGCCTCCTCTTCCTGTCGTTGTCGGGGCGAGGTGCTAAGGCAGGGGGCGATAATCAACTTGGCAGATCGGGCGCTGAGTGAGCGTTGCACACTCACTGACGTCACGATCTGCCTGGCGCTAAAGCTCCAGGTGCTAACTGTTAGCGGCGGCGCTAAGGGGCGACTGTATTTGGCGTGCGGCGCTGGATTCGTCTCATCCCGGCGCTGCTTCATTAGCGCCCCATTAGCGCCAGGCGCCCCCACCTGGCGCTAACAGGAGGTGCTAACCAACCGAATTTCTCCTGCATAGAATACAAAAGCAAGGAAGTTATGATGAGCCTTTATAAAACACTGGTTCGGCCTCAACTGGACTTTTGTGTCCAATTCTGGGCACCGCACTTTAGGAAGGATCTGAAGGCCTTAGGCAGGGTGCAGAAAGGATTTACGAGAATGATTCCAGGAATGAGGGACTTCAGTTATGTGGATAGACTGGAGAAGTTGGGGTTGTTCTCCTCAGAGCAGAGAAGGTTGAGAGGAGATTAGATAGAGGTGAACAAAATCATGAGGGGTCTAGACAGAGTAGATAGAGAGAAACTGTTCCCATTGGCGGAAGGGTCGAGAACCAGAGGACACAGATTTAAGGTGATTGGTAGAAGAACCAAAGGCGACATGAGGAAAAACTTTTTAACACAACGAGTGGTTTGGATCTGGAATACACTGCCTGATGGAAACAGCTTTCAAAAGGGAATTGGATAAATACTTGAAGGAGAAAAAATTGCAGTGATATGGGGAAAGAGCGGGGGAGTGTGGGACTAACTGGATTGCTCTTCGAAAGAGCCGGCGCAGACTCGATCGGCCGAATGGCCTCCTTCTGTGCTGTACTATTCTGTGATTCTAATTGATTGTCATGTCTGGTTGCAAAGCTCTCTTGTAACGTGTACAACAACCTGGTTATCCAGGCCAGACATTGGCCCAGATTTTGCGGTGGTAATGACAGCGAATCAGTCAGTGTTCGCCGTCGTTACTCCTCTGAAAGCGACAGCGACCTCTGGAGTCAGCGCATGTGCAGATAAACTCGGAAATCCAGAAGTTGCCGTCACTGATTATATGCTTCTCCATAGGTTGGTGCTGTGGAATTCCCCGGAACCAACAATTAATTCAAATCACACTGAAATGTAATGCCTGACAAAACATTACACTGGAATATCACTGTTAAAAACTCCCGAAAAAGTTACGCCTTGTTGAAAGAGGTGTAACTGGGTTTTTAGCGGCGTATTGACTGATGAACAACCATTCTGGCCCTGAAAAACACATCTTATGTTTGTGGAATGTCAGATTTTTCCACTAATATGAGAAGAATTACATGGGTTTTTAATATAATTTTTTCTTTAAGTTTGTTTCTGATATTTCATTTTCTACCTTAATCCAATGTGTATGTCCCAATCTTTATTTCGCTCTCTACAAAATTTATAAAAAGTCATTTATAATCTGTGCATTTTACTTCCTGGTTTGCTGTCTACGAGAACTCTTCAATGTGATTGGCTGCTTAGCCTGCTTGATGACATCACTGTTGCTGGACGCTGGAGATTCGCTTGATTTGGCGCCAGATTCAAGCTAACGTCGGGAGAGGTGAAATTCACGCCGGAGATTGTTAGATTGCAGGCTTTGGGTCCGGCGACAGGGTCTTCTTCAGGCTTGTCCCTAAAACAGTCACGATGTCGCTACATACAGTAAGCAAATGAATTTTTACCTCTTAGTGAATGAAGTAAATCAGGTTTATTCCCACAAGTGTGATATTATTGTTGATTTGTTAACTTGTATGACAGGGTTGTCACAGGTTCATCCTGTGTCCAACTTTACATAGAGTTGCATCGAACATACAGCACAGGAACAGGCCATTCGGCCCAACAAGTCCCTGCCGCTGTGGAGAAGTTTCTCCTGAATTCCTTATTGGTTTTATTAGTGATTATCTTGGAGGGACAGGTTAAGAATATATGGCAGCATGCAATAAGAAAAAGAAAGGCTTGAAAGACTTGCATTTATACAGTGCCTTTCACGACCTCAGGACGTCCCAAAGCGCTTTACAGCCAATGAAGTACTTTTTGAAGTTTAGTCACTGTTGTGATGTAGGAAACGCAGCAGCCAATTTGCACACAGCAAGCTCCCACAAACAGCAATGTGATAATGGCCAGATAATCTGTTTCTTAGTGATGTTGATTGGCCAGGACACTGGGGATAACTCCCCTGCTCTTCTTCAAAATAGTGCCATGGGGTCTTTTACCTGAGCGGGCAGACGGGGGCCTCGGTTTAACGTCTCATCCAAAGACGGCACCTCCGACAGTGCAGCGCTCCCTCAGCACCGCACTGGGAGTGTCAGCCTAGATTCCTGGACTTCTGTGCTCAAGTCTCTGGAGTGAGACTTGAACTCACTCAGAAGATCTTCCCTTCACAGGACAATTTATTTCTATCATGGACTCTACCCAATCCTTTTAATCTCCTGAGGGAACGATCTCCTTGGCCCCCTAAGGCAAACCAAGCAAAAATATCAGAACCATTTTCGTGTCAGGCGTGGCTCAGTGATAGCGCAGTCACCTCTGTGTTAGACGGTTGTGGGTTCAAGCCCTACTTGAGCACGTAGTCTAGGCTGACACTCCAGTGCAGTATGGAGGTAAAACATAGAAACATAGAAACATAGAAACTAGGAGCAGGAGTAGGCCATTCGGCCCATCGAGCCTGCTCCACCATTCAATACGATCATGGCTGATCATCCAAATCCAGTACCCTGTCCCTGCTTTCTCACACAGAATCCCCATCGAGCCTGCACCGACACATATCCCACCCTATCCCCGTAACCCCACGTATTTAATTCCCCCTAACATATCCTATCCTATCCCTGTAACCCCACATATTTAATCCCCCCCCTAACACTAAGGGTCAATTTATCATAGCCAAATCAACCTAGTGTGGCATTGTGAGGGGTGCTGCCTTTTAGATGAGATGCTTAATGGACAACTCCACCTAGCTCTTCCAGTGATTTAGGTGGATGATCGAGATTCTGCAGCACTATTTGACGAATAGGAGGGAGTTTTCTTGATGTCCTGATCAATATTCTTCCCTCAACCAAACCTGATCAACTGGTCATTCATCTCTTTGCCATTTGTGGGATCTTGCTGTGTGGGGAATAGCTGCCATTTTTGGCTAAATAACATATTTTGTACTTCAAAGTCATTCATTGCACTGAGAGATGTGGTAAGATGCTATATCAATACAACTTCTATCTTTAATATCTGTGTGACCATACATCTTACATTAAACATCCTAATAATCCTTTCTATCTTAAGCCAGTTGTCTGCCTTGGAATGACGTGACCCCAGGAGTCATCGCATTCCAGGATACATGGGAAAGAGCAGTGGAATGGGACTAATTGGGCAGCTCTTTCAAAGAGCCGGCACAGGCACGATGGGCCGAATGGCCTCCTTCTATGCTGTATGATTCTATGTTCAAATGTGTTTTATGCATGCTGTCTTATATTCTTAACCTCTTCCTCAAAGTCTGATACAAGTGGATATTGATAGGTAAAACAGATGGACATTGATCCATTGTAACTCATCTCTGTGCCAATATTTTACACTTCCGAGATATTTTCTGATGATTCGCCTTAGGTGTAAACGTGCTGACTGAAATGCTAAGCTGCCCAGAACTTAGCTTTGTTAACTCAGGAATGTACCTCAGAACCCTGATGGACTGCCTCCAACCCTTGGTGACTCTGACCCACCCCTGAAGCTCCCCATATCCTCACTGCATTCAGCCTCTCCAGCCTGTTCCACCATTCAATTAGATCGTGGCTTCTGTAGCTTAACTCCATCTACCCGCCTTGGTTCCATAACCCTAACAAAAATCTATCAAGCTCAGTTTGGACATTTTCAATTGACCCCGCCCCCCCCCCCCCCCCCAGCCTCAACTGCTTTTTGGGGGGAGAGAGTTCCAGATTTCCACTAGGCTCTGTGTGAGGAAGTGCTTCCCGACATCACCCCTGAATGGCCTAGCTCTAACTTTAAGGTTATGCTCCCTTGTTCTGGACTCCCCCCTACCAGAAAAAACAGTTTCTCTTTATCTAACCTATCAACTCCTGTGATCATCGTAAACACCTCAATTAGATCACTCCTTATTAGGGAATTGAGTACAGAGTTAGGGACTGTGTGCCAATTAGGCACCGTCCCTAAATTCTCTCTCCCTAAGCAGGCACCTCGGCAGAGTGTTGTGGTTCAGTACTGAATCAAACCAAATGGTGGCTGAATTGTTTAAATCTACAATCAGCCCATGGCTTCAGGAAACAAATTGGATGGTAGATTGGTTGTTTTAACCATTAAATTAACTTTCCTTTTCTCTCTGCGGCTGCTTGCTCTGATTAACCAACATGCGCTGTAAACATCTGAATACTGGATGGATTATTTAATTTTCAAACCAGCCTGTGAGCGCTGAAATTAATAGTGTAATTAATTGACCTTTTATGATCGCATTTCCCAATTATTTGTGCCTTACAATAATTTACTGAGCAGTTTTGTTTGGTAAATATGTTATTAACAATCTATCATACATTAATGGCCTGGGATTAGATATTTAGTCGCTCAGTTTAGGGAGCATTCATCAACTTAAAGGGACAATATGCCTCATCCATAAATATTTGAAAACCTCAGTAAGTAGCAATGTTCCTGTTATTTTTTTTGGGGGGTGCGCAGGCCTCTTTAAGGGGCTGTTTGGCCCATTCAAACTACCGCGTATGATCGGTTTTTCTCATTGAAAAGCCGGTGAACTGGCTGCGTGGGAGGTCCAGAGAGCTGCGTGGCCATTGGGAACATTGGTAAGTAGTACTTTCATACCACAGAAGATAGCTTGTCAGTCACTCCCTGTGCTCGCTGACCTAAATTGGCCCCCTGCCTCCCCCCCACCCACCACCCACCACCTCCAAGGCCTCATTTTTGAAATTCTTATCCTTTAAATCACTTCATGGCCTCACCCCTCCCTTTCTCTGTAACTTGCTCCATTTCCACAATGGAACTCTCCATTTCTCAGACTCCAGCCTCCCTTCACCCTGCCATTAGTGGCAGTGCCTTTAGCCGCCTAAACCCCCACTCTGGAACTCCCTCCCTCAGCCCTTCTGCCACTCTGGCTCCCTCTCATCCTTGAAGACCCTCCTTCAAACCCCACCCCCCTCTGTGAACTTTGAGTCACCCCTCTTAATTGCTCCTTCTTTGGCTCCATTTTCCTTACATCTCTGTGTAGTGCCCTGGAATGATTTTCTGTGCTCAAGGCATGTCCAGATTCAGCACATTTACGCGATTACTGCAACGTCCGTACGACGTGAAACCACTTTCACCAACACTACAGGCAAAGCCTCAGTACACCATCAAAGGCATTGCTGGGTGGCTAGAGATGGTGGAAATTTAAAAAAAGGAAAGATATATGCCGAAAGAGTGAAGGATACACAGAGAAATAGAAGAGAGACAAAGAACGTGGCAGGGAGTCAAAGGACAGAGCGAAACAGAATGTGGGCTCCTGAGAGCTGTGATAACATGACAACAACAACTTGCATTTATATAGCGCCTTTAACATAGGGAAACGTCCCAAGGCGCTTCACAGTAACGTTATCAAACAAAATGTAAAAAGCCACATAAGGAGATATCAGGACAAAGGCTTGGTCAAAGAGGCAGGGCTTTAAGGAGCATCTTAAAGGAGGAGGAGAGAGGTAGAGAGGTTCAGGGAGGAAATTCCAGAACTTAGGGCCTAGGCTGCTGAAGGCACAGCCAATGGTGGAGCGCTGAAAATGGGGGATGTGCAAAAGACCAGAATTGGAGGAGCGCAGAAGGTAAGTGGCTCGAAGGCGCTTGACAGGGGAATCACGGTCTGGAGGATGGAGGGGGAAGGCCCGGAGTAAGGAAGGCTCACACCTCATCGTTTAGGCACTTTACAGCCTTCCGGACTCAATATCGAGTTCAACAATTTCAGATCATAACCTCGGCCCCTACCACATATATATACATTTTATCCACTCTTTTGGTCCGTGCCTTTTTCCTTTTTTTTCTCTCTCTCTCCCCCTACGGCAGCTGTCTCTCATTCTGCCAGCATTTCACACTTCACCTTTTGTTTCTTAACCTGTCCCATTACCATCTCATCTTGCCTTGAGCATCTCTTAATGTCTCTACTTACCATAGTTATTCCTCCCCCCAGCCTCCCCCTTGCATTTTTATCTGTTTCATTTCCTGCTCTTTTCTCAGTTCTGACGAAGGGTTTCGACCTGAAACGTTAACTCTGTTTCTCTCTCCGCGGATGTTGCCTGGCCTGCTGAGTTTTTCCAGCGTTTTCTGTTGTTGTTTCAATATTTCCTTGTAGGGCCTGGAGGAGCACGCCTGCTCCCAACAGCTTTGGCCTGGCAGGGGAAGCCTACGCTCAGGCCTCAGGTAAAAACAGCAATTGGTGTCATCAGAGCCCGATCTGCATAATAGGAGAAGGACCCCACCAGCTTCGAGTGGGTGACTTGCTGCCTGCCATTTAAAATTACAGTTGGCTAGATTGGTTTGGGAAGAGAGTAAGTCTCCCGCTTCATTTTAGCTGCTCCATCACCTGGTTTCCACTGTTGCGGGGTGGGGGGATGGGGGGGGGGGTGGAGTTAACATTTACCCTTACTCTGAGGGCTCCCAGTGGTGCAAGGTACATCAGAAGACAACCATTGCTGTGGAACTGTATCCTAGTATTCACATCAGGAGAAGAATTCCAACACTCTCCTGAACAGCCTCCCACTTTCCACCCTCCGTAAACTTGAGCTCATCCAAAACTCTGCTGCCCGTATCCTAACTCGCACCAAGTCCCGTTCACCCATCACCCCTGTGCTCGCTGACCCACATTGGCCCCTGGTCCAGCAACGCGATTTTAAAATTCTCACCCTTGTGTTCAAATCGCTCCATGGCCTCGCCCCTCCCTACCTCTGTAACCTCCTCCAGCCATGCAACTCTCCAAGATCTCTCCACTCCTCTAATTCTGACCTCTTGCGTATCCCCGATTTTCTTCACTCCACCATTTGCAGCCGTGCCCTAAGCTCTGGAATTCCCTTGCTAAGCCTGTCCGCCTCTCTACCTCTCTCTCCTCCTTTAAGACGCTCCTTAAAACCTACCCTTTGGTCACCCAATATCTAATATCTCCTTATGTGACTCAGTGTCAAATTTTGTTTGATAACGCTCCTCTGAAGTGCAAGATGTTGTTGTTGTGTGTGAATACAAGAACAACTCAAGAAGCTCAACACCATCAGCCCGCTTGATCGGCACCCCATCCACCGCCTTAAACATCCACCCCCTCCACCACCGGCGTACCGTGGCTGCAGTGTGTACCATCTACAAGATGCACTGCAGCAACTCGCCAAGGCTTCTTCGGCAGCACCTCCCAAACCCGCGACCTCTACCACCTGGAAGGACAAGGGCAGCAGGCGCATGGGAACACCACCACCTCCAATTTCCCCTCCAAGTCACACACCATCCTGGCCTGGAAATATATTATCGTTCCTTCATCGTCGCTGGC
This sequence comes from Squalus acanthias, assembly GCA_030390025.1. Classification (NCBI taxonomy): domain Eukaryota; kingdom Metazoa; phylum Chordata; class Chondrichthyes; order Squaliformes; family Squalidae; genus Squalus; species Squalus acanthias. Next base: position 170,658,242 of record CM059428.1, on the reverse strand, counting down.
TCAAAATCCTGGAACTCCCTCCCTAACAGCACTGTGGGAGCACCTTCACCACACGGACTGCAGCGGTTCAAGAAGGTGGCTCATCACCACCTCTCAAGGGCAACTAGGGATGGGCAATAAATGCTGGGCCTTGCCAACGACACCCACATTCCATGAACAAATTTTAAAAAAATTGCGTACCGATAAGTATATATAAAATTATGCAGAACTCAGTCGCACAATTAAACCAATTTGTATTTCAGGAGATAAGTACTAGAGGCAGTCACAAAATATTAGAAAATGCCAGACAATCATCTAATGTCTGTAAGCCCCTCAAGCTACTATATTAGTGCAAAAACTTTAAATATGGGTTAATAATGGCCGCTGCTGCACATTGGGCTCTGCAGTACTAAATCTGCTAGGAGTTGACTAATTTTGAATTGCTAAGTATTCAATTTATTGAGCCCAACATGCATAAAAACTTTCAGCTTCTCCAGGGAGACAATGACATTGAAGACATCTGCAGTGATTGACTCATTTGTACTGCATGGATTAGCACCACTTTGGTCAGAGTTTGGCTTCATTGAGAATAAAGGTGAAGGACCAAGAGAAAACAGCGAGCAGGGGGCAGTTTTCTTGAAAAAAAATCATTCTCAGGGTGTGGCCATCGCTGGCAAGACCGACATTTATTGCCCATCCCGAGTTGTCCTTGAGAAGTTGGTGCTGGGCCTTCTTCTTGAACCGCTGCAGTCCGTGTGGTGACGGAGCTCCTACAGCGCTGTTAGGTAAGAGGTTCTGAGGTCAAAGCTGAGAGGTTTTTCTGGTTTTATTCTTTTTTTGCAGTGGTTTAATACAACTTTTTTGCAGTAGCTCGCTAGACCACTTCAAAGGGCAGTTAAGAGTCCACCACATTGGTGCGGGTCTGGAGTCACATATAGGCCAGACCGGGTAAGGACGGCAGATTTCCTTCCCTAAAGGGACATTAGTGAGCCAGTTGGGTTTTTACGACAATCCAAAAGCTTCACGGTCACATTTACTGATAATAGCTTTTTATTTCCAGAAAAATGGAACCCAAATTCATAAACTGCCCTGGTGGGATTTGAACTCATATTAGAACCATAGGGGGAAAAATTGGGTTGCTTTGCGCCTCCCGTTAGCGCCCCTTACAAAGTCTCTAGCACACGGGCGTGGAGCCGCTACCGCCTGCCGCAAAATTCAGTGGGAGGTTAGCGGCGGCGGTAGCCGGTAGCGCCCCACCGCCCGCTATGACGTCATCACCGTGCGTAGTGCCCCGCCCGCAAACTTCGGTTGCGCCCCCTGACCTACCGCCGGATGATATGTCTGACAGGGTCAGGGGGGGGGGGCGTTTGTGCTTCGGCGACAGCACTACCTAAAGTCTCTGGAGTGGGACTTGAACCCACAACCTTCCGACTCAGAGGCGAGGGTGCTACCCACTGAGCCACAGCTAACACATAGCAACGGCTGCTTTCTTTGTTCCAAGATATTTCTCATTGTTCAGACAGCCCATACTTGTGGTCCATGTGTCGGATAGAGAAGCTCATTTTTCAGAAAAAACTATTAGAGCAGATCAGAATTTATGGAGACACATTAGCCTGGGAAGCATTACATTGTTTACAGGATAACGCAACAAAGAACAGAAAGTGCTATTAGTCATTACACCAAAAGAGGAGATCCGATACTTAGACTGCCCCAGTCTCAACAAAACCATTGAACCCTCTAAGTCGAGGAATGAAAGGGTAAATCATTACTATTTTTCAACTGAGCACCCTATCCAAGGCGAAAGCTGCAAAGTTGAAAAGCATAAAAGAGAATAAGAAGTAACTGAAGAATTAATGGGTTAGGTGGCTCCAAGGCTGTTTTTTTAAAAAGCCTGCCAATTGTAGGATGAAGAGAAAGCTTGGGGAGATAAGGGGGGACAAATTGGTGTGGTTTATGCCACACGTTACAGCTGGCGCTAAAATGCCGTTGACAACTGTAACGACAGCTGATGCTGGGTCCAGCGCCGCACGCCATATTGGTGTTGCTGGAAGCGCTGCAGCTGAAGTGGATCTTCTTCTTCTTAAGCAGTCCCTCGGAACTGAGGATGACTTGCTTCCACATTAAAAATGAGTTCTCAGGTGACTGATGAGTCCAATGCGGGACCAACAGTCTCTGTCACAGGTGGGGCAGACGGTGGTTGACGGGGTGGGTGGGTGGGGTGCTTGGGTTGACGTGCGCTCCTTGCGCTGTTTCCGCTTGGCTCCCGCTTGCTCCCCGGCGAAGAGACTCGAGGTGTTCGGCAGCCTTCCCGGATGCTTCTCCTCCACTTTGTGCGGTCTTGGGCCATGGGATTCCCAGGTGTCAGTGGGGATGTTGCACTTTTTCAAGGAGGCTTTGAGGGTGTCCTTGAAGCGTTTCCTCTACCCACCTGAGGCTCTCTTGCCATGTCGGAGCTCCGAGTAGAGCGCTTGTTTTGGGAGTCTCGTATCGGGCATGCGGATGATGTGACCCGTCCATCGGAGCTGATCGAGCGTGGTCAAAGCTTCGATGCTGGGGATGTTGGCCTGAGCAAGAACACTGACGTTGATGCGCCTATCCTGCCAATGGATTTGCAGAATCTTGCGGATCACCGGGGACCTCACCATCATTGAGATCATGACGTCAGTGAGTGCGCAACGCTCACTGGACGTCCGATCTCCAACATTGGATTTAGCCACTTACCTAAATGGCAGCACAGAACAAGACAGGGAGAGCTGGCGTCTACCAGCAGAAGCAGGCTGCAGCAGTGATATTTAAAGGCACCATCCCCAATCAGCTGCACCCGACAGGGTGCTGCAGTTTCAGAGCCTGTTTGCTACTTCCTGCAACTGAAACAGCTCTCTTCAGTTATTTCAAGTTTTTTTGGTGACAGGGAGTGTGGATTCAAGTGCAGAAGTCACTCATTATTTGTTAAAGGCTTCTGCTCACAACACCTCCTCACAGTCACGGGGGCTGCGGGATTTCCTATCCACTTTGGTAGGAAAAATAGAAAAGCAGAGTATTTTTTCAGTTTGCAGACGACACAAAGCTGGGTGGGCGGGTGTGCTGTGAGGAGGATGCAGAGAAACTCCAGTATGATTTGGACAAGTTGGGTGATTGGGCAGATGCATGGCAGATGCAGTATAATGTGGATAAATGCAAGGTTGTTTGCTAGTGCTGTTGGGGAGGGTTTAAACTAAAATGGCAGGGGGTTGGGGCACCTGAGCAGGGAGACAGAGGAAAGCGTGTCAGGAAGAGACAGAAGGTGTGGAGTAAAAGGTAAAGTGTTAAAAAAGGAAAAAGCAGGAACTAAGTGTCACAAAACATATTTGAAAGTTCTTTATCTGAATGCACGTAGCATTCATAACAAAATGGACGAGTTAACGGCACAAATAACTACGTATGGGTATGATCTTGTGGCCATTACAGAAACATGGCTGCAGGGTGACAACGACTGGGAATTAAATATGCCAGGGTATTTAACAATCAGGAAGGACAGGCAGGAAGGAAGGGGAGGTGGGGTGGCTATGTTAATAAAGGAAGGAATCACTGTAATATAGAGAAATTATATTGGGTCAAAGGATCAGGAGAATGAAACAGTTTGGGTGGAGATAAGGAATAATAAAGGGAAAAAAACACTAGTGGGAGTAGTATATAGGCCTCCTAATAGTTGCAACTCTGCTGGAAGAAGTATTAATCAGGAAATAGTTGGGGCATGTAATAAGGGAACAGCTATAATTATGGGGGATTTTAACTATCATATTAACTGGACAAATCAAATTGGGCAGGGCAGCCTTGAGGAAGAGTTTATTGAGTGTATTAGGGATGGATTTCTTGAGCAGTATGTAACTGATCCTACAAAGCGGCAAGCAACCTTGGACCTGGTCCTGTGTAATGAGTCAGGATTAATTAATAATGTCCTAGTTAAGGATCCCCTTGGAATGAGTGACCATAACATGGTTGAATTCCATATCCAATTAGAGGGTGAGAAGGTTGGTTCTCAGACAAGCGTACTGAGCTTGAATAAAGGAGACTATGATGGTATGAGAGCGGAATTGATTAAAGTGGACTGGGAAAATAGATTAAAGGATAAGACGGTACATGAGCAGTGGTGTTCATTTAAGGAGTTATTTTACAACTTTCAAAAAAAATATATTCCACTGAGGAAAAAAGGGTGTAAAAGAAATGACAGCCATCCGTGGCTAAGTAAAGGAATTAAGGATAGTATCCGACTAAAAACAAGGACATATAAGGTGGCCAAACTTAGTGGGAGGATAGAAGATTGGGAAGTCTTCAAAAGACAGCAAAAAGTAACTAAAGGATTGATTAAGAAAGGGAAGATAGATTATGAAAATAAATTAGCAAAAAATATAAAAACAGATAGCAAGAGTTTCTATAGTTATATAAAAAGAAAAAGGGTGGCTAAGGCAAACGTAGGTCCCTTAGAGGATGAGACCGGGAAATTAATGGTGGGAAACATGGAGATGGCAAAAATGCTGAACAAATATTTTGTTTCAGTCTTTACGGTAGAGGACACTAAAAATATCCCAACACTGGACAAACAGGGGGCTCTAGGGGGGTAGGAGCTAAATACGACTAAAATCACTAACGAATTGGTACTCAGTAAAATAATGGGACTCAAGGCGGATAAATCCCCTGGACCTGATGGCTTACATCCTAGGGTCTTGAGGGAAGTGGCAGTTGGGATTGTGGATGCTTTGGTAATAATTTGCAAAATTCCCTGGACTCAGCAAAGGTCCCGGCAGATTGGAAAACTGCTAATGTAACACCCTTATTTAAAAAGGGTAGTAGGCAGAAGGCTGGAAATTATAGACCAGTTAGCCTAACATCTGTGGTGGGTAAAATTTTGGAGTCTATTATTAAGGAGACAGTAACGGAACATTTAGATAAGCATAATTTAATAGGACAAAGTCAGCATGGCTTTATGAAGGGGAAGTCATGTTTGACAAATTTGCTTGAGTTCTTTGAGGACATAACGTACAGGGTGGATAAAGGGGAACCAGTGGACGTAGTGTATTTAGACTTCCAGAAGGCATTCGACAAGGTGCCACATAAAAGATTATTGCTCAAGATAAAAAATCACTGGATTGGGGGGAATATTCTGGCATGGGTGGAGGATTGGTTATCTAACAGGAAGCAGAGAGTTGGGATAAATGGTTCATTCTCGGACTGGCAACCAGTAGCCAGTGGTGTTCCGCAGGGGTCGGTGCTGGGTCCCCAACTCTTTACAATCTATATTAACGATTTGGAGGAGGGGACTGAGTGTAACATATCAAAGTTTGCAGATGATACAAAGATGGGAGGGAAAGTAGAAAGTGAGGAGGACATAAAAAACCTACAAGGGGACATAGACAGGCTGGGTGAGTGGGCGGAGATTTGGCAGATGCAATACAATATTGGAAAATGTGAGGTTATGCACTTTGGCAGGAAAAATCAGAGAGCACTGGCGAGAAACTGGAAAGTACTGCAGTACAAAGGGATCTGGGGGTCCTAGTGCAAGAAAATCAAAAAGTTAGTATGCAGGTGCAGCAGGTGATCAAGAAGGCCAACGGAATGTTGGCTTTTATTGCTAGGGGGATAGATTATAAAAACAGGGAGGTATTGCTGTAGTTATATAAGGTATTGGTGAGACCGCACCTAGAATACTGCATACAGTTTTGGTGTCCATACCTAAGGAAAGACATACTCGCTCTCGAGGCAATACAAAGAAGGTTCACTCGGTTAATCCCGGGGATGAGGGGGTGGACATATGAGGAGAGGTTGAGTAGATTGGGACTCTACTCATTGGAGTTCAGAAGAATGAGAGGCGATCTTATTGAAACATATAAGATTGTGAAGGGGCTTGATCGGGTGGACGCGGTAAGGATGTTCCCAAGGATGGGTGAAACTAGAACTAGGGAGCATAATCTTAGAATAAGGGGCTGCTCTTTCAAAACTGAGATGAGGAGAAACTTCTTCACCCAGAGGGTAGTAGGTCTGTGGAATTTGCTGCAACAGGAAGCTGTGGAAGCTACATCATTAAATAAATTTAAAACAGAAATAGACAGTTTCCTAGAAGTAAAGGGAATTGGGGGTTACGGGGAGCGGGCAGGAAATTGGACATGAGGCTGAGTTCGGCTCGGTCAAGGCCCTGTGGGTGGCGGAGCGGGCCCAGGGGCTGAGTGGCCGGGTCCTGCTCCTACTTCTTGTGTTCTTTAGAGTTGAGGTTAGGATCAGATCAGCCATGATCTTATTGAATGGCGGAGCAGGCTCGAGGGGCCGATTGGCCTACTCCTGCTCCTATTTCTTATGTTCTTATGTTCTTACGTTATCCACTTCGGTGGCAAAAACAGGAAGGCAGATTATTATCTGAACGGCAATAGATTGGGAAAAGAGGAAGTGCAACAAGACCTGGGTGTCCTTGTGCACCAGTCGCTGAAGGTGAGCATGCAGGTGCAGCAGGCAGTTAAGAAGGCAAATGGCATGTTGGCCTTCATAGCGAGAGGATTCGAGTACAGGAGCAAGGATGTCTTGCTGCACTTGTACAGGGCCTTGGTGAGACCACACCTTGAGTATTGTGTGCAGTTTTGGTCGCCTTATCTGAGGAAGGATGTTCTTGCCATGGAAGGAGTGCAGCGAAGATTCACCAGACCGATACCTGGGATGGCAGGAATGACGTATGAAGAGAGATTGGGTCGATTGGGCTTGTATTCGCTAGAGTTTAGAAGAATGAGAGGGGATCTCATTGAAACTTATAAAATTCTGACAGGACTAGACAGACTAGATGCAGGAAGGATGTTCCCGATGGCGGGGGAGTCCAGAGCCAGGGGTCACAGTCTAAGGATAAGGGGTAAGCCATTTAGGACTGAGATGAGGAGGAATTTCTTCACCCAGAGAGTGGTGAACCTGTGGAATTCTCTACCACAGAAGGCAGTTGAGGCCAATTCATTAAATATATTCAAGAAGGAGTTAGATATATTTCTTAAGGCTAAGGGGATCAAGGGATATGGGGAGAAAGCAGGGACAGGGTACTAAATTTGAATGATCAGCCATGATCGCATTGAATGGCGGAGCAGGCTCGAGGGGCCGAATGGCCTACTCCTGCTCCTATCTTTTATGTTTCTATGTTTTTAACTGGTGAGAGATTGGGAAATGTTGGTGCTCAGAGGGATCTGGGTGTCCTTTTACACGATTCACTGAAAGTTAACATGCAGGTACAGCAAGCAATTAGGAAAGCAAATGGTATGTTGGCCTTTATTACAAGAGGATTTGAGTACAAGAGTAAAGACTTCTTACTGCAATTATATAGGGCTCTGGTGAGACCACACCTGGTGTACTGTGTACAGTTTTGGTCTCCTTACCTAAGGAAAGATACACTTGCATAGAGAGAGTGCAACGAAGGTTCACCAGACTGGTTCCTGGGATGGGGGGGGGTATTGTCCTATGAGGAGAGATTGAGTAGACTAGGCCTATATTCTCTGGAGTTTAGAAGAATGAGAGGTGATCTCTTTGAAACATACAAAATTCTTACAGGGCTTGACAGGGTAGATGCAGGGAGGATGTTTCCCTTGGCTGGGGAGTCTAGAACAAGGGGTCACAATCTGAGAATAAAGGGTCGGCCATTTAGGAATAAGATGTGGCGAAATTTCTTCACTCAGAGGGTGGTGAATCTTTGGAATTCTCTACCCCAGAGGGCTGGGGAGGCTGAGTTGTTGAGTGTATTCAAGACAGAGATCGATAGATTTCTGAATATTAAGGAAATCAAGGGATATGGGGATAGTGCAGGAAAGTGGGGATGAGGTAAAAGATCAGCCATGATCTTATTGAATGGCGGAGCAGGCTCAAAGGGCCAAATGGCCTACTCCTGCTCTTATTTCTTATGTTCTTATGTCCTTATTACGGGATAACCTCAGGAGGACGAAGAGGCAGAGGAGGATGAGGAGGAGGAGGATGACGAGGCAGAGGAGGAGGAGGACAACGAGGCAGAGGAGGATGAGGAGGAGGACAACAAGGCAGAGAAGGTTGAGGAGGAGGAGGACGAGGAGGAGGACAAGGAGGAGGAGGAACAGGAGGGAGGGCGGAGGCAGCGAGACAATCGGCCTCCTGGATGGACTGTCCATGACCAGCTCATCAGACTCCAATTCACATGAAGGAAACCCCAGATCCCTGTAGCTCGCCACATCCCCATCATACAATCCCTGTGTCACGTCATGTTACAGCGTCCTCCTGGGCACAAAGGTGAAATGAGCGAGACCACAAAATATTCCAAACACACTTAATAAATTTATCTATAAACATATCACACATATCACATGAAGTCAAATAACTAATGACCCTTGTGCCTGCCATAGTGGAATAGCTGTCATTGGGTGCAAGGTGTGAGATGTGGGTCTGAGTGTTGCTAGGTACAGATTGTTGGTGGGTGACTGCTGAGGGTGTGATGGATTGAGCAGAGTGTGAAGCTTGTGGTGCAGATGGTGGTATGTAATATTTGTTGAAGCCTTCGCTCACCCTGACCATCCAAGTGAGGTTGTTAAATTTCTTTCTGCACTGTGTGTGGGTCCTGGGGACCACAGTGCTGCTCGTGACGTGGTGTGCCACCTCCCTCCACATTGTCCGCCAGACTTGTTGCGAAGGCCTCCTGCCAGTTGGTGGGTACAGGACCGCCCGTCTTCTCTCCACCGCTAAAACCAAAGCCTCCGAAGCTTCTTCAGAAAACTGCCGGGCTTTCTCCCTGGGGCGGAGATCTGCCATCAGGATTTGTTAGTAAGTGCTCCTTCTCCTTGTCCTTCTTCTTATGGTTGTTGAGGCAGCTGCACACCCAACAATGCTGAGAATGAGGTGCTGCAGCATCAATGAACCTCCCCTTTAAGCAGTGTAAAAAACCTATGGCAATCATTACTTGCGTTTAGATTACCCCCGATTTTGGTCCGTCTTTTCAGTGTAACGCCAATGATCTTGGGTTTTTAGATGAGAATCGTGACTGCAATCTTTTTAATGATGAGTGAGGGCGAATTCTGCGGGCAC